>CM046944.1:101665659-102062160 GCA_025698515.1 Gossypium sturtianum | reverse complement strand
GTTGGTGGTGGCGCGGGAGTTAGGAAATGCATTCTGGCGACTTCGGGCAAATGGGGCGAATTCTTAGAAGTGTTTACGGTGTTGCTCCAGCGTAACTTTGAAATGCACACTCGCTAGAGGCAAGCGTGAGCGGATCATGGATGATCTGGACTTGACAAATGGAAGAGAAGTGAAGGGCATCGTATCGCTTCTCAAGTGATGAGTCATATCGGTGGTGGCTCACGGTTCGAGAGACGGTGTGGCAGCAGAGGATTTGACATGGGATTATTTCGTGCGTGATATCAAAAGAAGTACATCGGAGCTAGTTATATCGACTCCAAATGAAAGGCTTTTACGAGGCTTGTTCAGGGAGTAAATCGGTTCTTGCACGCAGGTGAGTTCCTAAAGTCGAGTAGGTATGCCGGGGGCATTGTGGCCACCGAGCATGAGAGGTGTGTTCGTTTCGGGATGGTCCGCGTAGACGACTTGAGGTCACTGGTTGCTCTCGCAGGAGCGAGCCTGGTCGTCTTAGTTGAAAAGGCTAAGGTAGCCCAGGGTGTTAAGGAGTCGATGAGACAAGGCATGGACGAGAAATAGACATAAGAGGAGCTTTGGGTCTTACGGATCGCTTGGTAATCCGCGTGAAGAGAGGCTAGACCGAGTGGGCCGAACCACCTGCTAGGTTTGTTGCTTTGCTAGGCGTGGACCGCCGCATGTGATCAGATCACGGAAAATCTCACTGGGGTGGTTACCGGACTTGGAGGAAAAGGTTGCTTCGAGTGTGGTTCTTCTGAAACACCGTGTGAGGGACTTGTCCGCGTAGGTTGGCTAGGATTCACCTCGAGAGTCGGGCCGTAATCGGTTCAGAGGTAGTGGACCGCCACCGCAGTGGGGCCGGTAATGGCAGAGAGATGGTCGAAAGGCCGTGAAGCGTATGTAGTTCATGTGTATGCCTTGGAGGCTAAAGAGTCTGGTGGAGAGAAGGTTCGCACTGTTAAGGAGTTTCTTGATGTTTTCCCGAGGAGCTTCTGTGTTTGCCGCCGATCGCGAGGTGGAGTTCGGATAGATCTCATACCGGGAATCGCCAAAGGTCTATTGCTCCGTGCATAGGATGGCGCCAAAGGAATTGGTGGAGCTTAAGGCTCGGGATCCAGGAGTTATTGGATAGAGGTTTCATTAGGCCTAGTGTTTCGCCGTGGGAGTGCGCCGGTATTTTGTCAAGAAGAAAGATGGCACAATGCGGATGTGCATAGACTACCGCAGCTATTGAACAAGCCGATTAAAAACAAGTATCCGCTGCCACGGATAGACGATTTGTTTGATCACCACGAGGGGTGCTTCGGTATTTTCAAGATCGACTTGAGGTCCGGTATCATCGCCTGAAGGTTAAGGAGGTCGATATCCATAAAACAGCGTTCCGGACTCGGTATGGGCACTACGAATTTACGTAATGCCGTTCGGGTTGACTAACGCACCGCCGCTTTATGGACATGATGAATAGGGTGTTTCAACAAAGATCCGGATCATCGTCGTGGTTTTCATAGACGACATCTTGGGTGTACTCAGGACGAGAGGAAGAGCATGATAAGCATTTGCGAGTGGTGTTGCAGATTTTGAGGAAAAGCGACTGCATGCTAAGTTCGCAAGTGCGAGTTCTCGGCTTAGAAGTGACTTTCTTGGGTCATGTAGTGTCGGCGGAGGGGATTCGAGTAGATCCTCGTAAGATTGAGGCGCTTTTTGGATTGGCCGCCTAAGTCGGTGGGTGAGATTCGAGTTTTCTCTGGTTTGGCCGGATACTACCAAGGTTTGTTGAGGGTTTCGCTGATAGCGGCGCTGGCGACCAAGTTGCCGAGGAAAGAAGTTCCGCTTGTATGGACCGAGAAGCAGCAGAAAGCTTCGACAAGTTAAAGAAGATTTTGACCGAGGCTCCGGTTCTAATTCAACCCGAGGCCGTAAGGAATTCACACCTCTATTGCGATGCATCACATACGGGCTTGGGTTGTGTCTTTGATGCAAGAAGGTAAGATTGTGGCTTACGCTTCTCGGCAACCGAGGCCACATGAGGTCAACTATCCGACGCAGACGATTTGGAGCTAGCACCGTAGTCTTCGCTTTAAAGATCCTGAGAGCACTACTTATACTGAGAGAGATCGATAGTCTACACGCATCACAAGAGTCCAAGCATCTACCGACTGTAAGGATTTGAATTTGAGGCAAAGCAGATGGGTCGAAATTCTTCGAAAGATTACGATCGCTCGATTGAGTATCATCCGGCGCAAGGCTAACGTGGTGGCCGACGCGTTGAGTCGTAAGGTTGTTTCGAGTTAAGAGCATTGTTTGCCCACTTGAGCTTGTATGACAATGGAAGTATTCTCGCAGAAAGGCGGTGTAAGCCTACTTGGGTTGAGCGCATCGTAGAGAAACAGCTTATTGGATGAGGTTCTGAGTGCGCCAAGGTTGCAAAGCGTGATGGTGGTTTGATGGTTACACCGCCTAGTGACGAGGTTCTTCGTGTTTTCAAGGTAAGGCTTGTATGCCTAAAGATGTTGAGTCGAGGCGTAAGATTCTTCAGACGCACATAGCAAGCCTCTATGCTATGCACCGGAGGTAGCAAGATGTATAAGGATCTTAGAGAGCGCTGGTGGCTCGGCTTGAAGAAAGAGGTGACAGAGTTTGTTGGGAAGTGTCCGACTTGCCGCAGTAGTCAAGGTGAACATCGCTTGCCGCCTGGGTTGCTTCACCGTGAAGATTCCTCGATGGAAGTGGGAAAGGATAACCATGGATTTCGGCCGGCTGGAGTTACCGCTACGCCAAGCAAGAAAGATTCAGCTTTGGGTAGTGGTGGATCGATCGACTAAATCAGCTCACTTTATCCCTTGAGGGTTGACTACTCACTTCGCAGGCTAGCGGCCGTATGTTTCGAGAGATAGTGAGGTTGCACGGCGTGCGGGGCTGATAATCTCGGATAGGGATCCTAGATTCACGCCAAGGTTCGGAAAGCGTTGCATCATGCTCAGGTACTCGCTTGGATTTCAAAGACTTTTCACCCGCAAATCGACGGTCAATCGTAAGGGTCATTCAAATCTTAGAGGATATGCCGAGAGGTTGTGTCCCGGATTTGCGAGGTAGTTGGGAGGAGTTTTTGCCATTAGTCGAGTTTGCCTACAACAACGCTACCAAGCGAGCATTAAGATGGCACCGTATGAGGCGCTGTATGGTAGGAAATGTCGCTTTCACCTCACGTGTTGGACTGGAGTTAGGTGAACGCCGGTTGTTGGGACCCGAAAGTTGGTTGTCGAGACCAAGACAAGGTTAAGCGATTCACCTCGATTGAAGGAAGCTTCGGACCGCAGAAGTCTTATGCCGATCTTAAGCGAAGAGATATAGAGTTCTGCGGGGATCGAGTGTTTCAAGGTCTCACCTTGGAAGAAGGTGTTGAGGTTCGGAAGAAAGGCAAGCTAAGTCCGAGGTTTATTGGACCGTATAAGGTACCGAGACGCGAGTTGGACGATGGCGTATCGGCTTGAGTTGCCACAGAGCTTAGTCGATTCACGATGTTTTCCACGCTTGATGCTTCGACGTTATCGCTACGATCCATCGCATGTAGTAGCAAAGCGGAAGAGATCGAGGTAAATCCGCACTTGACTATGGAGGAGGAACTGCGCAGATTCTTGATCGAGATGTGAAGGTTCTCACGTAAGAAATCGCGCCTTTGGTTAAGGTTCTTTGGCGGAATCATGGCGTGAGAAGAAGCTACGTGGGAACCCGAGGATATGATGAGACAAAGAATACCCGCAACTCTTTTGACTGTGTAATTTCGGGCCGTAAATTATTTTTAAGGGGGTAGAACCGTGAATATCCCGGTTAGGGGCTATTTTGTTGTTGCATGTGTTTAGTGTGTCTTTGTGTTGCTATTTCTGGTGTCTTAGGGGCTTAATTGAAGTCTAGGTGTATGCACTGAGTGAATGGGAAAATTTTGATTTTTTTGGGTGTTAAGTCGTGAGTCAGAGGAGCTAGGGTATAAGGGTTTTTTTTGGTGTTTTATTGCACAAGTGAAGAGTCGGCAGAGTGGCAAGGCATGCGTCACATGGGGAGCTTGGTGTGGCGTCATCTACATGAGGTGGAGGTCCAAGTGTTCGAGCCACAGAGTCCCCATTTTGGCTTCTTTTGGGACGGCATGGAGGAGAGGTAGAAGGCTAGTGAAATTCTACTTGGACTTGGTCTTCACTTTCAAATGTAAGGTGGAGAGCAAATTGTGGAGGAGGACTTGGTCCACTCATTTGAAATGAGTTGTGGTGAGTGTGTTTGGGGAGTGTGGCCGAATTTGTGGGGTGTTGGAGTGGGGGGAAGTGGACGGCATAGTGGGGTGAGGTGCTAGCCAAATGCATTTTTGCATTTTTGGCATTTTGGGTGCAATTTCGGTCTTTGGATATCAAGCAAGAAAGCCTCTTCTTTGGTCTTTGGTTAGCCGATTGTTCTAAGGGTTTTTATTTTGTCTTTTGAATACCGATTTCCTAGTGAACTCCCCTCATTTTGTTCTTCATCTTTTGAAACCGAAAGACCAAATTTTCAAAGGTGTGCCAAATTCTTTTGTTCTCTTGAGTAGGGTGAAGCCAATGTCCCTTACACTTTTCTCTTCTTTTCCTTTGTGTAAATCAAGCTAGCCTCTCCTCTTCTCAACTTTCTTTTCTTGTTTTTGAAACCTTGTAAACCAAAACCCCATTCTCTCAAATACCATTCATCTTTTCTTTTTCTTCAAATCAAGTACCTTTTATCTCTTTGTTCTATTTTGTTACTTGGCCAATATCAACACTATTTCTTTGCATTTTGTTTACTCTTCTCTTCAACTCGACCGAAAATCGTGATTGGTATAAATCACCTTGGCCGAATCTTTGATTCTTCTTTTGGCATAAGTCCCGCCGAATCGCCAGGTTCTCTTCTTGTGTTGGGTGGCGAATATAGAGTGTTGGGTCTCTTGCTTCAATCGCTTTGGAGATTGGTAAGCCTTGGCCGAATGGTCATCTAGTTTCTCTCTTTTCTTAATCGATTTAAGTTGTTTAAGAATCGTATATGACAACTATTGATGAGTGTTATCTCTTATGTTGAAACCGATTGCATCATAGGACGATCGGGGACTTTGAAGCGCATAAGTGGAGTTTTCTACCTTGGTTTAACCATTTGATAAGTGGTGGTAAGAAGATTATTTGTTAGTCTATTCTTTTGGATTTCAATAAGATAGGGATTCAAGTGGATTAACTGCTCATCTTTTTATGGTGTAGCCGATTGCTTAAGGAGAATCATTGTTTGATTCGAATTTGGTAGAAAACCAAATCATCTTAAAAGGTAAGGGTTCGATATTAACCCCTTTGGTTAATTGTTGATGGCCGAATGTTATAGATGCCTAACCCTATGTGTTGGCCGAGTGTAGGAGCTAGTAATCGAGGGACTTAGATCGCTTTTTGTCGATTTCTAGACTCAGATACTGTGTGTGTAAACTAACACACCGATATTTAGTAATATTATTAATAAACCTGCTTTGCCTATTAAAATCATGACAAGATGATGGATTATTGGATACCCAAACGGGGTATGTGTACGATCCGGTAAGTCAAGATTTGTTACTAGATTACCGATGATCTATATGGTATCATGACTATGTATGTGTGTGATATGGGGCATGAGTCAAACATATAAGCATGATATGCATAATTTGTATGATATGCATGATTACATGAGTTGGTTTGTTGATGGGTGATATGAGTGAGAGGGGCAAGTGATGATTTTGTGCCGACGAGCACCAGTTGTTTTGGTAACACACCTTGTGACTACTGGTCACCAAAGCTTTGGTAGCACATTTGTGTCTTTGGGACACCGTAGAGGTTGGGCACCTCATTGCGACTTGTCCCCGTGGTTAACACCACCGTAGGTTGGCCCCACTTTGAGATATGGGATCGCCCACTAGTGATTGGGTATCACACGATGGGTTGGCCCCATCATTCGATTATTGTGACTACGGGCCACCAAGTGCTTTGGTAGCACATTTGTGTCTTTGGGACACCGCAGGTTGGGCACCTCATTGCGACTTGTCCCCGTGGTTAACACCACCGTGGGTTGGCCCCTACATGAGATATGGGATCGTCTGCTAGTGATTGGGTATCACACGATGGGTTGGCCCCATCAATTGATTTGTGACTACGGTCACCGATGCTTTGGTAGCACATTTGTGTCTTTGGGACACCAAAGCTTGGTAACACATTGTGACTATATGTCACCAGTGGTTTGGCACCACCAGTGGTTTGGTACCACACGGGTAGAAAAAGGAGATACTGGATGGTTAGGATCGGGTTGCATTAATCATGTTGCTATGTATGATGTGTGTTAGCATGTTGTTTCATCGGGAGCGGGATTTATGCACTGAGTCTTTCGACTCACCCTCTCCTTTGACATTTCAGTGACTCAGTGGACGCGGAAATTTTACTAAAACTTGGAAAGACAACGCTTTCACAATTATATCGCAATGTGTTTTAAACTATACCATCGGGTATCTCGCTATGTCTTACTATACAATCAACTCAAATGATTTCCCGAATCAAACTTGATTTTCCTACTAAGTCTAAAATGTGTCGAAATGGCACTAAGAAACTATTGAGGTGCTAAATGAAATCAACTCGTTTTCACTATATACTTGGATAAGCTTTCAAAATCTAATCAAACAAGCCTACTCAAATTTTCCTCAAGTTCACTATGTTTTCGCCCCACTTTTAAGCGGGAAAAAAAAAAAAGAAGATCACTCAAAGACGTTTTCCGTAACATACCGGTTCGGTCGTGGTGTCTTGTCCGAGTTTGGGGTGTTACACAATCTGGAAGATCTTCCATCGAAAATTTCAGAACAAAATAAATAGCTACTCTCGTATTCCCTTCATGTTGAGTCCGCCTTCTACCACCATTTGAGGTAAGCGGTCTTTCTTCCACTTTCTATCTCCGCCATGTAACTTTGAATTTGTTTGATAAATCCTTCCCTAATGTGGTTTTCCTCATGTATTGTAACACCTCAAACCCGGCCTAGACGTTACTACCTGGATCTAGCATGTCACATGAAAGGGTTATTAGAAGATCGCGCATTTGATAAAACTTTGTATCCTTTTGAAAACTTCGAGTTCGACGCTTGTTTATAAAGACTCGTTTTACCCATCATCCATTTTGGAAAAAGTTGTAATTAATTTTGAAATTTGTCTTTGTTATGAAAAATCGAATTTGAACATTTGTCGGTACGTGATATTTTGGAAAAAGGTTTTCAATGTTTTAAGGAAAACATCCGCTTTTAAACATTTAAAAATAAACAATAACTTGAAATGTAAGTTTAAAGGAAAGTTAAAACCAATGGCCTTATTACAACAATAATCCTCAACTAAATAGTATCCTAAAATTAAAGCGAAATGGAAGTTTACTAGAATTCACGAGGTATGGCCACCTCAAAGTCCTCCTCAGCTCCAGAATCCACTAATGCTGGGATCACCTGCAAGGTTGAACAACGGGGTGAGTTACGAGAACTCAAAGGTGTAATCCCTAAACAGCTATTATTGGGCCCGAGCCCATACGAAATCCCAATTGGGCCGAAGCCCTATTCAGTAACAATTTGGGCCTTAGCCCTATACAGTATCAATCTGCCCACGGCCCCAAAATCATGGTAAAGCAAACAAAACATGAAACCCTCCCCGAACCTAACAATCCATCCGCTACACTTCTCTCGCATCACCCTACACACACCAGGGGATTTCTAAATCGACCCACCCATCCGCTTACACTCCAAAAATGCGCCATCTTTGCCAAGTATAGTCACAAAGAAAGTCGCCAAGATCGATATATTGTGGCATAGCCACCAAGATCGCATGTTGCAAAGAGAGCCAACATGATAAGAATACACTTCCTCCAATATATAAATAACCCAACCCCATGCATCATGTCATGGCATAATAATCTCGTGAATGCAATAATGTATCATCATGGCAAATTAATCAAGTATACACAACAAAGCATAACTACCCTTCAGGGCATAACAGTCATTTCCCCAACGAGGGCATTTTAGTAATTTACCCTCTAGGGGTATTTTGGTAATTTTACCCACTGAGGGTATTTCAGTAATTTCGCATTTATCAGCCACTCTGAAGGCCCACTGTCGCCTCGAGCGACTCGACCACCATTTTCGGTCGTTACCAGACTATTGGGCCTAAAACCCGATTTTGGCCCATTCGGGCCCACACGCTCGTGTGGCCCATTTCGCAAGGTTTCAGTCACAGATTTCTAGTTTTTCACAACTGTACTTACTCTTTGACAATTTTCGCTATCTTCGCCCATGTGGGCCGGGAAGCCCATTAGGCCCATTAAGCCTGTGTCGACTCGGTTAGGCCCGTTATAGCCCAATTGTCGCGAGAGCACTCGTGATGCTCTCAACGTATTACCGTCAATATTCGTGTTTCAGTTACCACTACGAGCGCTCGTATGCTCGAGTGGTCACAGTTGCCGACTTTTTGGCTTTTCGGCATTTGGCCGATTCACAAAACATCACATGCAATCATTCAGAGGGGTGTGAGATTACACACCTGAAACGAGCGTAGATTTAATCCTCGAAATTACGCACTAAGAACGCCAGCAACTCTTTGTTACGATTGAGAGTTCGGTACACTTCCTCCAATCACAAACCGAGTCCTAATGAACATCTGAAGACCACGGTTAAAAGAATGATGAGTGGTAGCAAAGGGTGATTTGATTCGGCCCTTACCCTAAAGGAGAACAAAAAGAAGTTTAGAATACCAACTGATAGATAACTCGACTTAGCCAAGAGAAGAAGAGTTAAGAACAAAGGAGATAGAGGTGTTACCTTTGATAAAAGAGAAGTCGACTAGAAGAAAAAGGTTCGGCCCCACAAAAGTAAAACCCCCAAACAATCGGCCTCAAGGATCTATGGTGACTATTGATCAAAGAAAAGAGAAGAATTAAAGAGTAAAAGGAGGGGTTCGACAAAACTATGCACAAGAGAGAGAGATGAAAGAAAAAGGGACAATGGAAACACAAAAGAGAACAAATGGAAGAAGAATAGAGGAAAAACAAGAAGAAAGGAAAAATGTTCAAAAGAGAATAGCAGAAAACGTGCAACACAAAAGGCCCGAAGTGTCTAGGAAGAAAGCCTAAAATGTCAAAAGAAGAATGCTAAGAACACAAGGGAATTTCGGCACACTCTCTCAAAAGGTTTCGGTTTCCACTCCTCCCTCACCAAATGCCGAATTTGCCTACCAAAAACACTCCTAGCCGAAACTCACCTCCCACCAACTCCCATATTCGGCCAACCATCAACACACTCCCCAAATCCCTTGATTTACTCCTTGATTTGCTCCTCCACTCACTCCCCATCACCCATTCAAAATATTTGACCAAGTCTTCCCTCTCTCCTACAGAGTTTGATCTCCACTCACCACCTCCCTTGCCTGAGCACAAAAATAAAACCCCCCAAATGCTTCTTGTAAGATTCGAACCTCACTTCCCTTGCTTCACAAGTGACGCCAACTCCACCCTTACACTTGCTCAACTTGTGCTAGCAATCTACCAATAATTTCCTTAAGTCCAGCTTGTGCTAGCTCTCTCCCCTAAAGAGCCAAAAACCAAAATTCTTCCTATGGCCTAACTTGAACCCGAGACTTCATAGAAACCCCATAACCTTCCAAAATCATCTTCCTAATAGGTCTAACTTGGAATAATGCCGTTATCATATTCTCAAAAATTTTAAACGCACCTACGCCCAAGGCCCAATGGGCCCAATTCTTCTAGGCCCAAATTCGGGGCGTTACAAATCTACCCCCTTAAAGAAATTTCGTCCTCGAAATTTCCACTAAAAGGGTAGTCATGTAACCACTACCCCTCTACGCTACCACTGCGCACTCTCATACTAATAACACTAATACACTTCTAATCTAATCTAGAAACCTCTTCACACAACCAAATGTCTAACCACGAAGCAAAATGATATATCATCACACATACATAAAATTTTCTACATTCAACACCACATCCTACCAAAACATACACGACTTAATGGTGATGGAACAATCCCGAGCCCTATGCTCCTTAGACCAAGCATCTCAAGCATGCTTCGACCTCTACCAAGATTCACCCTGATGACGCCTTTGTAATATTCGCAAGCCGAGAAAGTTTGGATGTGCCTTAACATGCTTCACGAAACGAGACTGGGACCCTAGAGAACCGCGATATCTTTTCTTCTTACAGTCCACGCACCCAACTCAAAGTGTTTCACCAATTTCTTTAACCTCTTCCAATACCTCCCTAACTAGTGAGTTAGCACCTCAACTCCGGCTTCTCGGTCATGAGACCTCATCTCGATCCACTAGCGATGCCGACACTTCCATTTCGGCATGTGCCCTGATGCTGAGGATCCAGCCCTAGCACCTCGGCCTCTACCATGGCCGCGTGTACCTTGTCCACGACTTCTCGTACTCATACTGCTGAATCGAGTTGATCTGATTAAGAATTTTATGAATAAGTCTATAATTCCAATGTTTATTAACAAGTGTTTTATGGAACACGGGTATAAGAGTTGTTTTCGCAGATTGAATTTCCTACGATTTCAGCCTCTATAGTCTTAGCCCCTATAGCTAACAGTTTTAGTGTACTACCACTAACTCTAGTAGTTGTCTATCTTACAGACAATTCCTCATATAATCAAATGTAAATTAAGAGGACTTACGGATTTGGTGTCGGAGACTCAGGGTGCCATACTTCCATTAAAGATATATATTTTCTAAACCAAATTTCAAACCCAGTTGAAAAACATTTTCGAACCCATTCCACAGTCGAGTTTTGTAACTTGGCTCTGATACCATCAAAATGTAACACCCCAAACCCGGCCTAAACATTACGACCGAATCTAGCATGTCACAAGAAAGGGTTATTGGAAGATCCCGCATTTGATAAAACTTTGTATCCTTTTGAAAACTTTGAGTTCAAACGTTTGTTTATAAAGACCCGTTTTACCCATCGTCCCATTTTGAAAAAGTTGTAATTAATTTTGAAAATCATTTTTATTATGAAAAATCGAATTTGAACATTTGCGGAGTACGTGATATTTTGGAAAACGGTTTTCAATGTTTTAAGGAAAACATCCGCTTTAAACATTTAAAAATAAGCAATAATGGAAATGTAAGTTTAAAGGAAAGTTAAAACCAATGGCCTTATTACAACAATAATCCTCAACTAAATAGTATCCTAAAATTAAAGCGAAATGGAAGTTTACTAGAATTCACGAGGTATGGCCACCTCGAGTCCTCCTTAGCTCCAAATCCACTAACGGCTGGGATCACCGCAAGGTTGAACAATGGGATTAGTTACGAGAACTCAGTGTGTAATCCCCTAAACAGTTATTACTGGGCCCGAGCCCATACGAAATCCCAATTAGGTCGAAGCCCTATTTAGTAACAATCTGCGCCTTAGCCCTATACAGTATCAATCTGGCCCACGGCCCCAAAATCATGGTAAAGCAAACAATACATGCAACCCTCCTCGAACCTAACAATCCATCCGCTACACTTCTCCCGTACCAGCCCTACACACCTATGGGGATTTCTAAATTGACCCACCCATCCGCTACACTCCAAAAATGCAGTCAAGTTGCGAAGATAGTCGCAAAGAAAGCCGCGAAGATCGATATATTGTGGCATAGCCACGATGATCGATGTTCTGTGGAGCCGCCAGATGAATAATGACACTTCCTCCAATATATAAATAACCCAACCCCATGCATCATGTCATGGCATAATAATCTCGTGAATGCAATAATGTATCATCATGGCAAATTAATCAAGTATACACAACAAAGCATAACTACCCCTCGGGGCATAATACATTTCCCCAACGATGGCATTTCATGGTTTACCCTCGCGGGGTATTTCGCAATTTACCCACCGAGGGTATTTCAATAATTTCGCATTTATCGGCCACTCTGAAGGCCCACTGTCGCCTCGAGCGACTCGGCCAACATTTTCAGTCGTTATCGGACTATTAGGCCTAAAACCCGATTTCGGCCCATTCGGGCCCACACGCTCGTGTGGCCCATTTTGCAAGGTTTCAGTCACAGATTTCTAGTTTTTCACAACCGTACTTACTCTTTGACAATTTTTGCTATCTTCGCCCATGTGGGCGGAAGCCCATTGGGCCCGCGGCCCGTGTCGGCTCGGTTAGGCGTTACATGACCCAAATGTTGCGAGAGCACTCGTGGCGCTCTCAACGATATTCAGTCAATATTCGTGTTTGGTTACCACTACGAGCGCCGCATGCTCGAGTGGTCACAATTGCCGACTTTTCGCTTTTCTCGCATTTGGCCGATTCATAAAACATCACATGCAATCATTCGGAGGGGTGTGAGATTACACACCGAAACCAACGTAGATTTAATCCTCGAAATTACGCACCAAGAACGCCAAAGAACTCTTTTTGTTACGATTGAGAGTTCGATACACTTCCTCCGATCACAAACCGAGTCCCAATGAACTTCCGGAGACCATGGTTAAAAGAATGATAAGTGGTAGCGAAGGGTGATTTGATTCGCCCTTACCCCAAAGGAGAACAAAAACAAGTTTAGAATACCAACCGATAGATAACTCGACTTAGCCAAGAGAAGAAGAGTTAAGAACAAAGGAGATAGAGGCGTTACCTTTGATAAAAGAGAAGTCGACTAGAAGAAAAAGGTTCGGCCCCTCAAAAGTAAAACCCCCAAATAATCGGCCTCAAGGATCTATGGTGACTATTGATCAAAGAAAAAAGAAGAATTAAAGAGTAGAAGGAGGGGTTCGGCAAAACTGTGCACAAGAGAGAGAGATGAAACAAAAAGGGGGAATGGAAACACAAAAGAGAACAAATGGAAGAAGAATAGAGAAAAAATAAGAAGAAAGGAAAAATGTTCAAAAGAGAATAGCAAAAAACGTGCAACACAAAGGACCCGAAGTGTCTAGGAAGAAAGCCTAAAATGTCAAAAGAAGAATGCTAAGAACACAAGGGAATTTCGGCACACTCTCTCAAAAGGTTTCGGTTTCCACTACTCCCTCACCAAATGCCGAATTTGCCTACCAAAAACACTCCTAGCCGAAACTCACCTCCCACTAACTCCCATATTCGGCCAACCATCAACACCCTCCCCAAATCCCTTGATTTACTCCTTGATTTGCTCCTCCACTCACTCCCCATCACCCATTCAAAATACTTGACCAAGTCTTTCCTCTCTCCTACAGAGTTTGATCTCCACTCAGCCACCTCCCTTGCCCGAGACCAAAAATAAAACCCCCCCAAATGCTTCTTGTGAGATTCGAACCTCACTTCCCTTGCTTCACAAGTGACACCAACTCCACCCTTACACTTGCTCAACTTGTGCTAGCAATCTACCAATAATTTCTTTAAGTCCAGCTTCTACTAGCTCTCTCCCCTAAAGAGCCAAAAACCAAAATTCTTCCAATGGCCTAACTTGAACCCGGGACTTCATAGAAACCTCGTAACCTTCTAAAATCATCTTCCTAATAGGTCCAACTTGAAATAATACCGTTCTCATATTCTCAAAAATTTTAAACGCTCCTACGCCCAAGGCCCAATGGTCCCAATTCTTCTAGGCCCAAATTTTGGGCCATTACAAATCTACCCCCTAAAAGAAATTTCGTCCTCGAAATTTCCACTAACAGGGTAGTCATGTAACCACTACCCCTCTACGCTACCGCTGCACACTCTCATACTAATAACACTAATACACTTCTAGTCTAATCTAGAAACCTCTTCACACAACCAAATGTCTAACCACAGAAGCAAACAGATATTCATCACACATACATAAAATTTTCTACATTCAACACCACATCCTACCAAAACATATCTGACTTAATGGTGATGGAACAATCCCGATCCCTGTGCTCCTTAGACCCGCATCTCAAGCATGCTCCTGACATCTTTCAGCATTCACCCGGATGACGCCTTTTGTAATATTCGCAAGCCGAAAAGTTTGGACGTACCTTAACATGCTTCACAGAACGAGACTGCGACCCTAGAGAACCACAATATCTTTTCTTCTTACAGTCCACACACCCAACTTGAAGTGTTTCACCAATTTCTTTAACCTCTTCCAATACCTCCCTAACTAGCTGAGTTAGCACCTCAACTCCAGCTCGGTCATGAGACCCCGTCTCAGTCACTGGCGATGCCGGCGCTTCCATTTCAGGCATGTGCCATGATGCTGAGGATCAAGCCCTAACACATCGGCCTCTACCACGGCTGCGTGTACCTTGTCCACGACCTCTCGTACTCATCTTCTTTGAATCGAGTTGATCCGATTAAGAATTTTATGAATAAGTCTATAATTCCAATGTTTATTAACAAGTGTTTTATGGAACACAGGTATAAGTGTTGTTTTCGCAGATCAAATTTCCTACGATTTCAGCCTCTATAGTCTTAGCTCCTACAGCTAACAGTTTTAGTGTACTACCATTAACTCTAGTAGTTTTCTATCTTACAGACATTTTCTCATATAATCAAATGTAAAGTAAGAGGACTTACGAATTTGGTGTCGGAGACTCAGGGTGCCATACTTCCATTAAAGATATATATTTTCAAAACCAAATTTCAAACCCATTTGAAAAACATTTTCGAACCCATTCCACAGCCGAGTTTTGTAACCTGGCTCTGATACCATAAAATGTAACACCCAAACTCGGCCTAGACGTTACGACCGGATCTAGCATGTCACAAGAAAGGGTTATTGGAAGATCGCGCGTTTGATAAAACTTTGTATCCTTTTGAAAACTTCGAGTTCAGACGTTTGTTTATAAAGACCCGTTTTACCCACTGTCCATTTTAGAAAAAGTTGTAATTAATTTTGAAAACTGTCTTTGTTATGAAAAATTGAATTTGGACATTTGCGGGTACGTGATATTTTTGAAAAACGGTTTTCAATGTTTTAAGAAAAACATCCGTTTTAAACATTTAAAAATAAACAATAATGGAAATGTAAGTTTAAAGGAAAGTTAAAACCAATGGCCTTATTACAACAATAATCCTCAATTAAATAGTATCCTAAAATTAAAGCGAAGTGGAATTTTAATAGAATTCACAAGGTATGGCCACCTCAGAGTCCTCCTCAGTTCCAAATCCACTAACGCTGGGGATCACCTGCAAGGTTGAACAACGGGGTGAGTTACGAGAACTCAGTGTGTAATCCCCTAAACAGTTATTACTGGGCCCGAGCCCATACGAAATCCCAATTGGGTCGAAGCCCTATTCAGTAACAATCTTGGGCCTTAGCCCTATACAGTATCAATCTGGCCCACGGCCCCAAAATCATGGTAAAGCAAACAAAACATGCAACCCTCCCGAACCTAACATTCCATCCGCTACACTTCTCCCGCACTCACCTTCTACACACCGTGGGGATTTCTAAATCGACCTACCCATTCGCTACACTCCAAAAATACACTCAAGTCGCCAAGATAGTAGTCAGAAAAGCCGCCAAGATCGTGATATTGTGGCATAGCCACCAAGATCATGTTGCAAACAGAGTCGCAAAGAATGCACTTCCTCCAATATATAAATAACCCAACCCCATGCATCATGTCATGGCATAATAATCTCGTGAATGTAATAATGTATCATCATGGCAAATTAATCAAGTATACACAACAAAGCATAACTACCCCTCAGGGCATAACAGTTATTTCCCCAACGAGGGCATTTCAATAATTTACCCTCCAGGGGGTATTTCGGTAATTTCACCCACCGACGGTATTTCAATAATTTCACATTTATCGGCCACTCTGAAGGCCCACTATTGCCTCGAGTGACTCGGCCAGCATTCTCGGTCGTTACCAGACTATTGAGCCTAAAACCCTATTTCGGCCCATTCGGGCCCACACGCTCGTGTGGCCCATTTCGCAAGGTTTCAGTCACAGATTTCTAGTTTTTCAAAACTGTACTTACTCTTTGACAATTTTCGCTATCTTCGCCCATGTGGGCCGGGAAGCCCATTGGGCCCGTTAAGTGGCCGTGTGACGGCTCGATTAGGCGGATTCTGGCTTAATGTTGCGAGAGCACTCGTGATGCTCTCAACATATTATCATCAATATTCATGTTTCAGTTACCACTACGAGCGCTCGCATGCTTGAGTGGTAACAGTTGTCGATTCACAAAACATTACATGCAATCATTCAGAGGGTGTGAGATTACACACCTGAAACGAGCATAGATTTAATCCTCGAAATTACGCACCAAGAACGCCAGAAACTCTTTGTTACGATTGAGAGTTCGGTACACTTCCTCCGATCACAAACCGAGTCCCAATGAACTTCCGGAGACCACGGTTAAAAGAATTATGAGTGGTAGCAAAAGGTGATTTGATTCGGCCCTTACCTAAAAGGAGAACAAAAAGAAGTTTAGAATACCAACTGATAGATAACTCGACTTAGCCAAGAGAAGAAGAGTTAAGAACAAAAGAGATAGAGGCGTTACCTTTGATAAAAGAAAAGTCGACTAGAAGAAAAAGGTTCGCCCCCCAAAAGTAAAACCCCCAAACAATCGGCCTCAAGGATCTATGGTGACTATTGATCAAAGAAAAAAGAAGAATTAAAGAGTAGAAGGAGGGGTTCGGCAAAACTGTGCACAAGAGAGTGAGATGAAACAAAAAGGGAGAATGGAAACACAAAAGAGAACAAATGGAAGAAGAATAGAGGAAAAACAAGAAGAAAGGAAAAATGTTCAAAAGAGAATAGCAGAAACCATACAGCACAAAGGACCCGAAGTGTCTAGGAAGAAAGCCTAAAATGTCAAAAGAAGAACGCTAAGAACACAAGGGAATTTCGGCACACTCTTTCAAAAGGTTTCGGTTTCCACTCCTCCCTCACCAAATGCCAAATTTGCCTACCAAAAACACTCCTAGCCGAAACTCACCTCCCACCAACTCCCATATTCGGCCAACCATCAACACACTCCCCAAATCCCTTGACTTACTCCTTGATTTGCTCCTCCACTCACTCCCCATCACTCATTCAAAATATTTGACCAAGTCTTCCCTCTCTCCTATAGAGTTTGATCTCCACTCAACCACCTCCCTTACCTGAGCAGAAAAATAAAACCCCCCGAAATGCTTCTTGTGAGATTCGAACCTCACTTCCCTTGCTTCACAAGTGACGCCAACTCCACCCTTACACTTGCTCAACTTGTGCTAGCAATCTACCAATAATTTCCTTAAGTCCAGCTTGTGCTAGCTCTCTCCCCTAAAGAGCCAAAAACCAAAATTCTTCCTATGGCCTAACTTGAACCCGGGACTTCATAGAAACCTCGTAACCTTCCAAAATCATCTTCCTAACAGGTCCAACTTGAAATAATACCGTTCTCATATTCTCAAAAATTTTAAACGCTCCTACGCCCAAGGCCCAATGGGCCCAATTCTTCTAGGCCCAAATTCGGGGCGTTAAAAATCTACCCCCTTAAAGAAATTTCGTCCTCAAAATTTCCACTAACAGGGTAGTCATGTAACCACTACCCTCTACGCTACGCTACACACGCACTCTCATACTAATAACACTAATACACTTCTAATCTAATCTAGAAACCTCTTTACACAACCAAATGTCTAACCACAGAAGCAAACAGATTTTCATCACACATACATAAAATTTTCTACATTCAACACCACATCCTACCAAAACATACCTGACTTAATGGTGATAGAATAATCCCGATCCCTATGCTCCTTAGATCCGCATCTCAAGCATGCTCCTGACCTCTTCCAGCATTCACCCGGATGACGCCTTCTGCAATATTTGCAAGCCAGAAAGTTTGGACGTGCCTTAACATGCTTCACAGAACGAGACTGCGACCCTAGAGAACCGTAATATCTTTTCTTCTTACAGTCCACACACCCAACTCGAAGTGTTTCACCAATTTATTTAACCTCTTCCAATACCTCCCTAACTAGCTGAGTTAGCACCTCAACTCCGGCTCGGTCATGAGACCCCGTCTCAGTCACTGGCGATGCCGGTGCTTCCATTTCAGGCATGTGCCATGATGCTGAGGATCAAGCCCTAACACCTCGGCCTCTACCACAGCCGCGTGTACCTTGTCCACGACCTCTCGTACTCATACTGCTGAATCTAGTTGATCTGATTAAGAATTTTATGAATAAGTCTATAATTTCAATGTTTATTAACAAGTGTTTTATGGAACACAGGTATAAGTGTTATTTTCGCAGATCAAATTTCCTACGGTTTCAGCCTCTATAGTCTTAGCTCCTACAGCTAACGGTTTTAGTGTACTACCACTAACTCTAGTAGTTTTCTATCTTACAGACATTTCCTCATATAATCAAATGTAAAGTAAGAGGACTTACGGATTTGGTGTCGGAGACTCAGGGTGCCATACTTCCATTAAAGATATATATTTTCAAAACCAAATTTCAAACCCAGTTGAAAAATATTTTTGAACCCATTCCACAGCCGAGTTTTGTAACCTGGCTCTGATACCATAAAATGTAACACCCAAACTTGGCCTAGACGTTACGACCGGATCTAGAATGTCACAAGAAAGGGTTATTGGAAGATCGCGCGTTTGATAAAACTTTGTATCCTTTTGAAAACTTCGAGTTCAGACGTTTGTTTATAAAGACCCGTTTTACCCACTGTCCATTTTAGAAAAAGTTGTAATTAATTTTAAAAACTGTCTTTGTTATGAAAAATTGAATTTGAACATTTGCGGGTACGTGATATTTTGGAAAAATGGTTTTCAATGTTTTAAAAAAAACATCCATTTTAAACATTTAAAAATAAACAATAACGGAAATGTAAGTTTAAAGGAAAGTTAAAACCAATGGCCTTATTACAACAATAATCCTCAATTAAATAGTATCCTAAAATTAAAGCGAAGTGGAATTTTAATAGAATTCACAAGGTATGGCCACCTCAGAGTCCTCCTCAGCTCCAAATCCACTAACGCTGGGGATCACCTGCAAGGTTGAACAACGGGGTGAGTTACGAAAACTCAGTGTGTAATCCCCTAAATAGTTATTACTGGGCCCGAGCCCATACGAAATCCCAATTGGGTCGAAGCCATATTCAGTAACAATCTGGGCCTTAGCCCTATACAGTATCAATCTGGCCCACGGCCCCAAAATCATGGTAAAGCAAACAAAACATGCAACCCTCCCCGAACCTAACATTCCATCCGCTACACTTCTCCCGCACTCACCCTACACACACCGAGGATTTCTAAATCGACCTACCCATCCGCTACACTCCAAAAATACAGTCAAGCTGCCAGTATAGTCGCAGAAAAGCTACCAGTATCAGTGTATTGTGGCATAGCCACCAGTATCAGTGTTGCAGCAGAGCTGCCAGTAACAGTGCACTTCCTCCAATATATAAATAACCCAACCCCATGCATCATGTCATGGCATAATAATCTCGTGAATGCAATAATGTATCATCATGGCAAATTAATCAAGTATACACAACAAAGCATAACTACCCCTCAGGGCATAACAGTCATTTCCCCAACGAGGGCATTTCAGAAATTTACCCTCCAAGGGGTATTTCGGTAATTTCACCCACCGAGGGTATTTTAGTAATTTCGCATTTATCGGCCACTCTGAAGGCCCACTATCGCCTCGAGTGACTCGACCACCATTTTCGATCATTACCGGACTATTGAGCCTAAAACCCGATTTCGGCCCATTCGGGCCCACACGCTCGTGTGGCCTATTTCGCAAGGTTTCAGTCATAGATTTCTAGTTTTTCACAACCATACTTACTCTTTGACAATTTTCGCTATCTTCGCCCATGTGGGCCGGGAAGCCCATTGGGCCCGTTAAGCCCGTGTCGGCTCGGTTAGGCCCGTTACAGCTTAAATGTTGCGAGAGCACTCGTGATGCTCTCAACGTATTACCGTCAATATTCGTGTTTCGGTTACCACTACGAGCGCTCGCATGCTAGAGTGGTCACAGTTGCCGATTTTTTGACTTTTCGGCTTTTGGCCTATTCACAAAACATTACATGCAATCATTCAGAGGGTGTGAGATTACACACCTGAAACGAGCGTAGATTTAATCCTCGAAATTACGCATCAAGAACTCCAGAAACTCTTTGTTACGATTGAGAGTTCGGTACACTTCCTCCGATCACAAACTGAGTCTCAATAAACTTTCGGAGACCACGGTTAAAAGAATGATGAGTGGTAGCAAAAGGTGATTTGATTCGGCCCTTACCCAAAAGGAGAACAAAAAGAAGTTTAGAATACCAACTGATAGATAACTCGACTTAGCCAAGAGAAGAAGAGTTAAGAACAAAAGAGATAGAGGCGTTACCTTTGATAAAAGAAAAGTCGACTAGAAGAAAAAGGTTCGGCCCCCCAAAAGTAAAACCCCCAAATAATCGGCCTCAAGGATCTATGGTGACTATTGATCAAAGAAAAAAGGAGAATTAAAGAGTAGAAGGAGGGGTTCGGCAAAACTGTGCACAAGAGAGAGGTATGAAACAAAAAGGGAGAATGGAAACACAAAAGAGAACAAATGGAAGAAGAATAGAGGAAAAACAAGAAGAAAGGAAAAATGTTCAAAAGAGAATAGCAGAAAATGTGCAGCACAAAGGACCCGAAGTGTCTAGGAAGAAAGCCTAAAATGTCAAAAGAAGAATGCTAAGAACACAAGGGAATTTCGGCACACTCTCTCAAAAGGTTTCGGTTTCCACTCCTCCCTCACCAAATGCCGAATTTGCCTACCAAAAACACTCCTAGCCGAAACTCACCTCCCACCAACTCCCATATTCGGCCAACCATCAACACACTCCCCAAATCCCTTGACTTACTCCTTGATTTGCTCCTCCACTCACTCCCCATCACTCATTCAAAATATTTGACCAAGTCTTCCCTCTCTCCTATAGAGTTTGATCTCCACTCAACCACCTCCCTTGCCTGAGCAGAAAAATAAAACCCCCCGAAATGCTTCTTGTGAGATTCGAACCTCACTTCCCTTGCTTCACAAGTGACAGCAACTCCACCCTTACACTTGCTCAACTTGTGCTAGCAATCTACCAATAATTTCATTGTAACAGTCTGAATTTGACCCTAATCGGAACGGTAGTTTTGGGACAATGAATCCGAGTTTGAGAGATATTTAAATATTATATTCTGTTCTTATTATGCGTTAATTAATGTGTGTGAAAATTTCGTAGAAAAATTTTATCATTTGTGTGTTCAATTTGACAAAAGGACTTAATCGCGTAAAGAGTAAAAGTTGCATACTATAGTGAAAAGTGCTAGAATGATGATGGCTTTTTAATATGAGGTATTAAAAGGGAAAATAGCCCATTTTTAAGTTAGTGGGTGGCATATGACAAGATTGACCTTAATTTATATGTTGTTTTTATTTTTTATTAAAGGTTAAAATAGTAAAACATTAAAAAAATGTTATTATATGTTTAATAATATGAAATTAAAAGCCATCATGTTTGTTATTTCTTCTTCATTGCCGTATGTGAGCCAGGAAATAAAGGTTTAAAGGTTTTGAGCATTCGGTCATACATTCAAGCTAAATCGGGTATGTATTTTTAGTCGGTTTTTGATAATTTTGACGTTTTGTGTGATCGTTGTCGTATACTATCCGACCCATGTTAAAATTTTTGAATCTAAGCATGCTTGATGTTCGGATATTGATAGGTTCATATGGTTTTTGATGTTTGATGATTTTAGATAAAAGATAAGTTAAGGGTTAGTATTTTATGTATTGGAAGTTTTGATGAATTTTTGTTTTTAGGGCCAATTTGTAAAAAATAAAATTTTAGAGGGGTTTAATTGCAAAATAAATAAAATGGAAGGGCTTGTAAAGCCCCTAGGAATATTCGGCCCTTGTATAGTCTTGGCAAATTGGGAGTATTTTGTGTTTTGTGTAATTAGTACCAAAATGCAAAATTTTGAAATAGTAGGGGTAAAATAGTAAATTGCATGTTGATGTGTTTTGGGACTAAATTGAAGTGATTTGTACTTGAATAAGCTGAATTTAATGTGTTTTAGATCAAGAACAAAGAAAAAGCGAATTAGATCGGGGAAGACGAAGGTTCTCGAATAGCCAATTTGCACGGTCTATCGACAGTAGGTAAGTCTTTAAGCGAATATATGTTAATAAATGATTTATAATTATATTGAATGATAAAATTTGAATACTTTTGGCATGAATATGTGAACTAGCCGAATACAAGGGTGCTAAATTGAATTGATTGAAGTGTTATAAAATGTGATGTGAACAAATAAAATTTTTATTGGATATGTGAAAATAATTGGTGATATATGAGTTGTTGTAAAGTTAGCTCTATGGATCGTGAATTGAAGAATAACCACACCGATATTCGGGCTTTGAGCCTAGCAGCCTCGTGCTTGGTGACATATTTCGGCTCTCGAGCCTAGCGTGCCTCGTCTTGCAGTGACATATTTCGGGCTTTGTGCCTAGCGGGCCCTCGTGTCGGTGACATATTTCGGGCTTTGTGCCTAGCAGTGCCTCGTCTTGGTGACATAATTCGGGCTTAGTGCCTAGCGAGCTTAATGCCGGTGTTATGATTTCGGACCTCGAATCAAGAAGCTTAGTGCCGGTATGTGTGAGATTCAGTAATGTTAGTAATATCTAGCTAATGAATTAAGTATGCCTAAGCTTTTGGGACCGAATTTGCAATTCGGTTATAAGGTATGTATTAAGCATACTTTAATGTTAGGATTATATGCTATATTGCTAAGTAAATGAAATGGTGAAAGAAGGTGGTGTGTTTATAATAGATGGAATGTAATTATGATGTATACTATGATTGAAATGTTTATAGAAAAGCATGAAAGTAGTAAATATTTGTATAAGTAAAATTATAAGTATAAGTGGATAATTATTTTATTCAAGATATAATATACTACTGGTGAAGAAATGAAAGTTGATATATGTACAGGAGAAGAGATATTCGGTTTGGGTAAATTAAATATTAAGTCTTGAATGTTTCATGTTAGGAAATGTTCTATTGAATGCTTGTATACTCGATTGTCATATTGAGGTTGCTTAAGACTTACTAAGCTAGCATGCTTACCTTGCGTGTAACCCTTGTTTGTTTTATAGATTTCGTTTAAAGCTACTGAGCTCAAAGGATCGTCGGATGTATCAACCACACTATCAACTCCTTTTGGTACTTATATATTTGGTTTTTAAATAAAAAGGCATGTATAGACTAACTCTATGTCTGAATATTGTTTTGATGATGTATAATAGCCATGCGAAAATGATGTAAATCTATCCTTGGTGTGTGATGCGTGCATGTTTCGGTTGGATAAATAAATGAATGCATGATATAGGTATAATTATATTTATATATGTTTCATGCTGAATAGGTAGGATTTATGACATATATCCATGAAACTATTTGGTTTATAAATAAGTTCTGAGTAATAATTAGTATTATGGTTGCTCGGTTATAAAATGAAGTTATTAGAAGTGTATTTTTTTTTATGAAGAGTGGGTGTGAAAATGAATAAATGTCTCTGGCTTATGTGTTATAAAATGGAATGATCGAGTCTTATATTTATGCTTCATAAATCTATGGATTCTGGGATATCTTTGTCATAAATGGGAAAATTAGATAAGAGCATATGTGCATGCATTATATGTTCGGATAAATTAATTGAGTAGTAAGTTTGGGTTAGAAGTGCATGAAACTGTAATGTTTAAATGTTATGAAACGAAATGAAAGAAATAGGTTTGTATTATGTGGAAATTCGAATATGTGGTTGATTAAATGATAGGTTTGAAATGGTAAAGATGATGAGTTTATAAATCATGGTAAATGCGAACCTAGATTGAGTCTTTTGTATGTGTGCAGATATACTATAAAATGATATGAGAGTTTATGATTAACTATGCATGTGCATATGAGTTATGAAATGACAAGTTGATAATTGAATAAAGTGATAGGCGCATACTCAAACTTATGATAAACATTTAAATGACATATAATCTTTAATTCAACGGTTGATTTGTACAAGCATGAATTAAATCTCTTTGAGTTTAATAAACATATGAATTGTGATAAATGGCTGTAATGATCTGTATTGAGTTCGGTAATGCTTCATAACCCTAATCCGGCGACGGGTACGAGTTAGGGGTGTTACATTTTATTGGTATCAGAGCTTACGGTTTAGGCGATTCTAGGACTACCGTAGAGCGTTAGAGTCTAGTTATACATGCCTTTGTTACATATTGATAGTGTGGTGACTTCTGACATTCTGAATTGTGTTTTATATAGTAAATGGACACTGATCCCGAAAGAGCCGTAGCGGATGATGTAGAGAGTGTAGTGCCTGACCGTGCACGAGGATCAGTGCCGGTAGAATCTCGACCAATTTCGGGTAGCCACGAGGGGGAGGCTAAACAAGCCTTCTATCAGATGATGAACGAGTGGTTTACCCAGTTTATTCAGACTAACCCGGCTGTACAACAACCTCCACCCCCGAATAATCCAACTCTGATACCTTCAAAGACTTCGATGATAGATCCGATGAGATCTAGTAGGCCTCCAGTTGATAAAATCAGGAAATTTGGGGCCGAAGAATTCAGGGCCAATGATGATGATGACGCAGAGCGAGCCGAAATGTGGCTTGATAACACTATTCGGGTACTTGATGAGCTATCTTGTACTCCGCATTTAATGCCTCAAGTGTGCTATATCTTTACTTGAGACATCGCATATCGCTGGTGGAATACACTAGTATCGATGGTTCCGAAAGAAAAAGTGACGTGGGATTTCTTCCGTAATGAATTACGCAAGAAATATATCACCAAAGATTCATTGATCAAAAACGAAAAGAATTTCTTGAATCAAACAGGGCGAATGACCGTGATGTAATATGAACGGAAATTTGTCGCTCGTGAGATATGCTAGAGAGTGTGTTTCTACCAAGCCATTATGTGCAAAAGGTTCAAGATGGTTTGAATGAAGATATAAAGTTGCTTGTTGGTATTCTTGAAATAAAAGAGTTTGTGACTCTAGTCGAGCGAGCTTGCAAAGTCAAGAGCTCTGGAAAGGAGAAAAGAAAGGTCGAGACGAAGCTAGAGACACTCGTAAGAGATCGTCGGGTAAGACCTTCCATTCTACATCTAAGAAGTTCGAGAGATGACTTCACCGACATAAAGCTACTTCGCACTTACCTAGACGAGATCGACCTCCAGGTGGGCTCCCGAGCTACCTCGATGGCTGGTGTTGGTAACGCTCCACGAATCGAGTTGAATGCAAGCACTATGGGAAATGGCATTCCGGAGTTGTAGATTCCGTGATCGGTCTTGTTTTAAGTGTGGATCGCCGATCATTTTATTAGGGAATGTCCGATGTTAGTTGAGCGTAATCTGCTTCGAACATTAAGTCGGGCAACACGTCAATGCGAGGTAGACCACCCGGACATTCGGTAATGTAGGTGGTAGTCGAGAGGAACGGCGAACACCGCAGCTTCAATCGAGGCTAGAGCTCCAAATAGAGCTTATGCTACACGAGCCGAGAGGATGCTTCCTCCCCGATGTCATTACCTGGTACTTTCACCCTTTATGATACTACTGTGATTGCATTGATTGATCCTGGTTCGACTCATTCATATGTGTGTGAAACTCTAGTATTCGGTAAGACTCTGCCAGTTGAGTCTACTGAGTTTGTGATTCGTGTGTCCAACCCTTTGGGTAGATGTGTGCTTGTTAACAAAGTGTGTAGAGGTTGCCGTTGATGATTCAGGATTCTTGCTTCCCAGCCGATTTAATGTTGTTGCCCTTCGATGAGTTCGATATAATTTTGGGAATGGACTGGTTAACTTCACATGATGCAGTGGTGAATTGCAAAAGAAAGCTTATTGATTTGAGATGTCAGAACGGGGAGATCATCAGAATCGAATCCAGTGATTTAAGTGGGTTTTCTACAGTAATATCTTCGATGTTAGCCCGAAAGTACGTGAGAAAAGGGTGTGAAGCTTATTTGGCCTATGTCTTTGGATAATAAAGTGTCCGAAAAGCATATTGAATCTGCATGCAGGTTGTGTGTGAATACCCGGATGTGTTTCCTAAGAACTACCGGGTTTACCACCAAGACGAGAGATTGAGTTCGGTATTGAATTAGTACAAGAACGACTCCGATTTTGATAGCTCCGTGATCGGATGGCACCTACCGAGTTAAAAGAGTTGAAAGCGCAGCTTGCAAGAGTTGACAGATAGGGGTTTTGCGACCAAGCTTTTCCCCTTGGGGTGCACGATTCTTTTGTGAAGAAGAAAGATGGAACGATGTGAATGTGTATTGATTATCGGCAATCGAATAAGGTAACTATAAAGAACAAGTACCAAGTACCTCGGATTGATGACTTGTTTAATTAGTTGAAAGGGGCTTGAGATTTTCAAGATAGATTTGAGATCGGGCTATTATCGATTATAGTCGAGATACGATGTGCCAAAGACTGCATTCCGGACGAGGTACGGACATTTTGAGTTTCTGGTTATGCCTTTTGGACTCACTAATGCACCTGCTGTTTTTATGGATCTAATGAATCGAGTCTTCAGACAATTTTTGGATCGATTTGTAGTAGTGTTTATTGATGATATACTGATCTACTCCAAAGATGAAACCGAGCATGCCGAGCATTTGAGATTAGTGCTACAAACTTTGAAAGATCAACAGTTGTATGCGAAGTTTAGTAAGTGTGAGTTCTGGATGAAAGAGGTTAGCTTTTTGGGACATGTTGTTTCAGCATCAGGTATTCGAGTCGATCCGAACAAAATCTCGGCTATACTTGATTGGAAGCCACCGAAAAATGTTTCTGAGATTCGAAGCTTTCTGGGACTTGTGGGCTACTACAGACGGTTTGTTAAAGGTTTTTCTGTGATAGCTACACCTTTGACAAAGCTACTACAGAAAGATGTAAAGTTTGAGCGGTCGGAAAAGTGTCAGAAGAGTTTCGATCGGTTGAAAGCCCCGTTGGTCAAGCTCCAGCTTTAGCTCACTGAATAGGGTAAGGAATTTGTCGTGTATTCTCGATGCTTCCTTAAGTGGTTTGGGCTGCGTATTGATGCGGAAGGCAAAGTAGTAGCCTACGCGCCGAGACAATTGAAGCCGCATGAAAGAAATTATCCGACGATGATTTAGAGCTTGCGACCATTGTGTTTGCAATCAAGATTTGGCGTCATTACTTATTCGCGAGAAATGCCATGTTTACTCGGATCACAAAAGTCTAAAGTATTTGATGACTCAAAAAGACCTGAATTTAAGACAGCACAGGTGGTTGGAATTGCTAAAAGATTACGAATTGGTAATTGACTATCATTCGGGAAAAGCTAACGTTGTTGCGGATGCACTAAGTCGAAAATCATTGTTTGCTCTTCGTAAGTTGAACGCACATGTGGTTATATCTAGAGATGGGTCGATCATAGCTGAAATGAAGGGTAGACCGTTGTTTATTCAGCAAATTTGCGATGCATAGAAAGTTGACAAAGATATGACTTCTAGACGAGCACAATGTAAAAATGATTCAGAGGCAGAGTTTCGAATTGATAAAAATGACCGTTTGAGCTATAAAGGCCGATTGTGTGTACCGAGAAATGATGATTTGATTCAGATGATTCTGAGCGAGGCTCATAGTGGTCGATTATCAATACATTCGGGTAGCACAAAGATGTATAATGATTTGAAACAGTTCTATTGGTGGCCGGGCATGAAACGGGATATATCTGAATTTGTTTCGAAATGCCTAGTTTGTCGCCAAGTAAAGCCGAGCATCAAGTGCCATCCGGATTACTTCACCAATCATGATACCGAATGGAAATGGGATAGAATTACAATGGATTTTGTATCCACTTCCTTTGACACCAAGTAAGAAAGATGCCGTCTGGTTATAGTTGATAGACCGACTAAATCACTCATTTTGTGCCGTTCATTCGGACTATTCACTCGATAAACCGGTCGAATTGTACGATCACAGATTGTGAGATTGTATGGTGTACCGAGTTCCATTGTTTCAGACAGAGACCCGAGATTTACATCGCGGTTTTGGAAGAAGTTGCAAGATGCATTAGGTACTAAACTTCATTTTAGTACAACCTTTCATCCGCAGATGCATGGTCGATCTGAGCGAACTATTCGTATACTTGAGGACATGTTGAGATGTTGCGTTCTTGAGTTTGAAGGTACGTGGGAACGATACCTACCTTTAATTGAATTTGCTTACAATAATAGCTTTCAATCTAGTATCAAAATAGCGCCTTATGAAGCCTTGTACGGGAGAAAATGTCGAACACCATTATACTTTGACTCGAGCTCAATAAAATAAGATACACGGGTTGATTTGATTAAAGAAACAGAGCGTAAAGTAGCTATTATTAGAGACAATTTGAAAGTCGCCGGATCGCCAAAAGTCCTATGCTAATTTGAAACGTAAAGACATTGAATTTCGTGTCGGAGATCGAGTATTCTTAAAAGTTTCTCCGTGGAAGAAAGTACTCCGATTTGGTCGAAAAGGCAAGTTGAGTCCGAGATTTATCGGACCGTATGAAATCATCGAACGTATTGGACTGTTGCATATAGATTGAGGTTACCCTCTCGAGTTGGAAAGGATACACGATGCATTTCACGCTTTGATGCTTCGTAGATATAGATCGATCCGTCACATGTGATTGCTCCATCCGAGATTGAAATCCGACCGATATGACATACGAGGAAGAACCGATCCGTATTTTAGCTCAGGAAATGAAAGAGTTAAGAAACAAAAGAATCCCATTAGTGAAGGTACTATGGTATCGGCATGGAGTTGAAGAGGCTACGTGGGAGCCCGAGGATTTAATGAGGCAACAATATCCGACTTTGTTTAATCTGTAAGATTTTCTGGGGACGAAAATCCCTTGGAGGGGGAGAGTTGTAACAGTCTGAATTTGACCCTAATCGGAACGGTGGTTTCGGGACCACGAATCTGAGTCTGAGAGATATTTAAATATTATATTCTGTGCTTATTATGCGTGAATTAATGTGTGTGAAAATTTCAGTAGAAAATTTTATCGTTTGTGTGTTCAATTTGACAAAAGGACTTAATCGCGTAAAGAGTAAAAGTTGCATACTATAGTGAAAAGTGCTAGAATGATGATGGCTTTCTAATATGAGGTATTAAAAGGGAAAATAGCCCATTTTTAAGTTAGTGGGTGGCATATGACAAGATTGACCTTAATTTATATGTTGTTTTTATTTTTATTAAAGGTTAAAATAGTAAAACATAAAAAAAAATGTTATTATATGTTTAATAATATGAAATTAAAAGCCATCATGTTTGTTATTTCTTCTTCATTGCCGTATGTGAGCTAGGAAATAAAGGTTTAAAGGTTTTGAGCATTCGGTCATACATTCAAGCTAAATCGGGTATGTATTTTTAGTCGGTTTTGATAATTTTTACGTTTTTGTGATCGTTGTTTCGTATACTATCCGACCCATGTTAAAATTTTTGAATCTAAGCATGCTTGATGTTCGGCTATTGATAGGTTCATATGGTTTTGATGTTTGATGATTTTAGATAAAAGATAAGTTAAGGATTAGTATTTTATGTATTGGAAGTTTTGATGAATTTTTGCTTTTAGGGCCAATTTGTAAAAAATAAAATTTTAGAGGGGTTTAATTGCAAAATAAATAAAATGGAAGGGCTTGTAAAGCCCCTAGGAATATTCGGCCCTTGTATAGTCTTGGCAAATTGGGAGTATTTTGTGTTTTGTGTAATTAGTACCAAAATGCAAAATTTTGAAATAGTAGGGGTAAAATAGTAAATTGCATGTTGATGTGTTTTGGGACTAAATTGAAGTGATTTGTACTTGAATAAGCTGAATTTAATGTGTTTTAGATCAAGAGCAAAGAAAAACGGAATTAGATCGGGGGAAGACGAAGGTTCTCGAATAGCCGATTTGCACGGTCTATCGACAGCCTAGGTAAGTCTTTAAGCGAATATATGTTAATAAATGATTTATAATTATATTGAATGATAAAATTTGAATACTTTTGGCATGAATATGTGAACTTGCCGAATACAAGGGTGCTAAATTGAATAGATTGAAGTGTTATAAAATGTGATGTGAACAAATAAAATTTTTGATTGGATATGTGAAAATAATTGGTGATATATGAGTTGTTGTAAAGTTAGCTCTATGGACTGTGAATTGAAGAATAACCACACTGATATTCGGGCTTTGAGCCTAGCAGGCCTCGTGCCGGTGACATATTTCGGGCTTTGAGCCTAGCAGGCCTCGTGCCGGTGACATATTTCGGGCTTTGTGCCTAGCGTGCCTCGTGTGCAGTGACATATTTCGGGCTTTGTGCCTAGCAGCCTCGTGTCTTGGTGACATAATTCGGGCTTAGTGCCTAGTAGGCTTAATGCCTGTTATGTTATGATTTCGGACCTCGAATCAGCGAGGCTTAGTGCCGGTATGTGTGAGATTCAGTAATGTTAGTAATATCTAGCTAATGAATTAAGTATGCCTAAGCTTTTGGGAGTGAATTTGCAATTCGGTTATAAGGTATGTATTAAGCATACTTTAATGTTAGGATTATATGCTATATTGCTAAGTAAATGAAATGGTGAAAGAAAGTGGTGTGTTTATAATAGATGGAATGTAATTATGATGTATACTATGATTGAAATGTTTATAGAAAAGCATGAAAGTAGTAAATATTTGTATAAGTAAAATTATAAGTATAAGTGGATAATTATTTTATTCAAAAGATATAATATACTACGGTGAAGAAATGAAAGTTGATATATGTACAGGAGAAGAGATATTCGGTTTGGGTAAATTAAATATTAAGTCTTGAATGTTTCATGTTAGAAAATGTTCTATTGAATGCTTGTATACTCGATTGTCATATTGAGGTTGCTTAAGACTTACTAAGCTAGGATGCTTACCTTGCGTGTAACCCTTGTTTGTTTTATAGATTTCGTTTAAGCTACGGGCTCAAAGGATCATCGGAAGTATCAACCACACTATCAACTCCTTTTGGTACTTATATATTTGGTTTTTAAATAAAAAGGCATGGATAGACTAACTCTATGTCTGAATATTGTTTTGATGATGTATAATAGCCATGCGAAAATGGCTAGTTCTTAATGTTAATATTAAATGATGTAAATCTATCCTTGGTGTGTGATGCGTGCATGTTTCGGTTGGATAAATAAATGAATGCATGATATAGGTATAATTATATTTATATATGTTTCATGCTGAATAGGTAGGATTTATGACATATATCCATGAAACTATTTGGTTTATAAATAAGTTCTGAGTAATAATTAGTATTATGGTTGCTCGGTTATGAAATGAAGTTATTAGAAGTGTATTTTTTTATGAAGAGTGGGTGTGAAAATGAATAAATGTCTCGGCTGCAGTTATAAAATGGAATGATCGAGTCTTATATTTATGCTTCATAAATCTATGGATTCTGGGATATCTTTGTCATAAATGGGAAAATTAGATAAGAGCATATGTGCATGCATTATATGTTCTGGATAAATTAATTGAGTAGTAAGTTTGGGTTAGAAGTGCATGAAACTCAGTAATGTTTAAATGTTATGAAACGAAATGAAAGAAATAGGTTTGTATTATGTGGAAATTCGAATATGTGGTTGATTAAATGATAGGTTTGAAATGGTAAAGATGATGAGTTTATAAATCATGGTAAATGCGAACCTAGATTGAGTCTTTTGTATGTGTGCAGATATAATATAAAATGATATGAGAGTTTATGATTAACTATGCATGTGCATATGAGTTATGAAATGACAAGTTGATAATTGAATAAAGTGATAGGCGCATACTCAAACTTATGATAAACATTTAAATGACATATAATCTTTAATTCAACGGTTGATTTGTACAAGCATGAATTAAATCTCTTTGAGTTTAATAAACATATGAATTATGATAAATGGCTGTAATGATCTGTATTGAGTCCGGTAATGCTTCATAACCCTAATCCGGCGACAGGTACGGGTTAGGGGTGTTACATTCCTTAAGTCCAGCTTGTGCTAGCTCTCTCCCCTAAAGAGCCAAAAACCAAAATTCTTCCTATGGCCTAACTTGAACCCGGGACTTCATAGAAACCCCGTAACCTTCCAAAATCATCTTCCTAATAGGTCCAACTTGAAATAATGCCGTTCTCATATTCTCAAAAATTTTAAATGCTCCTACGCCCAAGGCCCAATGGGCCCAATTCTTCTAGGCCCAAATTCGGGGCGTTACATGTATTAACTAATTTCTTAAACTCCAGATTGTCCATAAAGCACAGCAAAGGAGTCGGCATTGTTTACTATTACCCATGATGAAGACCCAAGTAAGCCACTCCCTCAAACTTTGAATATTATTTTTAATAACCCACGATAGATTTAAAAACTGCCAGACCTCTACTGTTGTAGGGCATTGCCGAAAAACATGATTGCTATCCTCTTCTGCATTTCAACACCGAGGACAAGAAACATTTGCAGCCACTCTTTTGAATCTGAGATTTGTTAGAGTAGGGATAAAGTTCCAGGAAATACGTCATATGGTGATTGTAATTTTTGAAGGAAGATGTAAATTCCATAGCTTTCTGTAAAAGTTTTTAATTTCAGCCTGTATTAAATTAGCACTAGGATCCAAGTTAACCTCTTGTAATAGTTTGTAAGCACTTCTGACTGAAAATTTGCCAGAGTGTTCTCCTCCCCAGACTTGAAAATCATCGTGTTCAGCTTCCGCCAAAGGGATTCGCAAAATATTCTGTGCAATGTCTGCTTGAAAGGTATAGACTATTAAATCTATCTTCCAATTTCTAATTGAAGCGTCAATTAGGTCCGAAACTATCTTAATTTCTGCATTGTTGGATCTATTATTGGTTCTATCTGTATCAACTCCCGGAACCCACCGATCATCCTAAACAGAGATTTGATCCCCCTACTGACTCTCCAGCATAAACCGTTTTTCAGTAACACTTTTGCTGCCCAAACGCTCCTCCAGGTACGCGAAGGTAAATTCCCTAACTATGCATTAATAAAGTCTAAATTTGGGTAGTATTTAGCTTTTAAAACCCTTGCTAATAAAGAATTCGAAAAATTAATGAGTCGCCAACCTTGCTTGGCTAATAAAGCGATATTAAATTGCCCAAGATTTCGAAACCCCAAATCTCTATTTTCTTTTACGGTACAAAGATCCCTCCAAGCACACCAATGAATGCCTATTTTTCCATGATCCTTCTACCACTAGAATCTCGCAATAATACTTTCAAGATTAGCACACAAGGATTTAGGTAGTAAAAAAAGGCCATTGTAAACGTCGGTATAGCTTGAAGAGTAGCCTTAATGAAAACTTCTTTCCCACTTTGAGAGAGATGCCGAATACTCCAGTTGTCAATTTGATGTTTAAACATGTCCTTTAAGTTTTGAAATGACTCTTTTTTCCTTCTGCCCACAATATTAGGCAACCCGAGATAACGTTCAGGGTCATTTGAACTACGTACACCGAGTATGCGAGTAACCAATCATCTTTCTTCCTCATGTGTATTAGTGCTAAAAAAACGGTTAACTTGTTGAAATTGACGCACTGACCCGAACAGGTTCTATACTCGCGTAAAATTGCTTTCAATAAAAGAGCTCCTCTTTTAGTTGCCTCTTGGAACAAAATACAATCATCCGTAAATAACAAATGCGATACTTGTGGGCCCCTTCTGCTAGCCTTAACTATAACAGCCCAACTTCGGTGAGATCGAAACAGTGGTTTCGGGACCACAAATTTGAGCCAAAAATAAAATTTATTTTATGATTTGCATCATGATAGGAATGTCACATGAAAATTTTGATACGAAAATTTTATCGATTGTTTGGCTAATTAGATAAAGGACTAAATTGCATAAAATGCAAAGGTTGGATTCTAGTAGGTATAGGTATCAAATAGCTATGGAATTCAAAACTTAAGGTCCTTATATGGGAATTAGACCATTGAAGAGTAGTTAGTAGATATTTTAATTACTCATCAATGGAAAAATTAGAAAAGGATAGGGACTAAATTGGAAATCACTAAAATTAATAGATGATAATTAATTAAAAATAAAAAATCATCTACTTTCATATCATCTTCCCCAAAATTTCTATGGAAACCCTAGGAGAGAGGAAGACAACTTTTCAAGCTTAAAAAGGTATGAAATCAAGTCCCGTTTTTAATGACTTTTATATTTTTGAAACCGGGATAGTCTAATCTTTCTATTTAGGGGATTAATTTGAAAAGTTATCAAGGTATGAAATTTGGGTCAAGGATGAATATGCTGAAAATTAGAAATTTATGGTAGAAAATGAAAGGTTGTTCATAGATAAACAACTTTTGCAAAGCAATTTTTGATGAAAACTTGATTTAGGGACTAAAATGAAAAAGTGGTAAAACCCATGGAAAATTCTAAAATTTGTGAAATGTATGTGCTGTAAATGTAGTATATAAATTTCGGCTAGGCTTGGAAAGAGGGTTAAATTTCATGAATTTCATTTTCCGAGCCTAGGGACGAGATCAAAATTTTTGGAAAGGATTGGAGCAAAATGGTAATTTTGCCTAGGAAGTAATAGTTAAATTTATCCATATAGATCTGGAAAGACCAACTACGGAACTAGATCGAGGAAAGCAAAAGGTTTCGAATTAATTGAAATTCAAAAATGAACCATTTTCAAGGTAAGTTCATGTAACTTAAGTATGTGTGTTAATATGCTTGAATTGAATTGTATAATTGTGTTGATATGTATGAGATGATGTATATATATAATGAAATAATCATAAGTTGTGAAATACGGGCAAATTTCATGTTCCGGTTGAACGTTGAAATTCGATGGAATAAGGTGATATTTTTGAACGAGAATAATACTACACATGTTGTATAAAGGATTTAGCCCGGACAGGTAATCCTGATGTAAGCCGCTTGAGCAAATGCTATAGTTCGGATTTAGCCTAGACGGGTAATCCAGATTAAGCTCTTTAGAGCATACTTATGAAAATTATTTAGCCTGGACTGGTAATCCTGTAATATAATATATGGCTCGAGAGTGTGCTCTTTGATTATGTGCCTTAATAGGTATTCTTGATTATAAACTGATAGATAGTTGTCATGTATACCTCGAGTATACTAACCAGATCTCCATCGAAATTTTAATAGTTCAACGGATAGTACTCTTGAAATGTGGAAAGGTGAAGGTAAATGAAAGTTTATATTATGATGAGCTCATCTATGTTTATTTGATATACATATGAGATTATGTGACTAACTTGTTTGAATAAGTGTATGTGCTTAGGTAACTTACCCAAAATTGATGGATTGTGTATTTGTGTATGCTTGTATTAATAAATATAACCGGTAAGTTTATTTCCCGTTATACGGGCTTACTAAGCATAAAATGCTTACTCCGTTTAATTTTCCCTATTTTATAGTGCTCAAAGCTCGTGAAGGTTGGAAGTCGGTCGGAGCAATCATCGCACTATCCACTATCTCATTTTGGTACAAATAGAAATCTCATTTTGGTATAATGGCATGTATAAACTTATTTTGCCAATGATGGATTGTGATTGTTGTTTTGTAATCTAGCCATTGGAGTGGCTAGTGATAATCTATTTTGGTTATCTTAAAAGTTATGTTTTGGTAAACACATAAGTGCCTATTGTGTATTAGTTTGATGGAATTTATATCAAGTATATAGGTTTATGACAAGAGTAAGTTTATGCTCATGAATACATGAAATGATCCAACATGGTTGATGGCTAATTGTATGTGATTATTATGTTTGGATTGGTGGATATATGTTAGTTAGTTTTGGTGCAGGAAAATGGTGAGTTTTGGGTGACAAATGAGGCTAGGAATGGCTTTATTTTGTCCACACGGATAGGCACACGGGTGTGTGTCACACACGGCCTGTCCCATGGGCATGTGATATGGTCGTGTGTCCCCTGCATCTTAAAAATGAGAAATAGAGTGCTCAGAATTAGACACACGGGCAGAGACACGGGCGTGTGTCTCAGCCATGTGGTTGACACAGCCTTGAACACGGGCGTGTTACACGACCGTGTGAAAACTGCACCTAAAATTCAAAAATTAAAATTCGCCATACGGCCTAGCACACGGGCGTGTGACTTGGCTGTGTGACTTAAATTTCTTCATGCCTTAGAAGTCAGAGAGTTACACAGGTTAGGGACACGGGCTTGTGTAGTCACACAGCCCGACAACACGGGCGTGTCCCTAGACCACACGGGCGTGTGAGCCCTGCACATTGGAAAATTTTTGAAATGTCGCAAAAAAAAATTATGAGATTCTGATTTAGTCCCGATTTGTTTCTACTGTTCATTTTGGGCATCGAGAGTCCATTTAAGGGACGTTATAATTGATATCAAAAAATGATTAGTAGTCAGTATAAATTATCTGTGAAGGTTTCGCAAACTCCGGTAATACTCCATAACCCTGTTTCGGCGATGGATACATGTTAAGGGTGTTACATTTAGTGGTATCAGAGCTACGGTTTAGCCGATTCTCGGACTAACGTAGCAAGTACAAGTCTAGCTATGCATGCCATTATATAAACTATGATAGTGTGATATCTCCTGACCACTTTTAAATGTATTTTCATATAGTAATGTCCTCCAACCAAGCTAGAGCCGAGACTGAGGAAGCTAAAAGCGCCGCTCAAGCTTCCATGCAACGAGCTGCATCTAGTTGTAGTAGAAGGCTCGTATTTGAGGGCCGAAGTGAGGCGACAAAAGCAGCCTTCTTTGAATTTATGGATGAATGGTTTAGTGAATATATGAGAACAAATCCTGCTGTTCAACGACCTCCCCCACCTTCTTCACAACATGATGAAATGCCACAGGGTGCTAGACCTGTTAGAATTGATAAGGCTTCAGTAGATAAAATCAGAAAATATGGGGCTCAAGAATTTAGAGCTACGGCTGATGATGATCCAGAAAGGGCCGAATTCTGGTTGAAAAATACTATTCGGGTTCTAGATGAGCTATCATGCACACCGGCCGAATGTCTGAAATGTGTGGTATCTTTGTTGAAAGACACAGCCTACCATTGGTGGAAAACCATATCTTCTGTGGTACGGAAGGAAAGGGTTACATGGGAATTTTTCCAAACAGAGTTAAAAAAGAAATATATTAGTCAGAGATTTTTGGACCAAAAAAAAGAAGGAATTTTTAGAGCTTAAACAGGGGAATATGACGGTATCCGAGTATGAACGGGAGTTTGTTAGACAGAGCATGTATGGTAGTGAATGGGTCCAAAATGAAGTCGACATGTGCAAATGATTTGAAGAAGGGCTTAATGAAGATGTCAAGCTGTTGATTAGAATTCTAGAATTAAGAGAATTCGCGGTGTTGGCTGAACGGGCACATAAGGCCGAGGAATTAAGCAAAGAAAAGAAGCAAGCAGAAAGGGAAGCTCGGGTTCCGAGTAAAAGATTTTTAAGCAAGACGCAATCATTTGTTTCAAAGAAATCAAAGAATTATCATGAACATTTTGCTACATCAATGGAGTATTCGGGAAAGGAACGAAGTTCTAAACACACCAACTCGAGGTCTTCGTCTCCCTTAACAACAAGTGTTGGGAGTGTTGGAAACCCCAAACCACGATGCAATGTCTGTAATAAATTGCATTTCGGAGAGTGCCGGATGAGAAGTGGGGCTTGCTTTAAATGTGGTTCTCTTGACCATTTTCTTAAAGATTGCCCGGAAAGGGCTGAAAAAGACATTGAACAAACCCCGAAGTCGAGTAATCCTGTCTCGAGGGGTAGACCACCATGGTATTCTGGAATTGTCGGTGGTAGTCGTAGTGCTGCAAAAGATTCAACAGCTAAATCCGAGGCTCAGGTTCCAGCAAGTACATATGTGATACGTGCAAGAGAAGATGCCTCAGCACCAGATGTTATCACTGGTACATTCTCTCTACTTGATACTGATATTATTGCTTTTATTGATCCTGGTTCTATGCAGTCATATATATGCACAAAATTTGTGTCTGATAAAAATATGATTGTTGAATTCACCGAATTTGTGGTTAAAGTTTCAAACCCCTTGGGTCAGCATGTTATGGTGGATAAAATTTGTAAGAATTGTCCGTTGATAATAGAGGGTCATTGTTTTCCAGCTAATTTGATGTTGTTACCGTTTGATGAATTTGATATAATATTGGGAATGGATTGGTTAAACCAACATGATGTGTAACACCCCTTACCCGTGTCCGAAGCCAAAACTGGGTTTAAGGCGTTACCTAACTAATCTCACTTAACATATCAAGTCGGGCTATAAAATTTCGTATAAACCCTTCTCTTGCTCAATCCTTGGCCTACGAGGCCCTAAACATACCTCCGAGAGGTTTCGAAACTTATCCGGGAGCTCTTGTGAACTTGGAAAACTTTTCTTCCAAATAACGGCCACACGCCCGTGTTGGTCTAGGGACACGCCCGTGTGCCCCTATGGCATGCCCGTCTCTTCCACCCGTGGTCGACACTGACTTATTTCACTCGGCCGGACACACACCCGTGTCCCTAGCCCGTGTCCCTCACACGGCCTCGACACGCCCGTGTCTTAGCCGTGTGCCAAAACCTTGGCATTCTATTTATGATGTCATAACTTCACTATGGTCACACGACCAAGGCACACGTCCGTGTCCTTAGCCCGTGTGTCCAATTAAATTCCACAATTAATGTGTAGACTTCAAACGACCTAGACACACGCCCGTGTGTCTACCCATGTGGACAATTAGAAGGCTATCTACCAAGCCCTTTGCCACCCTACATTGCACACATGCATATACCAATTCAATTCAACTTAATTCATAACCCAAAGGCACACCTAAATACTTAATTCAACATCCATACACAAGGGCATACACTTCAAGAAAATCACTTTCATTAAGCATAAGAGTTTGCCAAGTATTGGCCTAACTTAATAGACCATTAAAAAAGACTTTAATACCTTACAGAGCTAACACTTTGGCCAACAATTACGACCTAACAAAATACTCGAGTCCTATACATGCCATACTCAAAATAAGTCTAAATTGTTATACCAAAGTGATGTTGATAGTGTGATTTTCGAACTCCTACGTCCACGCTCCTCGAGTTATCTTGACAATACTACAGGAAAAAGGGCAATGAAAGGGGTAAGCATAAAGCTTAGTAAGTTTGCATGGAAAATAAATAGCAACAATAAGCTCATAATATAATCCATCCATGGCATTAACTAACCATACTCAAGTCATAGGCTTCTTGCCATATTTACTGAAGATTGCCCTTATTTAGCACATATTGTGCCATACATCGTAATCGTTTCTTCGTGACACATTTACGAGTACCTATATTCACTCATTCACATGACTTTAGTAAAATTCTCATTTCTATTTCCAAATTCATCTACTTATCCCATTAATCACTAGGGATAGTCAAAGACGCATATTTATCGTCATTATTGTAGGTACGAAGCCAATGCCACATCCCGAGGTGGTCTTACATGGAGTCACCTCTAGATGCCAATGCCATATCCCGAATATAGTCTTATATGGAATTTCATATCATGTATCGATGCCATACCCCGGATATGGTCTTATACGATCCTCAGATTCATTACCAAAGCCATACCCCAGATATGTTCTTATATGGGATCTCAACTCGATACCGAGGCCATGTCCCGGACATGGTCTTATACGGGACCTTATCTAATTCACATCTCGACGATAGCATTTTTATATTCAATGTGGTCCACTAGGACTTCAACATCTCATTCAACATTAACTACTCGATTTAATAGAGCATCATGCATCAATATAATGCCAAGCATTCTCAAACATGCTAACATAAATGTTGAATCTATTTCATACAAACTTACCTCGATTTCAAAATGAGCTAGCTTGACAGTCTAGTCCATGACTTTGTTCTTTCCCCGATCGAGGTGAATTCTCAGTTCTACTTGCTCTATAATAGCAAATTAGCTCCTTTTAATCACCACAATAATAAAAGCATTTCAATAATCATGCTTAGACAAAATTACTATTTTGCCCCTAGACTTTGGCAAAATGACCATTTTGCCCATAGGCTCGGAAATTAATTCTAATCATATTTCTACCTTCAAAAAGCCTAGTTGAACATTTAATACTCTTATAGCTACCATCAAAACTCATAATTTCACATATTTACTACAATTTTGTAACCTTTTCATCAAGGTCCAAATTAGGTGTTTTCAAGACAATACCTTTCACAAAAGTTGTTCATCCAACAACTAAGACTCCATTTCTTCCATAAAAATGCGGCAAATAACAAGGAAAGCTTTCATGGAAAAACTCTAAACTTTTCACCATATTGCACAATAGTCCCCTCATTTGAAAGCTTAAGCTTTAGGGGTCTCAAAAGTACAACTATTTTCAAGAAAAGATCACTAGAACACTTACTTGTGAAGAGATGAGTGTGCTGAAATTTTTTAAGCTTTCAACCCCCTATTTGCTGCAAATTTTCGGTGGAAGAGTATAGGAGAAAAGATGATATCTTTTCTCTCCTTATTTTATTAATACTAGTCAAATAAGTCACCTACTATCACCAACTTTGACCAACATTGTCCATCTTTGTCTCCTATGTAGTCTATGGCCGGCCAAGCCTTTAAAAAAGGCTAAATTTGTAACACCCCATACCCAAGTCTGAGACTTAGACTGGATACGAGACATTACCATACTTGAACTTAAGGAAACATGTACTTACGGGCTGTAAAATTTTGTTTCGAAACAGAAACTTCTCTTTCTTAATCAAATATACGTTTCATGGGCCTACGAGGCCTTAAACACCTATCCGAAAACTTTTGGAACTCAATCGGGAACTTTTCCTCAAAATAGGGGTCACACGCCCATGTGACTTGGGACACGCCCGTGTACCCCTAAGACATGCCCGTGGCTTTGGCCCGTGTGCTAAACTTTGGCATTCTGACTTATCCACACGGTCCATACACACGCCCGTGTACTTCAGCCATGTGGTAATTCAATTTACAAGTGCAAGGTGCAGACTTCACACGGCCAGGGCACACGCCCATGTGCTAACCGTGTGTCACACACGGCCTAAACATACGGTCGTGTGATTAGCCCGTGGTCTATTCTGAATTAAAACACTAATGTGTAGGGGACACACGGCTTAGACACACGCCCGTGTGTCTATCCGTGTGGGCACCTAGAGGCTATCTTCCAAGCCAATTGCCACCCTGATATCAAGATCAATCCAATACTCAATTCAATAACTCAAGTATTACATCTAACATGAAAAGGATGCATACTTCATTGATAGATAAAAACATACATACTTAATCATTCATGACCCATCTCTTTGGCCATATACAAAAAGAACACTAAGCTTGATAGCCAACACTTTGGCTAATTCTAAAACATAACTCAAAATGAAATGCTTCCTATACATGCCATACTTAATATAAACAACTTGGCTATACCAAAATAGCGATTGATAGTGTGCTCCGAGCTCCGATGACGACGATCCACGAGATTAGCTTGGCGGGACTACATGGAAAGAAAGAATTAAAGACGTAAGCATTTCGCTTAATAAGTTTGCATGTAATGCATATAACAACGTATATAAATATATATATACTTAACATACTCATTCATCATAAGCAAAGGCATTGCTAAGTTCACATGCTTGAGCTTACTTACTCTTAATGATTCTTACACTTATCATGGTACTTACTAGTCCCGTGCTTGTAAGGTAAACAAGGTACTGTATCACTTAATCATATAGATTAGCATACTTTGTTAAGGTAAGCATAATCTTAACTTCATCATTCATAACATGAATAATACTCTTAGTTAACTATGACTAGCATACTTTGATGATAGCTTTACTTGCTTAACTTTCTTGCTTTCTCATTTATTCTTTACTCTTTTGCCCGATGAATTACTATGAATAACCGAGGATACTGAATCTCATCTCACAAATATCTCGATGCCAAAGCCATACCCTAGATATGGTCTTACATGGGATCTCTCAACTTGGTATCGATGCCATGTCTTGACATGGACTTACACAAGTCTTCCTTGTGTGTTCCATTGGGAACTTACCATTGCCATGTCTTGACATGGTCTTACTTGGTATCTTTACTCATGAACGGGTTAATGCCGAGCCTTGGCTTGGACTTACATGAAATCTTCCTTGTTACTCACCAATGCCATGCCTTGGCTTGGACTTACATGGGATCTCTATCTCATGATAGCTTTCAATGCCAAGACTTGTCTTGGACTTACATGACATCTTTACATGGAGACTCACCAATGCCATGCCTTGGCTTGGGCTTATATGGGTCTTCATCTCATAATAACTGTTCAATGCCAAGACTTGTCTTGGTCTTACATGTTAACTTGCTTGATTGCTGATGCCATGCCTTGGCTTGGTCTTATACGGACTTCATTGTCTCATGTGATAGATCGAGTATCCTAAGTAATTCAACTTCAATCGGGACTTTCTCATACTTAATCTCATTGGTTTCTTTGTTTAGCATAGCATCAAAAATCTCATGGAATTAAGATATATTCTACATCATACTAACCAATTCAATGATATTAATCATAAAGCTTAGAAATCATACAAACTTACCTCAATGTACAAAATGTATGTAGAAATGCAATTTAGTCCTCAACTTTGTTCTTACCTCGGTTTCGATCCGAGCTTCATTTTTCTTGATCTATAATAATAATTTAGCTTATTTAATACACACATTGACTAAATTGACTCTTAACTCATACTTCGACAAAATTACCATTTTGCCCCTAAACTTCCTCATAATTACACTTTTGCCCCAAGGCTCGTAAAGTGATTTTTATTCAACTTTCGTGAACTTCATGCTTAGCTGATTCATTCTCTTAACTATAGCAACAATCAATTCTCACTATTTCTATCATGTATGACAAATTTCACAACTTTTACAAACTAGTCCTTACTAGCATTTTTCATGAAATTCATTTAGGAAAAGATGTTTATCTAACATCAAACTCTCATAATCTTTCATAAAACATCATTTTACAAGCACGTCATACATGGGTAGATTTATGAACGTGAATTCTAGCTCAACTTATAACTATAAATAGCTAATTCATAATACGAGGACTCCAAAAATACGAAGAATATTAAAAATGGGGCTAGGATGCACTTACTAGCAAGCTTCAAAAATTGAAGAACCCTAGCTATGGAGTCTCTCAAATTTTCGGCACAAGGGGAAGAAGATGAATAAGATTTTTGTCATCTTTTTCCCTTTTTAATCATTTAATTGATAAATGACCAAAATGCCCTTCTCACTAAACTTTCAAAATTTCTAACTCATGTCCATTTTTGTCCAAAAATTATAATTTAGGCAAATTGCTATTTAAGGACTTCTAATTAATATTCCAAAGCTATTTCATACTAAAAGCTTCTAGAATCTCAAATTTTGCAACGTTTGCAATTTAGTCCTAGTGGACCAATCAATGACAATTTCATAAAATTTCTACATAAAACTTTCATACTATCATGCAAACATATCTTAAACCTCAAAACTCATTTTACTACTTCAGATTTATGGTCTCGCACCACTGTTCCGACTAGGCCCTAAATCGGGATGTTACAAAATTGCCTTTTAAAGACCTCAATTTACAATCTATGGCTATTTGGTACTTTTAGCTTATAGAATGGAACTATCGCAATTAATGCGATTTAGTCCTTTTTCACGATTAAACATGAAATTTCTAAAATTAAGGTACCAAAATTCTCATATACTTATACAATCATAATCTAACTCACAAAATATCATGAAAATAATTTTCTCTAAACTCGAATTAGTGATCCCGAGATCACTGTTCCGATTAGCCCCTAAATCGGGCTGTTACAATTCTCCCCCTTAAGGATTTTCGTCCCCAAAAATCTTACCGGTGAAAAGGTTGGGATATTAGTTTCTCATCGTTTCCTCGGTTTCCCATGTAGCTTCTTCTATTCTGTGCCTTTGCCATAGAACTTTCACTAGGGCTATGCTTTTGTTTTTTAACTGCTTGACCTCTCGCGCCAAGATTCTAACCGGCTCTTCACCATAAGTCAAGTCCGGTTGTATCTCTACTTCTGTCGATACTATGACATGTGAAGGGTCTGAACGGTATCGACGCAACATGGATACGTGAAAGACGTCATGAATCTTTTCCAGCTCAGGTGGCAAAGCCAACCGATAAGCTACTTGTCCTATCCTCTTAGTAACTCCATAAGGTCTGATAAAACGCGGACTCAATTTGCCCTTCCGGCCAAATCTGAGGACTTTCCTCCAAGGTGACACTTTCAAGAACACTTTATCACCGACTTTGAATTCAATCTCTTTCCTTTTCAAATCCGAATAGGACTTTTGTCTATCTGAGGCGAATTTCAGACAGTCACGTATCACTTTTACTTTCTCTTCAGTTTCCTTAACCAAATCGACCCCATGTATCTGTTTCTCTCTCGGCTCGACTAATACAAGGGCTGCTTTGCACTTACGCCCATACAATGCCTCATAAGGTTCCATTTTTAAACTTGACTGAAAACTGTTGTTGTAGGCGAATTCCACCAACGGTAAGTATTTCTCCCAATTACCTTGGAATTCCAAAACACAACATCGAAGCATGTCTTCGAGTATCTGAATTACTCTCTCCGACTGCCCGTCGATTTGTGGATGGAAGCCTGTACTGAAACTCAATTTCGTGTCCAAGGCCTCTTGCAACTTTTTCCAAAACCGTGACGTGAATCTCGGATCTCTATCTGAAATGATCGACAACGGCACACCATGAAGTCTCACTATCTCTAACATGTACAGGTCCGCCAATTTATCAAGCGAATAATCGACTCGCACTGTTATGAAATGGCTGACTTTGTGAGTCTATCAACCACTACCCATACTATATCTTTCTTTTTTAGAGTCAACGGTAAGCTCGTCACGAAGTCCATGGTAATACGGTCCCATTTCCACTCAGGAACCATAATGGGCTGAAGTAAACCCGAAGGTACTTGATGTTCAGCCTTCACTTGCTAACAAATCAGACATCTCGATACAAACTCGGAAATGTCTCTCTTCATACCAGGCCACCAATACCATTTCCTCAAATCATTGAACATTTTAGTGCTCCCGGGGTGCACAGTTAAACATCCACTATGCGCTTCATACAAGATCTTATGAATAAGCTCATCATTTCTGGGTACACAGACCCTATCTCGAAATGTCAGACATCCATTAAGATTTACTCGAAAGTCTGACTCAACATTCGACTCGCATAGAACTCTCTTGGCTTGCAAACTGTTATCATCTTTCTGAGCTTCGCAAATCTCTTGGAGAAACAATGGTTTAGCCCTCAACTCGGCTAAAATGGAACCATCATCCAACAAAGCCATCTAAGTACTCATGGCTCTTAGTGCGAACAATGATTTCCTGCTCAAAGCATCTGCGACTACATTCGCCTTTCCCGGATGGTAGTCAATTACCAACTCATAATCCTTAATCAGCTTTAACCACTGTTGTTGCCCCAAATTCAATTCCTTATGAGTCATCAAATATTTTAGGATTTTATGGTCGGTAAAAATTCGACACCTTTCACCATATAAATGGTGTCTCCAAATCTTTAACGCAAACGCAATTGTAACTAACTCTAAATCATGTGTCGGGTAATTCTTCTCATGCGACTTTAATTGCCTAGAGGCGTATGCAATCACCTTACCCTCTTGCATAAGTACACAACCCAACCCATTCAGGGATGCGTCACTGAAAACCACAAAATCTCTTCCCGATTCAGGTTGCACCAAAACCAGAGCCTCAGTCAATAGCGTCTTCAGTTTTTCAAAACTCTGTTGACACTTTTCTGTCCAATCGAACTCCACATCTTTGTGCAAAAGTTTCATCATCGGGGTAGCTATCATGGAAAACCCCTTGACAAAACGCCTATAATAGCCAGCTAGGCCTAGAAAACTCCTTACTTCAGTTACGCTCCTAGGCGGTTTCCATTCAACAATTGTTGAAATCTTACTCGGGTTAACTCTAATCCCATCTCCCGAGACAATGTGCCCCAAAAATCTCACTTCCTTGAGCCAAAATTCACTCTTGCTGAACTTGGCATACAATTGTTTTCTCTTAAAACTTGCATCACCATACTCAAATGCTCGGCATGTTCATTCTCATCTCGAGAGTAGATCAGTACGTCGTCGATGAAGACCACAACAAATCTATCCAAGTATGGCCGGAAAATACGATTCATCAAATCCATGAAGATCGCAGGGGCATTCGTTAGACCAAAAGGCATGACCAAAAATTTATAGTGGCCATACCTAGTCCTAAATGCGATTTTTTGGTACATCCGAGTCCTTGACTCTTAACTGATAGTACCCGGATCTCAAATCTATCTTGGAAAATACCGTGGCTCCTTTCAACTAATCAAAAAGATCATCAAATCTCGGCAACGGGTACTTGTTCTTCACAGTTACCTTGTTAAGTTGCCGATAGTCTATGCATAACCTCATAGAACCATCTTTCTTCTTCACGAATAAAACAGGGGCACCCCACGGAGAAAAACTCGACCTTGCAAAACCTTTATCCGTTAGTTCTGGCAACTGTGCTTTTAGCTCTTTTAGCTCGATTGGTGCCATTCTATACGGAGCAATAGAAATAGGGCCAGTACCAAGAGTTAACTCAATCCAAAATTCAATCTCTCTATCCGGAGGTAGCCCAGGCAACTCTTCCGGGAAAACATCTAGGTACTCACATACTATGGGTACCAACTCAATTCTCAAATCAGTCTCTTTAGTATTCAATACAAAGGTAATATAGGCCTCGTACCCCTTCCTCAAATACCTCTGAGTCAACAAAGTTGATATGGCTTATCCGATTCAACACGAATAAAATCCCCGTTTTCTCTTTTCAACTTAATATGCTTCTCCCCACAATTCACAATTACCCCATGAGTAACTAGCCAATCCATCCAAGGATGACTTCAAACTCATCAAACGGCGATAACATAAGATCAACCGGGAAACAATGACCCTTAATCATCAAAGGGCAACCTTTTCAAACTCTATCAACCAACACATACTTGCCTAGAGGATTAGACACTCTTATTGCGAATTCAGTAGACTCTATAGGCATGCTCATGCTAGAGACTAATTTTATGCATATGTATGAGTGGGTAGATCCCGAATCAATTAAAGCTATAACACGAGTATCATAAAGAGAAAATGTACCCGTGATTACGTCGAGGGAAGATGCCTCTTCACGAGCACGAATGGCATATGTCCTCGCCGGTGCTTTACCCTCGACTCTAGCAGCTTGCTCTCTAGATGGATTCTTGCTACCCATCTCATTACCCGAGTTTCTCTGTTGTTTTCCTCTCACAGTACTTCCCGGTCTTGCATTCTGTGGCTTCTCTTTCTCGCCCACCTCGGGGCAATCTCTGATAAAGTGGTCTAAAGACCCACATCTAAAACAAGCCTTCTCATGTGCTTGGCACTCACCAGAATGGCGCCTGCCACATTACGGGCATTCCGGTCTACTTGATCGAACGTTGCCCACACTAGCAACTGATGTGGTCTGCCCTAGGGGTGAGTATTCGATCGAGTCGAGTCGAATCGAGTAAAAAATTTTCAAGTTAGTCGAGTTAACAAATCTTATTTTAGCAACCGAACTTAATTTGAACTTTTTTCGATTCAAATCGAGTTGAGTTAACGAATCCTATTATTTATACTTAATGCTACGATTAGATGGACCGATTATTTAACTAGTAAACGAAGTACAAGATTATTTAACTACATGAACAATATAATGATTCTGCCTCTTAACTTAATGGGTAAACATTTATCAAAACGACGTAGTTTTGCCTTTTAACTTAATTATTTTGATTTTTAACTTTTAAAAAAGTAAACATTTATCAAAACGATGTAGTTTTGTCTTTTCTTATTTAGATTTTTGGATAACTCGAATTGTGTAATTTATATTCAAGTTAAATCTAAAAACTTAATTTTTTATTCGAGTTGATCTGAATAACTTGATTAACTCAAATAACTCGAACTATTTAATTCAAAATTTGAAATTTTTATCGAGTTTTTCAAATCGAATCGGATTTTGCTCACCCCTAGTCTGCCCTTTAGACCCCGAAAATTGTTTGCCCTTACTCCGGTTTGAAAACTCGGCTGAGGTGACTGATCGAGTGGCGAAATCCCTCGATTTCTTAGATGAGGATTGGTAGGACTTATTTAACTGCCTTTTTCTCGAGTCACGGGACTCATTCTCAGCTCTTCTCTTCTCTTTAGCCAACTCTTCGGCTTTACAAGCCCTATCCACCAATACTACAAATTCTTTTAGCTCGAGGACTCCAACATATAAACGGATGTCCTCATTCAGTCCGTCCTTGAATCTCTTGCACATGACTGCCTCGATAGACACGCACTTCCGAGCATATTTTCTAAGCCTTACGAACTCTCATTCGTAGTCAGCCATTGACATACGGCCTTGCTTCAGTTCCAAGAACTCTTTCCTCTTATGGTCGATGAACCTCTGGCTGATGTACTTCCTCCAGTATTCCTCTTGGAAGAATTCCCAGTTAACTCTCTCCCTCGGTACCACCGACACAAGGGTGTTCCACCATCGATAGGCTGAGTCTTTCAAAAGAGATACTGCACACTTTAAACATTCCTCGGGCGTGCAGGATAATTCATCGAATACCCTGATGGTACTCTCGAGCCAAAATTCTGCTCTCTCCGGGTCATCATCCTTACTGGCCCAGAATTCCTCAACTCCTTGCTTCCGGCTCTTATCGACCGAAGGTCTTTCTCTTCTCACTACCTCAACCACTTGAGGAGCTACTGGAGCGGGTTGAGGGATTGGTGAGGGTGGATGGGGTTGAGCATTAGGATTTGCTCGGGTATACTCAGTATACCAGTTGTTCATCATGTGGAGAAAGGCTTCTCTGGCCTCTTCTCCCTGACCTAGGGTCTCGGGTCTACTATTAGATAGCGCGATCCCTGGAGCGGGAGCCGGCACATTACTCACAGCATCATCGGCTGCAGTTCGGTCTGGATCGGAATCCATTTACTACATAAAACACGATTTTTAAACGTCAGGAGCCATCACACTATCATTACTCAGTCACTCTTACATATGGCATGTATAGCTAGACTCGTACTTACGCTACGTTAGACCTAGAATCGGCTAAACCATAGCTCTGATACCAATAAATGTAACACCCCTTACCCGTGTCCGAAGCCAGAACCGGGTTTGAGGCGTTACCTAACTAATCTCACTTAACATATCAAGTCAGGCTATAAAATTTCGTATAAACCCTTCTCTTGCTCAATCCTTGGCCTACGAGGCCGTAAACAAACCTCCGAGAGGTTTCGAAACTTATCCGGGAGCTCTTGTGAACTTGGAAAACTTTTCTTCCAAACAAGGGCCACACGCCCGTATTGGTCTAGGGACACGCCCGTGTGCCCCTATGGCATGCCCGTCTCTTCCACCCGTGGTTGACACTGACTTATTTCACTCGGCCGGACACACGCCCGTGTCCCTAGCCCGTGTCCCTCACACGGCCTCGACACGCCCGTGTCTTAGCCGTGTGCCAAAACCTTGGCATTCTATTTATGACGTCATCACTTCACTATGGTCACACGGCCAAGGCACACGCCCGTGTCCTTAGCCCGTGTGTCCAATTAAATTCCACAATTAATGTGCAGACTTCACACGGCTTAGAAACACGCCCATGTGTCTACCCATGTGGACAATTAGAAGGCTATCTACCAAGCCCTTTGCCACCCTACATTGCACACATACATATACCAATTCAATTCAACATAATTCATAACCCAAACACACACCTAAATACTCAATTCAACATCCATACACAAGGGCATACACTTCAAGAAAATCACTTTCATTAAGCATAAGAGTTTGCCAAGTATCGGCCTAACTTAATAGACCATTACAAAAGACTTTAATACCTTACAGAGGCAACACTTTGGCCAAAAATTACGACCTAACAAATACTCGAGTCCTATACATGCCATACTAAAAATAAGTCTAAATTGTTATACCAAAGTGATGTCGATAGTGTGATTTCTGAACTCCTACGTCCACGCTCCTCGAGTTATCTTGACAATACTACAAGGAAAAAGGGCAATGAAAAGGGTAAGCATAAAGCTTAGTAAGTTTGCATGAAAAATAAATAGCAGCAATAAGCTCATAATATAATCCATCCATGGCATTAACTAACCATACTCAAGTCATAGGCTTCTTGCCATATTTACTTACAATTGCCCTTATTTAGCACATACCGTACCATACATCGTAATCGTTTCTTCGTGACACATTCACGAGTACCTGTATTCACTCATTCACATGACTTTAGTAAAATTCTCATTTCTACTTCTAAATTCATCTACTTATCCCATTAATAACTAGGGGTAGTCAAAGATGCATATTCATCATCATTACTGTAGGTACGAAGCCAATGCCACATCCCGAGGTGGTCTTACATGGAGTCACCTCTAGATGCCAATGCCATATCCCTAAAGATATGGTCTTATATGGAATTTCATATCATGTATCGATGCCATACAACGGATATGGTCTTATACGATCCTCATATTCATTACCAAAGCCATATCCCAGATATGGGCTTATATGGGATCTCAATTCGATACCGAGGCCATGTCTCGGACATGGTCTTATACGGGACCTTATCTAATTCACATCTCGACGATAGCATTTTCATATTCAATGTGCTCCACTAGGACTTCAACATCTCATTCAACATTAACTACTCGATTTAATAGAGCATCATGCATCAATATAATGCCAAGCATTCTCAAACATGCTAACATAAATGTTGAATCTATTTCATACAAACTTACCTCGATTTCAAAATGAGCTAGCTTGACGGTCTAGTCCAAGACTTTGTTCTTTCCCCGATCGAGGTGAATTCTAGGTTCTACTTGCTCTATAATAGCAAATTAGCTCCTTTTAATCGCCACAATAATAAAAGCATTTCAATAATCATGCTTAGACAAAATTACTATTTTGCCCCTAGACTTTGGCAAAATGACCATTTTGCCCCTAGGCTCAGAAATTAATTCTAATCATATTTCTACCTTCAACAAACCTAGGTGAACATTTAATACTCTTATAGCTACCATCAAAACTCAACATTTCACATATTTACTACAATTTTGTAACCTTTTCATCAAGGTCCAAATTAGGTGTTTTCAAGACAACACCTTTCACAAAAGTTGTTCATCCAACAACTAAGACTCTGTAACACCCTAAACCCGGCCTAGAAGTTAGGCCCGAGTCTGGCGTGTCACATTGAGGTGTTTTTCGAAAACCGTGGTTTCGTTGAGAACCCTTCTTGATACTTAAAAACTAAAGTCACAGTTTGCGTTTGTTTATTATTAATCGACGTTTATTAAAAGTTTATTAATTTCAAAACCTCATTGTTATAAAGCTTAACTTAAAATTATGATTTACTGAGGCGTGTTATCCACAAAAATTGAGTTGCGTAAACGTAGTGTTTAGAAAAAATGATTATCGCTTTGGGAAAAATCGGGTTTAACTTTTAGCAGTTTAAATCATAATAAACAAAAAATCCCAAATTAAAAACCAAATTTAAGAGAGGCCTTATTACAACCCAGTAAGAAAATAGTTTAAATAAAGTAGAACAGAATACTAAAATTCAAGCTGCTCGTAGTGTGGCCACCTCCGAGTCCTCCAGTACGTCGAACCGCCTACTGAGGAGTACCTGAAACATTTAATAAAAAGAGGGGGTGAGTTTATGAAAACTCAGTGTGCACAACCCTCATCGGTCATAAGGTATGCATCAAATCAATCCGGGCCTAGACCCATTACAGTAATGGTGGCAATTGGGCCTTAGCCCAAAATAGCCTCGGTTGGGCCCTAGCCCATAACAAAAGTCACAGATCACATCTATCTGGGCCTAAGCCCATCTCAATAACAGAACAAGTGAATGCAATGCATTAATGCCCATACCAACCTGCACTCTGTCTCCTGTCCAACCCTACAGTCCTGTGGGGATTTAATCGACCCACCCATCCCTACACTCCTTATGTAGCACCGGTTGCGGCACTAATTCAATATTGCAAAGAGAGTCGCCAATCATATAAACGGCTTAAAGCCTTCAGTGGATCCACAGTCGTCAAGTGACCATGCGATCCTATCAGTACTTCCTCCGCATCAATAATCCCTTTCCCCATGCAACATAGTATCACATGAATGCAACATACCATAATTAACATACGATATCAATCATATAACATGTAGAGCATATTAATCATTCTGCCCTTCAGGGGCATAACGGTCATCTTACCCTCCAGGGGTATTTCGACCATTTTACCCTTCGAGGGTATTTTAGTAATTTTACAACCTTTCTGAAGGTCTACAGTCGCCTCGAGCGTCAAGATGACAGATTTAATCAACGGTGTATTTGGGCCCAACGCCTAGAACTCGACCCAAGTGGGCCCACACTCTCGTGTGGCCCATTCGGCCCACAATTGCCTTTGGCCATGTGATCGTCATGGCCGGCTCCTTATTTCCTATCCGTTCACAAAATTACTCGCGTTGAGCCCACTAGGCCCATTTCAGCCAAACGAGGCCCAAAACGTCCTAAGCCCATGAGAATGCTCATAGTGCTCTCATGCGTCTTACGCCCATATTCGTGGGCTCGGTCTACCACACGTGCGATCACACGCTCGTGTGGCATCACTTGCCGGTATTTTGGCTTTTCGGCATTTGTCGATCTACAGTTGAAATGGTGTGAGTACACACCCTATCGGCTTTCTCGCCGACGATCGATTACAGGGTACTGTTACACACCTTAGAGAGATGCACGATTCGCCCTTCGTATCAACCCTTGTTTGAGTAAACGGCCCTAAACACCTAGATTACTCGGCACAGTTGATTGGCTTCACGTCCTTAACAAGAATATGTACCAAAAGACACCCATAAGTGTGACTAAAACTGCATACCACTTCAACACCTACACAAGGCACATTCAGCCAACCCAAGTTTTATGATAACATACCTACCTCCTTTGAATGATGAGTCCCTAGTCAAGATTTATTAACACAAACCACTTGCTCCCCTTCGCCTTATAGAAATCCGCAAACCCAATGATGGCCATAACATAGAAAAATAAACGTAACCTCAGCCATAGAGTGAAAGAGATAACATATGGTTATTAAAGCAGAAATCGAATGGGAACAGAGTTACAGACAAAGAAAATCTATAACTTACCGATTGTCACACTTTTTGCACAACCGTGGATGAAGGGAAAAGAAGCTAGCTGATGAACAAAGGTTCAGCTATGGAGAGAAAACGATTCAAGAGAGAAAAAGAATAATGTGAAAAGAGGGGAGAAGTGTAGGTATTCGACTAAAAGTGGAGGGAAGGTTGAGAAGATGAGATTTGAGAAGAAGGAAGGAGAAGAAAAGAGCAAAACTTTAGCAATTCGACACCCACAGAAGAAATAAAAGAGAAGTAAAAGGTGGAGGAGAGTGCTTTCAGTAATTTGCAAGAGAAAGGGAAGAGAAAGAAAAAGAAGCAACCGAGTGAATTCGACAGAGGTTCATAGTGGAAAGAAATCAACTTGAAATGCCCCAAAGTGCTAAAATGGCAACATTTCCCAAAAGAAAAAAAAACAAAGAAAAATTTCGGCACTTCTCTTTGACACAACCAAAAATGCACTTTACCAAATGCCAAGTCTCCTGGCCGAATTTTCCTATCCACTTCCCCATATTCGGCCAACTCTTCCCCCCACTTGAATCCCATGATTTTCTCCCCTTTTTCCTCCTCAATTCACTCTCCATCTCCCATTCAAACTCACCCAACAACCTTGACCAATTCAAACACTTTTCCATTAGTATTTAATTCCAACACAACCTCTTGTCTTCTCCTGAGCAAAATAAAAGCCTTCCATTTTTCCATCTGTGGGATTCGAACCCTTCTCCCCCTACTCTACCAATGACGCCACAGCCACCACACCACACACTCCACTTGTGTCTCCTAAACACACACAATTTTACTTAAGTCCTACTTTCAGTAGCCCTCTTCACAAAAGAGCCAAAAAGAAAAATTTTTCCAAGGCTCAACCTCGAACCCAGGCCTCTACAAGACCCCCAAACACACTCAAATAACAAGCCAAATAAGCACAACATAAATTTAAGCAAAACTACTAACCCCTAACTTTTGGGGCGTTACAGACTCCATTTCTTCCATAAAAATGCGACAAATAACAAGGAAAGCTTTCATGGAAAAACTCTAAACTTTTCACCATATTGCACAATAGTCCCCTCATTTGAAAGCTTAAGCTTTAGGGGTCTCAAAAGTACAACTATTTTCAAGCAAAGATCTCTAGAACACTTACTTGTGAAGAGATGGGTGTGCTGAAATTTTTGAAGCTTTTAACCCCCTATTTGCTGCAAATTTTTGGTGGAAGAGTATAGGAGAAAAGATGATATCTTTTCTCTCCTTATTTTATTAATACTAGTCAAATAAGTCACCTACTATCACCAACTTTGACCAACATTGTCCATCTTTGTCTCCTATGTAGTCTATGGCCGGCCAAGCCTTTAAAAAAGGCTAAATTGCCTTTTAAAGACCTCAATTTACAATCTATGGCTATTTGGTACTTTTAGCTTATAGAATGGAACTATCGTAATTAATGCGATTTAGTCCTTTTTCACGATTAAACATGAAATTGCTAAAATTAAGGTACCAAAATTCTCATATACTTATACAATCATAATCTAACTCACAAAATATCATGAAAATAATTTTCTCTAAACTCGGATTAGTGATCTCGAGATCACTGTTCTGACTAGCCCCTAAATCGGGCTGTTACATGATGCAGTGGTAAATTGTATGCATAAATACATTGAATTGAAGTGTCAGAATGGTGAGTTACATCAGGATGAATCTGAGAAACTGGATGGATTGTCTAATGTGATTTCAATAATATCAGCACAGATATATATTTAAAAGGGGTATGAGGCTTATCTTGCTATTGTACTGGACACCAAAGTATTAGAGTTGAAAATCCAGTCAGTGCCGGTCGTTTGTGAGTTTCCTAAGGTATTTCCAGAAGAACTACCTGGTTTACCTCCAGCTAGAGAGGTGGAATTTTCCATAGAACTTGTACCAGGAACTACACTGATATCTATAGCACCATACAGAATGGCTCCTACTGAATTGAAAGAACTGAAGGTATAGTTGCAAGAGTTGATTGATAGAGGATTTGCCCGACCTAGCTTTTCACCATAGGGTGCACCGGTATTGTTTGTAAAGAAGAAAGATGGATCATTGAGATTATGCATCGATTACAGATAGCTTAATAAAGTCACAGTAAAGAATAAGTACCCATTGCCTCGTATAGATGACTTGTTTGATCAATTAAAAGGTGCCACTGTATTTTTGAAAATTGACTTATGATCTGGTTACTATCAACTACGGGTAAAAGATTCAGATGTGCCGAAGACAGATTTCAGAACCAGATATGGGCATTATGAGTTTTCGGTGATTCCATTTGGATTAACTAATGCCCCGGCGGTATTTATGGATTTAATGAACAGAATTTTCAGACCATACCTGGATAGGTTCGTGGTTGTTTTTATTGATGGTATTTTGGTTTACTCTCAGAATGTAAATGAGCATGCTAAACATTTGAGAATTGTATTGCAAACTCTGCGTGAGAAACAGCTGTATGCTAAATTCAGTAAATGTGAATTCTGGCTACGGGAAGTTAGTTTCCTTGGACATGTTGCATCTGCAGAGGGTATTCGGGTGGATCCGAACAAAATTTCAGCTATTGTAAGTTGGAAGCCACCGAAGAATGTTTCAGAAGTCAGAAGTTTTCTAGGACTAGCAGGATATTATCGGAGATTTGTTAAAGGGTTTTCAATGATAGCTTCTCCGATGACTCGATTGTTGCAAAAAGAAGTGAAATTCGAGTGGACTGATAAGTGCCAGCAGAGTTTTGATAGATTGAAAACTTTATTGATGGAAGCACCCGTATTAGTCCAACCTAAATCGAGTAAGGAATTTATAGTCTACTGTGATGCCTCATTGAATGGTTTGGGATGTGTATTGATGCAAGAAGGTAAAGTAGTGGCTTATGCATCTAGGCAGCTAAAACCGCATGAAAGAAATTACCTGGTACATGATCTTGAATTAGTAACTATTGTATTTGCACTGAAAATATGGCGACATTATCTTTTTTGTGAAAAATGTCACATCTTTACGGATCACAAATGTCTGAAGTATTTAATGACACAAAAAGAACTCAATTTGAGACAACGTAGGTGGTTGGAATTATTGAAAGATTATGATCTCGTTATTGATTACCATCTGGGGAAAGCTAATGTAGTGGCGGATGCCTTGAGCCGAAAATCTTTATTTACCCTACGGGCATTGAACACCCAGTTTTCTTTATCTGATGATGGTTCAATAATAGCTGAGTTAAAAGTTAGACCGACATTTTTGCAACAGATCTCTGAAGCTCAGAAAAATGATAGTAAGTTGCAAGCAAAACAGATACAAAGTGAATCGACTCCTGATTCAGAATTTTGGATCGGGACAACTGGTTGTTTATTATTCAGAGACAGTATGTTGACCAAAAAATTTAGAATTGGTACAGAAGATTCTCCATGAAGCACACAATGGTATAATGTCTGTACATCCCGGTAGTAACAAAATGTACAATAACTTGAAGAAAATGTATTGGTGGCCGGGAATGAAAAGAGATATTTCTGAATTTGTATCTAGATGTTTGATCTGTTAGCAAGTAAAGGCTGAACATCAAGTACCTTCGGGATTATTGCAGCCAATTACCATACCGGAATAGAAATGGGAAAGAATTACCATGGATTTTGTATCGAAATTACCCTTGTCACCAAAAAAGAAAGATGTTATTTGGGTAATTGTTGACCGTCTAACAAAGTCGGCACACTTTAGCCCGGTACGTATGGATTTTTCATTGGATAGATTGGCTGAATTATATGTCTCTAAGATTATAAGACTACATGGAGGGCCAATCTCCATTATTTCAGATAGAGATCCACGGTTTACGTCCCGATTTTGGAGTAAGTTGCAAGAAGCTCTGAGCATTCAGTTACATTTTAGTACTGCATTCCATCCGCAAACAGATAGACAATCCAAACATGTTATACAGATTTTAGAAGGTATGCTTCAGTGTTGTGTACTTGAATTCGGAGGTAACTAGGAAAGGTATTTGTCTTTGATTGAATTTCCTTACAATAACAGTTATTAGTCCAGTATTAAAATGGCACCGTATGAGGCTCTATATGGTCGCAAATGTAGAACTCCCTTGTATTGGAAAGAGTTAAGTGAGAAAAAGATCCACGGAGTTGACTTGATCTGTGAAACTGAAGAGAAAGTAAAAGTAATTCGAGACAGTTTGAAAGCAGCCTCTGACCATAAAAAGTCTTATGCTGATTTAAAGCGGAAAGAAATAGAATTTCAGGTTGGTGATAAAGTGTTCTTAAAAGTGTCACCTTGGAAGAAAGTTCTCCGATTCGGCCATAAAGGAAAACTGAGTCCATGGTTCATTGGGCCATATGAGATCATTGAAAGAGTCGGGTCGGTTGCATATCGGTTAGCATTACCACCTGAGCTTGATAAGATTCACATTGTTTTCCATGTATCTATGTTACGAAGTTATCGATCGGATCCTTTACACGTTATTCCTCCGACGGAATTTGAGATTCAACCTGATATGACCTACAATGAAGAACCGATCAAAATACTGGAACATGAGAAGAAAGAGCTAAGAAATAAAAAGGTGGCATTGGTAAAACTGCTCTGGCAACGACATGGATTAGAGGAAGCTACCTGGGAGCCAGAGGATACTATGAGGAAGCAATACCCTAACCTCTTTTCTGGTAAGAATTTTCGAGGACGAAAATTTTTAAGGGGGGAGAGTTGTAACAACCCAGTTTCGGTGAGATCGTAACAGTGGTTTCGGGACCACAAATCCGAGCCAAAAACAAAATTTATTTTATTTTTATTTTATGATTTGCATCATGATAGGAAGGTCACATGAAAATTTTGATACGAAAATTTTATCGATTGTTTGGTTAATTAGATAAAGGACTAAATTGCATAAGATGCAAATGTTGGATTCTAGTAGCTATAGGTATCAAATAGCTATGGAATTCAAAACTTAAGGTCCTTCTATGGTAATTAGACCATTGAAGAGTAGTTAGTAGATATTTTAATGACTCATCCATGGAAAAATTAGAAAAGGGTAGGGACTAAATTGGAAATCACTAAAATTAATAGATGATAATTAATTAAAAAGAAAAAATCATCTATTTTCATACCATCTTCCCCAAAATTTCTATGGAAACCCTAGGAGAGAGGAAGACAATTTTATTAGCTTAAAAAGGTATGAAATCAAGTCCCGCTTTTAATGATTTTTATATTTTTGAAACCGGGATAGTCTAATCTTTCTATTTAGGGGATTAATTTGAAAAGTTATCAAGGTATGAAATTCGGGTCAAGGATGAATATGCTGAAAATTAGAAATTTATGGTAGAAAATGAGAGGTTGTTCATAGATAAACAACTTTTACAAAGCAATTTTTGATGAAAACTTGACTTAGGGACAAAAATGAAAAAGTGGTAAAACCCATGGAAAATTCTAAAATTTGTGAAATGTATGTGCTGTAAGTGTAGTATATAAATTTCAGCTAGGCTTGAAAAGAGGGTTAAATTTCATGAATTCCATTTTTCGAGCCTAGGGACGAAATCAAAATTTTTTAAAAGGATAGGGGCAAAATGTAATTTTACCTAGGAAGTAATAGTTAAATTTATCCATATAGATCCGGAAAGACCAACTACAGAACTAGATCGAGGAAAGCAAAAGGTTTTGGATTAATTGAAATTCAAAAACGAACCATTTTCAAGGTAAGTTCTTGTAACTTAAGTATGTGTGTTAATATGCTTGAATTGAATTGTATAATTGTGTTGATATGTATGAGATGATGTATATATATAATGAAATAATCATAAGTTGTGAAATATGGACAAATTTCATGTTCCGGTTGAACGTTGAAATTCGATGGAATAAGGTGATATTTTTTAACGAGAATAATACTACACATGTTGTATAAAGGATTTAGCCCAGACGGGCAATCCTGATGTAAGCCGCTCGAGCAAATGCTATAGTTTGGATTTAGCCAGGACGGGTAAACCAGATTAAGCTCTTTAGAGCATTCTTATGAAAATGATTTAGCCTGGACTGGTAAGCCTGTAATATAATATGTGGCTCGAGAGTGTGCTCTTTGATTATGTGCCCTAATGGGTATTCTTGGTTATAAATTGACAAATAGTTGTCATGTATACCTCGAGTATACTAACCTGATGTCCATCGAAATTTCAATAGTTCAACGGATAGTACTTGTAACGCCCCGAATTTGGGCCTAGAAGTATTGGGCCTATTAGGCTTTGGGCTTTAGATCTCAGAAAATTTTTAAGTAAGCAAGAAAAAGACAATTGGCATGTGGGCTTTGAGGGTAATGAATTTGGAGTGTCTAGGGGTGTTAGAGATGTTCGGGATCAAGTAAGGGTATAGGAAAATTTTAGTTTTAGCCAAAGGAAATCTGTGACTTGATTAGTAGGCCTTTTAAATAAATGAAGAAGAAAATGACACAAAAGAGCTTGTGGTGTAGTGGCAAAGTGGCGCCACATAGGGAGCGAGGAGGTGGCGTCATTAGCGAGCAAGGGAGTCCAAGGTTCGAGTAGTGGCATGGTATTTTGTTGGGGATTTAATTTTTGCCTTCTAGATGGTTAGTAGTGGCGTTGGATGTGAACTCAAGGAAGTGTTCATGAGAGAAAATTAAGGAAGGGATAAAGGAGCTTATCTTATAGAAAATTTAGGATGAGATTGAGGAGTTATCAGGGAGAAAAGTTAGGAGCTGAGAAGTGTGAAGAGTTGGTGTCGTTGTGGGAAGTGGAAAGTGTATAAATTCGGCTTAGGAGGGTAAATGAGTGCCGTTTTTGGGTCTTTTAGGGGGTATTACGAATTTTCATTGTGGCTTTCGGCATTTGGAGAGTTTTGCAAATAAGTTAGTCTTTCTTTTCTTTACCGAATATCCTGTAGTTACCCTCACACAAGCACATTTGATCTTTTATTTTCTCCCCCTTATTCTATTCTTCTGTTGCCGAATTCTTCCATTGCCGAAAAACCATCATTCCTTTTTGTCAAATTCTCTCTTAGCCAAACTTTTCTATTCCCGAATTACCATCATCTTCTCTTGCCGAAATCCCCCATTAGTGCCGAATCTTTGTTGTTTTTCTCTATCACAAATCAGTTGGTATCTACTATCAGTCAAGGTTAAAAGCCGAATCTCGTTTGGTAGGCCGCAGGATCTAAGGTTGGATTCGGTAAGTATTCTGTTAACTCCCCTTAGTAAGTTTTGTTGAAAGCCGAAGGGCTATCTAACCCCTCTTTTCCATTACCATGTATTAACAAGGGTGAGGTTCAAGAATCGCAAAGTGCGATGAGGTAAGGATTGCTATCAAGGCGTAAGTATTCTCGACTCGCTTAGGGTTTAGTAAATGACCGAATCTATTGTGGCTCATAGGGGTGACTTATGATCAATATGGGTCACTTGGTTTTGACGATATAGGTGTTTGGGTGTAGATCTAGAGGTTAATCACAAATAGTAGCAAATGAAGGGCTACTAGAACGTGAGGCACACGGTAGGGGTACGGTGAGGTTTCGGTTTTTGGTTAGTATGTGTTAACGCTTTGGTTAATCGCTAGTAATGTTAATTGTAGGTGTAACACCCCTTCCCCGTGTCCGTCGCCGGATTAGGGTTATGGGCATTACCAGATAAATTAAAACTTTTATTCAATCAATTAAATCTTAGTTAAACCTTCTTATAAAATGTTTCAATTATAAACAGACAATCCCATAAGCGTAATATATACAAGCTCATTGTAATATCATGCACAGACTTATTTACCTGGCCGAATATACAATGACATGTATATAAAATTTCATGCACATTACATAGCTTGTACTAAATTTCGATAGATACAAACACTCAATCAAATCAAGGAATCACATATAAAGCGAAATACATATATATACTAAACCAACACGACTAAATCAAATTGTTCATTATACCATTAATTATAAATTCATCATTTATATCATTTCAAAACCAATCACTAGATCATCCACGTATGCAAATTGTACCTTATACCAAACCTATTTATTTCATTTTCGTTTTATAACATTCAATACATATACTTTCATGCATTTATAAACCGAACCTAATTGTTCAAATAGCATAGCCGAACATACAATACATACACACATATATATATACTAATTTTCCCGATTCATAACAAAGATACCCCATAGTTCATAGATTCATGGAACATAAATCTAAGACTTGTTTATCCGATATCATATTATTCAAGCCGAGACATAAGTTCATCCTCACACTCAAATTATATCATAAAATGCACTTCCGAATACGTTAATTTCATGACCAAATAACCTTATTACCATTCACTACTCAATACCTAATTATAAACCAATCATTTCAAGCATATAATTCATAAAACATACCTTAAAACAATATAAGTCATAATCAAATACACATAAATATTAACTAGCACATAAAACTCATTTATTAAACATACCTAATTCTCTTGAGTCAAATTATATCAAACCACCATGACAAATCATTTTAAACATATCACACACATATATATATATCATAATCAAATTTCATAAACCTTAACATCATCTTTAGCCATTTTCGCATGGCTTAATAGTTACAAAATATCATTTGAAAATTTAACTAGCCTATACATCCCTTAAGAACAAAAGTCAAACATTATAGGTACCAACGTGAGCCGATAGTGTGAGTGACTTCAGTGACGATCCCCAGAGCTCATAGCTTGATCAAAATCTATAAAACGAAACAATGAACACACACAAGGTAAGCTTACTAGCTTAGTAAGTCTTAAGCAAGTACATTATAACTTCAATCATCCAAGCATTTAATCAAACAATTCAAGACATTAGTTATACATAGTTTAACTTATAAATTCACCATAGCCGAATACCATTATTTCATTTAACCTAACAACTTTCATTTTCTTACCAAAGTACACCATTCACCGAATATACTAACACATATATAAGTATAGATATACTTACATAAACATTTTCAATCACTCTCATGCTTTCAAGTAATCAATCTCCACATGGCATAATATATATAATTTCCAACAACCAGTGTATAACACATTTGCTTTCTCATATTATTTGCTCATTAACATCATATGCAACATATAAGTATGAAAAACACATACCTCAAAGCCGAATTAACATGATTCATTTTCAAAAAAAAGCTTAGACTTTCTCGATTTGTTTTATAACTTTGTTGTTACATAATCTGAGCTCAGAATTTCAGCTCACCGGTATAGAACCTGCTAGGCATTAGCCCGAATCACACACACCGGCACTAGGCCTGCTAGACTCAAGGTCCGAGATTTAAACACCGGTATTTAGCCTGCTAGGCAATAAGCCCGATATGATTCACCGGCACAAGGCCTGCTAGGCATTTAGCCCGATATAGATCACCAGCACAAGGCCTACTAGGCTCGAAGCCCGAGTATCAACATAATTAACCATTCCATACACCTTTCTTAATACCAAGATCACATATATCCCATACATTTCATAATAATATCTCATAGCAAATTCGAATAAGCTTAATCACATCACATTAAATAAATAACATCAATCCAATATTACACCACCAACATTCGGCAATCTCATATATATATCCTCAAAATATTTAAATTTCATCATTCATTAAGTTACATAAATAATTTTCGACATATATTTGCTTAAAGACTTACCTCGACTATCGACGGACGACGAAGACCGGCTATTCGTGAACTTTCGCTTTTCCCCGATCCAAATCCGATTTTCTTTGTTCTTGATCTAAACATATTTAAAATAAGCTCATTCAAGTACATTTCATTTCAATTTAATCCAAAAACACCTAAATAGGCAAATTACCATTTTGCCCCTAATATTTCACATTTTTACAATTTAGTCCTATTTGCACAAAACACAAAATACACAAAATTTCATTACACAACCTAAGGGCTGAATATTTCATAGGGACTATACAAGTCCATTTCTTTCATTTATTTTGCAATTGAACCCCTCCAAAAATTTACTTTTACAAATTAGCCCTAAATACTCAATTTCACCAAAATTTTCAATTCAAAACATGTTAATTTCTATCATACTTTTAATATTTTTCCATCAAACATTATAGAACACAAACATCTAACCATGGCCGAATATGCTATTTCAATATACCCGTTTTTCCATATACATATATATAATATATAACTAAACAATTAAGTTAAAATAACCCTCATACATACTTACTTCAACATTCGACCGAATGTGAAGAGCATCACTATGCTCCAATTAGAAAAATTTCCATAACATTCATTCAAATTAAACTCACTATTCTCCAATTCATTTAGATTTCTATCTCAAATTATCTTATATCCATCAACACAACAAATTACAATTACTCCTTTCCCCCCCATCGCCGAACCTATACATGCTTAACTCTAACAATTTTAACATGATTTCGGTAATGTCCAAGGTAACCAATTCAATTATGTGAATATTTATTAAAACAAAGCTCAATCACTTACCTTAGCTCCACATGCAATGGCTGAAAATTGGGGGTTTCAAATTCTTTTTTTTCTTTGAAGAAGAATTCGGTGGAGAAGATGATAAAAGGGAGAGAAAATAAGTTTTTACATGTTTATTTTATTTTCACCATATAATACATATTATAATAATCATAAAATATAATACTTTAAGATTATAAAATGCTTAAAAATTCTCCCCATCATCATTACCGTCCACTACACGAGAAGTGGAAAATTTGACATGCAAATCCTCAATTAAATAGAACAATTCAATTAACCTTCCTAATTTCATGCACACTACTTTTCCCACTTTAGCTATTTGATCCTTTTATTTAATTAAACATCCAAACAATTAAATTATCCTACGATATTTTTACTCATGCACAAACACTTAAAATAGACATCAAATAAATAAATAAAATATTCTTCTAATTTGGATTCGTGGTCCCGAAACGACCATTTCGATTAGGGTCGAATTCGGACTGTTACAACTCTCCCCCCTTAGGGATTTTCTTCCGCGAAAATCTTACCGGAAAAGAGGTTCGGATAGCGTTCTTTCATCACATCCTCTGATTCCCAAGTTGCTTCTTCGACTCCGTGTTTTTGCCATAGTACTTTAACTAAGGGAATTTTCTTATTTCTCAATTATTTTATCTCACGACTCAGGATACGAATCGGTTCTTCTTTGTAGGTCATATCAGATTGAATCTCCACCTCAATCAGGCAAATCACATGCGATGGATCAGATCAGTATTTACGAAGCATCGAAACATGGAAGACGTTATGAATCTTTTCTAACTCATGTGGTAACTGTAATCTATAAGCAACCGGTCCAATTCGTTCAGTGATTTCATACGGTCCAATGAATATCAGGCTTAGTTTCCCTTTTCGACCAAATCGAATCACTTTCTTCCACGGAGACACTTTCAAAAATACCCGATCTCTAACCTGAAACTCAATGTCTTTACGTTTCAAATCCACGTATGACTTTTGGCGATCAGATGCAGCTTTCAAACTATCTCTAATTATAGCCACTTTCTGTTCAGTCTCTTTAATCAAATCAACCCCGTGTATCTTGTTTTCACTGAGCTTTGTCCAGTACAATGGTGTACGACACTTACGGCCATACAGAGCTTCGAAAGGTGCCATTTTGATACTAGATTGAAAGCTATTTTTGTAAGAAAATTCAATCAAGGGTAAGTATCGTTCCCACGTACCTTCAAACTCGAGGACGCAACATATCAACATATCCTCAAGTATCTGAATGGTTCATTCAGACTGACCATCTGTCTGCAGGTGAAAAGATGTGCTAAAGTGTAGTTTGGTACCTAAAGCATCTTGCAATTTCTTCCAAAACTGCGACGTGAATCTCGGGTCTCTGTCTGAAACAATGGAAATCAGTACACCATGTAATCTCACAATTTGAGTTACATACAACTTAGCAAGCTTATCGAGCGAATAGTCCGTACGAACTGGAATAAAATGAGCTGATTTGGTTAGTCTATCCATTATAACCCAGACTGCATCTTTCTTGCTCGGTGTCGTAGGCAAACCGGATACAAAATCCATAGCAATTCTATCCCATTTCCATTCAGGTATCATGATCGGCTGAAGTAACCCAGAAGGCATCTGATGTTCGGCTTTTACTTGCTGACAAATTAAGCACTTCGAGACAAATTCGGATATATCCCGTTTCATACCAGGCCACTAGTAGAACTGTTTCAAATCGTTATACATTTTCGTGCTACCCGGATGTACCGACAATCGACTATTATGAGCCTCATTCAATAACATCTTAATCAAATCCACATTCCTCGGAACACATATTCGGCCTTTGAAGTGCAAACAGTCACTTTCATCAATTCAAAATTCAGACTCTGCATTACTTTCACACTGAATTCGTCTTGCCATCGTATCTTTGTCTACTCTCTGAGCATCACAAATTTGTTGCATAAACAACGGTCTTGCTTTTAACTCGGCTACTATCAAACCATTTCCATACATAGCCATATGTGCGTTCAACGCACGAAGAGCAAATAATGACTTCCGACTTAAAGCATCTGCAACAATGTTAGCCTTTCCCGGATGATAGTCAATCACTAGCTCGTAATCTTTCAACAGCTCTAACCATCTGCATTGTCTCAGGTTCAGATCTTTCTGAGTCATCAGATACTTCAAACTTTTGTCATCTGAATAGACATGACATTTCTCCCCAAATAAGTAATGATGCCAAATCTTCAACGCGAATACAATAGCTGCTAGCTCCAAATCATGTGTCGGGTAATTTCTTTCATGCGGCTTCAATTGTCTCGAAGCGTAGGCTACGACTTTGCCTTCCTGCATCAATACGCAACCCAAACCATTCAAAGAAGCATCACTATAAACAACAAATTCTTTACCCGATTCAGGCTAAACTAACACTGGAGCTTCGGTCAAAAGGGCTTTCAACTGATCGAAACTTTTCTGATACTTTTCTGACCATTCAAATTTAGTGTCTTTCTGTAATAGCTTTGTCAACGGGTTAGCTATTATAGAAAAACCTTTCACAAATTGTCTGTAGTAACCAGCAAGTCCCAGAAAGCTTTGAATTTCGGAAATATTATTTGGGGGTTTCCAATCGAGTATAGCCGATATTTTATTCGGATCAACCCGAATGCCTGATGCTGAAACGACGTGACCCAGAAAACTGACCTCATTCAACCAAAACTCACACTTACATCGAACTTTGCGTACAAGCTTCGTTTATCTCGCAAAGTTTGTAGCACCGATCTCGGATGCTCAAAGATGCTCGGTTTCATTTCTGGAGTAGATCAGAATATCATCTATAAACACTACTACAAATTGATCCAAATACTGTCTGAAAATCCAATTCATCAGATCCATAAAAACCGCAGGTGCATTAGTAAGCCCAAAAGGCATAACCAAAAACTCATAATGTCCGTACCTCGTTCGAAAAGTAGTCTTTGGCACATCGACATCTCTAACTCGCAACTGATAATAGCCCGATCTGAAATCTATCTTTGAAAACACTGAAGCCCCTTTCAACTGATCGAACAAGTCGTCAATCCGTGGCAACGGGTATTTATTCTTTATAGTTACCTTGTTGAGTTGTCGGTAATCGATGCACATTCGCATAGTCCCGTCTTTCTTTTTCACAAATAGAACTGGTGCACCCCAAGGAGAGAAACTCGGTCGTGCAAAGCCCCTATCTGTCAACTCTTGCAACTGTGCTTTCAACTCTTTCAATTCTGTAGGTGCCATCCGATACGGACTATCGAAATCGGAGTCGTCCCCGGTACTAATTCAATACCAAACTCTATTTCTCGAACTGGTGGTAAACCTGGTAATTCTTCAGGAAACACATCTGGGTATTCACATACAACTGGTACGGATTCAATTTGCTTTTCAGTCACCTTACTATCCAACACATACGCTAAGTAAGCTTCACACCCTTTTCTCACATACTTTCGAGATAACATCGATGATATTATTGCTGGTAACCCATTCAGATCATTAGATTCGATCAGAATAATTTCACCGCTCTGACATCTCAAATCAATGGTCTTTCTCTTGCAATTAACAATAGCGTCGTGCAAAGTTAACTAGTCCATTCCCAAAATTATATTGAACTCGTCGAAAGGCAACAACATTAAATCAGCTGGGAAGCATGAATCTCGAATCATCAACGAGCAACCTTTACATACTTTGTCGACTAGAACACACCGACCCAAGGGGTTTGATACTCGAATTACAAACTCAGTAGACTCAACAGGCAAAGTCTTACTAGATACTAATGTTTCACACAGGTAAGAATGAGTCGAACCCGGATCAATCAATGCAATCACAGTAGTATCATAAAGTGTGAAAGTACCGGTAATAACATCTGGAGAAGCAGCATCCTCCCGAGCGTGAATAGCATATGCCCTAGTAGGTACTCGAGCCTCTGATCTAACTGCAGTATCCTTTGTTCCTCTCTGACTGCCACCTACATTCCCCGGATGTGCGGGTGGTTCGCCTCGTCTTGACAGCGTTGCTCGATCTTATGTCTGAGCCGTATTTTGCTCAGCTAACATCAGGCACTCTCGAATAAAATGATCCGACGATCCACATTTAAAACAGGACCGATCACGAAATCTACAACTCCCAGAATGCCATTTTTCACAATGCTTGCACTCAGCCCAACTCGGCTGAACATTACCAACACTAGCCATCGAAGTGGCTCGGGAACCTGCAGGAGGTCGATCTCGTCTAGAGAAGTCTGAAGTAGCCTTATGTCGACTGGATTCATCTTTAAACTTCTTTGATGTGGAATGAAAGGTCTTACTCGATGATCTTTTTCGAATGTCTCTAGCTTCAAACTCGGCTTTTCTTTTCTCTTTTCCAAGCTCTTCGGCTTTGCAAGCTCGTTCGACAAGTACCACAAACTCTTTAATCTCGAGTATGCTGACTAGCAACTTAATATCTTCATTCAGACCGTCTTCAAATCTTTTACACATAATGGCTTCAGTTGACACACATTCGTGGGCATATCGGCTCAGTCTGACAAATTTTCGTTCATACTCTGTCACAGTCATTTGACCCTGTTTCAATTCCAGAAATTCTTTTCGTTTCTGATCAACGAATCTCTGACTGATATACTTTTTACGGAATTCTATCTGAAAGACTTCCCAGGTCACTTTCTCCCTCGGAACCACCGATACTAGTGTATTCCACCAGTGATATGCGGTGTCCCGTAATAAGGATATACCACACTTCAAGCATTCGTCTAGAGTACATGACAACTCATCAAGCACCCGGATGGTATTATCAACCACATTTCAGCTCGTTCCGCGTCGTCATCATTATTAGCTTTAAATTCTTCGGCCCCATATTTCTTGATTTTATCAACGGGAGGCTTACTAGATCTCATCGAATCTATCATCAGAGGTGCTGAAGGTATTGGAGTTGGATTATTCGGGGGTGAAGGTTGTTGTACAGTCGGATTAGTCTGAATAAATTAGGTAAACCAGTCGTTCATCACTTGGTAGAAGGCTTGTCTAGCCTCCCCCTCTGGATTACTCAAAGTAGGTTGATATTCTATCGGCACTGTCCCTTGCGCGGGATTAGGCGCTACGCTCTCAACATCATCTGCTACGACTCTATTGGGATCCATTTACTATATAAAACACAATTAAGATGTCAGAAGTCATCACACTATCGCATAATAATTTAAGGCATGTATAGCTAGACTCACACGCGCTACGGTAGTCCTAGAATCAACTAAACCGTAAGCTCTGATACCAATCAAATGTAACACCTCTTCCCCGTGTCCGTCGCCGGATTAGGGTTACGGGCATTACCAGATAAATTAAAACTTTTATTCAATCAATTAAATCTTAGTTAAACCTTCTTATAAAATGATTCAATTATAAACAGACAATCCCATAAGCGTAATATATAAAAGCTCATTGCAATATCATGCACACACTTATTTACCTGGCCGAATATACAAGGACATGTATATAAAATTTCATGCACATTACATAGCTTGTACTAAATTTAGATAGGTACAAACACTCAATCAAATCAAGGAATCACATATAAAGTGAAATACATATATATACTAAACCAACACAACTAAATCAAATTGTTCATTATACCACTAATTATAAATTCATCATTTATATCATTTCAAAACCAATCACTAGATCATCCACGTATGCAAATTGTACCTTATACCAAACCTATTTATTTCATTTTCGTTTTATAACATTCAAAACATATACTTTCATGCATTTATAAACCGAACCTAATTGTTCAAATAGCATAGCCGAACATACAATACATACACACATATATATATACTAATTTTCCCAATTCATAACAAAGATACCCCATAGTTCATAGATTCATGGAACATAAATCTAAGACTTGTTTATTCAATATCATATTATTCAAGCCGAGACATAAGTTCATCCTCACACTCAAATTATATCATAAAATGCACTTCTGAATACATTAATTTCATGACCAAATAACCTTATTACCATTCACTACTCAATACCTAATTATAAACCAATCATTTCAAGCATATAATTCATAAAACATACCTTAAAACAATATAAGTCATAATCGAATACACATAAATATTAACTAGCACATAAAACTCATTTATTAAACATACCTGATTCTCTTGAGTCAAATTATATCAAACCACCATGACAAATCATTTTAAACATATCACACACACATATATATATATATATATATATATATCATGATCAAATTTCATAAACCTTAACATCATCTTTAGCCATTTTCGCATGGCTTAATAGTTACAAAATATCATTTGAAAATTTAACTAGCCTATACATGGCTTAAGAACAAAAGTCAAACATTATAGGTACCAACGTGAGCCGATAGTGTGAGTGACTTCAGTGACGATCCCCAGAGCTTGTAGCTTGATCAAAATCTATAAAACGAAACAATGAACACACACAAGGTAAGCTTACTAGCTTAGTAAGTCTTAAACAAGTACATTATAACTTCAATCATCCAAGCATTTAATCAAACAATTCAAGACATTAGTTATACATAGTTTAACTTATAAATTCACCATAGCTGAATACCATTATTTCATTTAACCTAACAACTTTCATTTTCTTACCAAAGTACACCATTCACCGAATATACCAACACATATATAAGTATAGATATACTTACATAAACATTTTCAATCACTCTCATGCTTTCAAGTAATCAATCTCCACATGGCATAATATATATATAATTTCCAACAACCAGTGTATAACACATTTGCTTTCTCATATTATTTGCTCATTAACATCATATGCAATATATAAGTATGAAAAACACATACCTCAAAGCCGAATTAACATGATTCATTTTCAAAAAAAAGCTTAGACTTTCTCGATTTGTTTTATAACTTTGTTGTTACATAATCTGAGTTCAGAATTTCAGCTCACCGGTATAGAACCTGCTAGGCATTAGCCCGAATCACACACACCGGCACTAGGCCTGCTAGACTCAAGGTCTGAGATTTAAACACCGGTATTTAGCCTACTAGGCAATAAGCCCGATATGATTCACCGACACAAGGCCTGCTAGGCATTTAGCCCGATATAGATCACCAGCACAAGGCCTGCTAGGCTCGAAGCCCGAGTATCAACATAATTAACCATTCCATACACCTTTCTTAATACCAAGATCACATATATCCCATACATTTTATAATAATATCTCATATCAAATTCGAATAAGCTTAATCACATCACATTAAATAAATAACATCAATCCAATATTACACCACCAACATTCGGCAATCTCATATATATATCCTCAAAATATTTAAATTTCATCATTCATTAAGTTACATAAATAATTTTCGACATATATTTGCTTAAAGACTTACCTCGACTATCGACGGACGACGAAGATCGGCTATTCGTGAACTTTCGCTTTTCCCCGATCCAAATCCGATTTTCTTTGTTCTTGATCTAAACATATTTAAAATAAGCTCATTCAAGTACATTTCATTTCAATTTAATCCAAAAACACCTAAATAGGCAAATTACCATTTTGCCCCTAATATTTCACATTTTTACAATTTAGTCCTATTTGCACAAAACACAAAATACACAAAATTTCATTACACAACCTAAGGGCCGAATATTTCATAGGGACTATACAAGTCCATTTCTTTCATTTATTTTGCAATTGAACCCCTCCAAAAATTTACTTTTACAAATTAGCCCTAAATACTCAATTTCACCAAAATTTTCAATTCAAAACATGTTAATTTCTATCATACTTTTAATATTTTTCCATCAAACATTATAGAACACAAACATCTAATCATGGTCGAATATGCTATTTCAATATACCCGTTTTTCCATATACATATATATAATATATAACTAAACAATTAAGTTAAAATAACCCTCATACATACTTACTTCAACATTCTATTAGAATGTGAAGAGCATCACTATGCTCCAATTAGAAAAATTTCCATAACATTCATTCAAATTCAACTCACTATTCTCCAATTCATTTAGGTTTCTATCTCAAATTATCTTATATCCATCAACACAACAAATTACAATTACTCTTTTCCCCCCCATCGCCGAACCTATACATGCTTAACTTCAACAATTTTAACATGATTTCGGTAATGTCCAAGGTAACCAATTCAATTATGTGAATATTTATTAAAACAAAGCTCAATCACTTACCTTAGCTCCACATGCAATGGCCGAAAATGGGGGGTTTCAAATTCATTTCTTTCTTTGAAGAAGAATTCGGTGGAGAAGATGATAAAAGGGAGAGAAAATAAGTTTTTACATGTTTATTTTATTTTCACCATATAATACATATTATAATAATCATAAAATATAATACTTTAATATTATAAAATGCTTAAAAATTCTCCCCATCATCATTACCGTCCACTACATGAGAAGTGGAAAATTTGACATGCAAATCCTCAATTAAATAGATCAATTCAATTAACCTTCCTAATTTCATGCACACTACTTTTCCCACTTTAGCTATTTGATCCTTTTATTTAATTAAACATCCAAACAATTAAATTATCCTACGATATTTTTACTCATGCACAAACACTTAACATAGACATCAAATAAATAAATAAAATATTTTTCTAATTCGGATTCGTGGTCCCGAAACCACCATTCCGATTAGGGTCGAATTCGGACTGTTACAGTAGGTTCGTGACTAAGGGGTTTGCAGCACGCGAGGTTACCAGGTGTGTACAAACACTACACACACAATATCGACAATGCCGAAAAGCCGAAAAGCCGAAAGTGGCTAAATGGGCCCGGTGGGCCCTGAGGGTAAGTTTGATAAAATGGTTTGGTTGATTATACGATTTAAGTTAGCCATGCTTGATACATGATCTGGATATGTCTTGGGCCTAATAGGCCATATGATGAGATTTGGGCTAACGGGCCGTAAGGACATGAAATGGGCTTGATGGGCCTATGGGGGCGTAGACAAGTATGTTAGGGTTAATGGACATTAGGCCTAGCTTGAACAACTTTGTAATTTCGTAAGACTTAAGCTAATTAAACATGTCTGTGGACAAGTCGATTAGTTAGAGTGTGGTAACCGACATATGCATGTCTAGGATTGGATCCAGTGAGAGCTTGGTACTTAAGCGGTCCGAATGACCCACCTCCTCTTTTCTGAGATCCTACCTGGTGCATAGTGTTTGTTCACTTTAACCGCGAGGACTTGTTTATGGGCCAAAGTTCATAACTAAAACCCAAGAGGGACCAAATACCCTTATATATGTAAAATTACTAAAATACCCTTATATTTGTAAAATTACTAAAATACCCTTATATTTGTAAAATTACTAAAATAACCTTATATTTATAAAATTACAAAAATACCCCTAGATTTGTAAATTACCAGAATACCCCTGTTTTCAAAATTACCAGAATACCCATGTTTTCAAAATTACCAAAATACCCCTATTTGCAAAAGTACCAAAATACCCCTGTTTTGCAAAAGTACCAAAATACCCCTGTAGGGTAGAATTACGAAAATACCCTTGGGTAGTAAAATGCTGAAAATACCCCTATGTGATGGATATGAGTTTATGGATGTTACTTGTGTGTTTGATGTATTCATATGATATTCTGCTTATGATGCATATGGGTGGGAATTATGGTACGGAGGAAGAATTTGAGGATCGCATAGTCGCTTGACGACCGTGGATCCACCGGTGGCTTTAAGCCCAATATATGATTAGCGACTTTCTTTTGCAACGTTCGATAGTATCATAACCGGGCTACCCATGGTGTGTAGCGGAGGGGTGGGTCGAGCTAGAATTCCCCACAGGAGCCATAAGGTTGGAAGGGAAATGGTGTCTGTAGAGGATGGATTTTTGGGGTGGGTTTTGCATTATCTTGTTTGTATATGATGCGATATGATATGATATGAGGCCATTGTTGGCTAAGGCCCAAGACCACCGATTTTGTTAGGGCTTAGGCCCAATGTGAATATTTGTATGTGATTTGATTGCCAAGGGTTGTACACACCGAGTTTCAAACTCACACCCTTTAATTTAATGTTTGAGTAATCTGAATAGACGACTCGACGTGGGAGAGGACTCGGAGATGGCCACACTACAAGCTGATAAAATGTTTTTAATTTGTTCAAATGAATTTATTTTAAATACTTTGTTTTTCATTGAATTGTAATAAGGCCATGTAACTCCTAATTGACTTTGGATTTTGGGTTTATCATTATTGTTTCAACTATCCGCTTAATAAATTTCATAACATTTCTAAAGATAACATGGTTTTCAAAATAACTCAACATATGATCGTTTTCTTAAAATTTGGGCTTTTAGGCCTTAAATGGTTAACTAATAAATTGTTTTGAAGTACGCCTTTAATGTGACATTCCGGATTTGGGCCTAACTTCTAGGCCGGGTTTGGGGTGTTACATTTTGTGGTATCAGAGCCCAGTTGCAAAGCTCGGGCTATGAAATGGGCCTTAGATTTTGGGTTTTAAAAAGTTTTTACAGGATTCTTGAAGTGTGGTTAATCGAGTCCTCGACGTCGAGCCAAGTAAGTTTTCTGTACTACATTTGTTTAAATTACTGAACTGTATAGATAATGGGATACTTAAGAATAGGATTTTAGAGACTAAAGCCCGTAGGAAACTTAAGCCTGTAGTGGATTCTAGACCGCGTAATAGCTTTAAAAAAAAAATTTACTCGCATAAGACATGTGCCCTAAACAAGTGGAACTATGTACTAACTTCATAAAATTCCTAATTCGGATAATACGAGAATCAACAATGAGCGCTAGAAAAGGAGGAAGAGGCTACAGCCGAGGTCGTGGAAGTGTTAGGGCTTTGTAAACATTTGAATCGAAATTTGGAACTTATTCGGCGTATGATTGAGAATGGTTGCGATATGTGGATGTTTTGGGTATGTATTAAAATTATTAGGGTCAGAGTGCGCAGCGGTAGCATGGTGGGGTAGTTGATACACGACCACCCTATTAGTTGGAAATTTCGAGGACAAAATTTCTTTAATGGGGGAAGAATTGTAACGCCCCAAATTTGGGCCTAGAAGTATTGGGCCTATTGGGCTTTGGGCTTTAGATCTCAGAAATTTTTTAAGTAAGCAAGAAAAAGACAATTGGAATGTGGGCTTTGAGGGTAATGAATTTGGAGTGTCTAGGGGTGTTAGAGATGTTCTGGGATCAAGTAAGGGTATAGGAAAAATTTTAGTTTTAGCCAAAGGGAACTGTGACTTCAGTTAGTAGGCCTTTTAAATAAATGAAGAAGAAAAATGACACAAAAGAGCTTGTGGTGTAGTGGCAAAGTGGCGCCACATAGGGAGCAGGGAGGTGGCGTCATTAGCAGGCAAGGGAGTCCAAGGTTCGAGTAGTGGCATGGTATTTTGTTGGGGATTTAATTTTGGCCTTCTAGATGGTTAGTAGTGGCGTTGGATGTGAACTCTGAAGGAAGTGTTTATGAGAGAAAATTAAGGAAGGGATAAAGGAGCTTATCTTAGAGAAAATTTAGGATGAGATTGAGGAGTTATCAGGGAGAAAAGTTAGGAGCTGAGAAGTGTGAAGAGTTGGTGTCGTTGTGGGAAGTGGGAAGTGTATAAATTTGGCTTAGGAGGGTAAATGAGTGCCGTTTTTGGGTCTTTTAGGGGGTATTACGAATTTTCATTGTGGCTTTCGGCATTTGGAGAGTTTTACAAATAAGTTAGTCTTTCTTTTCTTTACCGAATATCCTGTAGTTACCCTCACACAAGCACATTTGATCTTTTCTTTTCATCCCCTTATTCTATTCTTCTGTTGTCGAATTCTTCCATTGCCGAAAAACCATCATTCCTTTTTGCCGAATTCTCTCTTAGCCAAACTTTTCTATTGCCGAATTACCATCATCTTCTCTTGCCGAAATCCCCAATTAGTGCCGAATCTTTGTTGTTTTTCTCTATCACAAATCAGTTGGTATCTACTCTCAGTCAAGGTTAAAAGCCGAATCTCGTTTGGTAGGCCACAGGATCTAAGGTTGGATTCGGTAAGTATTCTGTTAACTCCCCTTAGTACGTTTTGTTGAAGGCCGAAGGGCTATCTAACCCCTCTTTTCCATTACCATGTATTAACAAGGGTGAGGTTCAGCAATCACAAGTGCGGTAGGTAAGGATTGCTATCAAGGCAGTAAGTATTCTCGACTCAGTTAAGGTTTAGTAAATGACCGAATCTATTGTGGCTCATAGGGGTGACTTATGATCAATATGGGTCACTTGGTTTTGACGATATAGGTGTTTGGGTGCAGATCTAGAGGTTAATCGCAAATAGTAGCAAAGGAAGGGCTACTAGAAAGTGAGGCACACGGTAGGGGTACGGTGAGGTTTCGGTTTTTGGTTAGTATGTGTTAACGCTTTGGTTAATCGCTAGTAATGTCAATTGTAGGTTCGTGACTAAGGGGTTTGCAAACACGCGAGGTTACCGGTGTGTACAAACACTACACACACGATATCGGCAATGCCGAAGAAAAGTCAAAAGCCAGAAAGTGGCTAAATGGGCGGTGGGCCCGAGGCTAAGTTTGATAAAATGGTTTTGTTGATTATACGAATTAAGTTAGCCATGCTTGATACATGATCTGGATATGTTTTGGGCCTAATAGGCCATATGATGAGATTTGGGCCTAACGGGCCGTAAGGACATGAAATGGGCTTGATGGGCCTATGGGGGCGTAGACAAGTATGTTAGGGTTAATGGACATTAGGCCTAGCTTGAACAACTTTGTAATTTCATAAGACTTAAGCTAATTAAACATGTCTGTGGACAAGTCGATTAGTTAGAGTGTGGTAACCGACATATGCATGTCTAGGATTGGATCTAGTGAGAGCTTGGTACTTAAGCGGTCCGAGTGACCCACCTCCTCTTTTAAGATCCTACAGTGCATAGTGTTTGTTCACTTTAACCGCGAGGACTTGTTTATGGGCCAAAGTTCATAACTAAAACCCGAGAGGGACCAAATACCCTTATATTTGTAAAATTACGAAAATACCCTTATATTTGTAAAATTACTAAAATACCCCTAGATTTGTAAATTACCAGAATACCCATGTTTTCAAAATTACCAGAATACCCCTATTTTCAAAATTACCAAAATACCCCTATTTGCAAAAGTACCAAAATACCCCTATTTTGCAAAAGTACCAAAATACCCCTGTAGGGTAGAATTACGAAAATACCCCTGGGTAGTAAAATGACGAAAATACCCCAATGTGACGGATATGAGTTTATGGATGTTACTTGTGTGTTTGATGCATTCATATGATATTCTGCTTAGGATGCATATGGGTGGGAATTATGGTACGGAGGAAGAATTTGAGGATCGCATAGTCGCTTGACGACCGTGGATCCACCGATGGCTTTAAGCCCAATATATGATTAGCGACTTTGTTTGCAACGTTGATAGTATCATAAACGGGCTACCCATGGTGTGTAGCGGAGGGGTGGGTCGAGCTAGAATTCCCCACAGGAGCCATAAGGTTTGAAGGGAAATGGTGTGCGTAGAGGATGGATTTTTGGGGTGGGTTTTGCTTTATCTTGTTTGTATATGATGCGACATGATATGATATGAGGTCATTGTGGGCTAAGGCCCAAGACCACCGATTTTGTTAGGGCTTAGGCCCAATGTGAATATTTGTATGTGATTTGATTGCCAAGGGTTGTACACACTGAGTTTCAAAACTCACACCCTTTAATTTAATGTTTCAGGTAATCCTGAATAGACGACTCGACGTGGGAGAGGACTCGGAGATGGCCACACTACAAGCTGATAAAATGTTTTTAATTTGTTCAAATGAATTTATTTTAAATACTTTGTTTTTCATTGAATTGTAATAAGACCATGTAACTCCTAATTGACTTTGGATTTTGGGTTTATCATTATTGTTTCAACTATCCGCTTAATAAATTTCATAACATTTCTAAAGATAACATGGTTTTCGAAATAACTCAACATATGATCGTTTTCTTAAAATTTTGGCTTTTAGACCTTAAACGGTTAACTAGTAAATTGTTTTGAAGTACGCCTTTAATGTGACATTCCGGATTCGGGCCTAACTTCTAGGCCGGGTTTGGGGTGTTACAGTACTCTTGAAATGTGGACAGGTGAAGGTAAATCAAATTTTATATTATGATGAGCTCATCTATGTTTATTTGATATACATATGAGATTATGTGACTAACATGTTTGAATAAGTGTATGAGCTTAGGTAACTGACCCAAAATTGATGGATTGTGTATTTGTGTATGCTTGTATTAATAAATATAACCGGTAAGTTTATTTCCCGTTATACGGACTTACTAAGCATAAAATGCTTACTCCATTTAATTTTCCCTGTTTTATAGTGTTCAAAGCTCGCGATGGTTGGAAGTCGGTCGGAGCAATCATCACAATATCCACTATCTCATTTTGGTACAAATAGAAATCTCATTTTGGTATAATGGCATGTATAAGCTTATTTGGCCAATGATGGCTTGTGATTGTTGTTTTGTAATCTAGCCATTGGAGTGGCTAGTGATAATCTATTTTGGTTATTATAAAAGTTATGTTTTAGTAAACACATAAGTGCCTATTGTGTATTAGTTTGATGGAATTTATATCAAGTGTATAGGTTTATGACAAGAGTAAGTTTATGCTCATGAATACATGGAATGATCCAACATGGTTGATGGCTAATTGTATGTGATTATTATGTTTGGATTGGTGAATATATGTTAGTTAGTTTTGGTGCAGGAAAATGGTGAGTTTTGGGTGACAAATGAGGCTAGGAAATGGATTTATTTTGTCCACACAGGTAGGCACACGGGCGTGTGTCTTGGCCGTGTGTGACACACAGCCTGTCCCATGGGCATGTGATATGGTCGTGTGTCCCCTGCATCTTAAAAATGAGAAACAGAATGCTCAGAATTGGGTACACGAGCAGAGACACGGGCGTATGTCTTAGACGTGTGGTTGACACGGCCTTGAACACGGGCGTGTTACACGTCTGTGTGAAAACTGCACCTAAAATTCGAAAATTAAAATTTGTCACACAGCCTAGCACACGGGTGTGTGACTTGGCCGTGTGATTTCAATTTCTTCATGCCTTAGAAGTTAGAAAGTTACACGGGTTAGGGACACGGGCTTGTGTTGTCACACGGCCCGACCACACGGGCGTGTCCCTAGACCACACGGGCGTGTCCCTAGACCACACGGGCGTGTGAGCCCTGCACATTGGAAAATTTTTAAAATGTCGCAAAATTTTTTATGAGATTCCGATTTAGTCCCGATTTGTTTCTACTTTTCATTTTGGGCCTCGAGAGTCCATTTAAGGGACGTTATGATTGATATCGAAAAATGATTAGTAGTCGGTATAAATTATCTGTGAAGGTTCTACAAACTCTGGTAATACTCCGTAACCCTGTTCCGGCGACGGATACAGCTTAAGGGTGTTACATTAACCCATCTCAATTGTCCTTCTTTTTGTGCCAGTCTCAAAAGGCTAGATAAACCCTCTCCACATATCAAAAATAAAAACAAGCTCAAGGGATCACCTTGTCTTAGTCCTCTCGTTGGTCGAAAGTTCTCACTAACGTGACCATTAAAGACCACTGAATAAGATACTGAGGATGCACATTTCATAATAGATTCAATCCAGCTAGGGTCAAAACCCATTCACACCGTCATTTCCTGTATAAAGTTCCATTAGACTCTATCGTACACCTTACTCATGTCAAGTTTTACCGCCATAAACCCCTTTTCCCCCTATTTTTTCTGTTTTAGAGTATGTAAAATTTCATATGCCAAGAAAACATTGTCTGAAATTAACCTTCCTTGCATAAAAGCACTCTGTGCACCATCAATGCACTTTTCCAAAACTTCCCTAAATCGGTTAGCAATAACCTTTGCCATTAGTTTATAAAGAACGTTGCATAAACTAATGGGCCGAAAATGAGTAATATTGGTAGGATTAGCTCTTTTAGGAATAAGCACAATATGAGTAGTGTTAATTGAACTAACCTCCATACCTGCGTTCAGAAGTTGTAGACAAAACCATGTGACCTCTTCCCCAATGATATGCCAATACTTCTGATAAAATAAAGCCGAAAATCCGTCTTCACCAGGTGCTTTTGTGGGCCCATTCCAGTAAGCGCCTCCCAAATCTCTTCCTTTGTATATTGCGCCGTGAGTCTTAGATTATCCTCCTCGGAAATATAACAGTCAATACCCGTCAAGAGTTTATCATAATGTCCCCTTTCCCCGACCAAAAATAAATCTTAAAAATAAGATCTAGCAATTTCTTCCATTTCTTGTATATCCTCCGTTTCCCTTTTAGCAGTATTCTGAAATTTCTGAATACAATTTTTCCTTCGTCGTTGCATTTCTTGATTATGAAAAAATGTTGTATTCCTATCCCCAAATTTCAGCCAATTAACTCGAGCTCTTTGCTCCCAGTAATGTTCATCCTTCTCAATCTCAACATTCAGTTGAAGCTTCGCATCAATCAGCTCTGCTAAATTATTATCATTCCTTTCGGCTTCCATCAACTCTGACAGTTTTGAGGATAAAAACTCCTTCCATTTTCTAGATTGACATATGCAAGCAGCCTATCTCTCCAAACCATTTTTTAAACTTTCCAACTTCTGCAATAAATCTCCTGTTGCCATTTCCCAAATGAATTTAACTTCATCATCGAATGACTCCTCCAAAACCCACCAGGCCTCAAATTTGAATGCTTTCTTACTCCTCCAATTGTCGTCTCTTTTTGTGGTAACTAAAAGAGGACAATGGTCAGAGAAAGAATGCACTAGATAAAGAATTGTAGCTTCAGGGAGCATAGACATCCAATTCTCGTTAGCCACACCTCTATCCAAACACTCTTGGATATTTGTTTCTGGCAAATTTCCTCTCTCCCATGTGAACCAATTACCAGAATAACCCACATCCATCAGGTGACAATCTTCCAGAACATTTCAAAAAATTTCCATTATTCTTTCATCCCTAGGCAACCCCCTTCTTTTCAAAACCATACATGATTTCATTGAAATCTCCGCAAACAAACCAGGGGAGTTCATCATTGCTACAAAGACTTTTCAAAAGATTCCATGATTCATCCCTATCCTGTGCATAAGGGGAGCCATAAAAGCCTGTATATCCCCATTTTTCCCATCAACAGGATCTTCAATAATCATATCAATGTGCCTTTTTGAAAAATTCTGAAGTGTGATGGAAGCATCACTTTTCCAAGCCAAACACAAACCTCCTCTAGATCCATTAGGGTCCACATCAATACATTAGCAAAACCACAGCTTCTTCGCACTCTTTCCATTTGAATCTTGTTTATCTTTGTCTCCATAAAGAAGACCATCTAGGGATTATATTTCTTTAGCGTATGCAGAAGCCTCCGAACTGTCCGTGGATTCCCCACACCACGGACATTCCAACTTAAAATTTTCATTGCGTTTGGTCGGCTTGCCTTTTGGCTGCCGCCGATGATAAAAAAGTATTGTCCAACATTCTCCTGTTCCTTACCATTACAGTATTGACCTCATCTCTCCTTATCGAATCTTCAATCTCCCCCTAGGTTTCTTTTTTCCTTCCGCTCCAATTAACACCCCTTCTTCCAAATCGTGCTCCATTGCAGAGTGGGTCTGTTTGGCCAATAGATGTTCCCCCCTTTGTGAGGAAAAGGACAAATTCCCTTCCCAATTGATCCCCAAGATAGGATCAATGGCAGTTCCATATCCCAAATTATTTCTCATTCCCCATGGTCTGTGTTCTGAAATGCGGTTACCATTAATACTACCACATGTGTCACCTTATCCATCTTCGCATAACTAGACACTATTCATTGCCAAAACTCTTTTGGACTACGCTCGCAAAGACAAATCCAAACCCATTACAGCCACTTCTACCCCTAACGCCATTTTTGCCTCACAAAATGAGTCATTGTGACCCAACCGACCACAATAGAAGCAGAAAAGAGTCAGTTTTTCATATTTAAACCTGATGTATGAACAATTCATGAAGAACATAACATGCTTTTTCCTCTTTAATGGGTGACGAACATCCAATTGAACTTTAATTCGCATAAAATTCCTATTTCCTTTCCCCAGATCTGAGCCATCATACTCCAGGAATTTACCTAAGAAATCACCTAGTTGCCTTGCCAAATTTTTAGAAAAAAATCCCATTGGAATATCATGAATCTGCGCCCAGAAAGGTGTAAAAATTAAAGGGATTTTCAATGGGTCTTCCCCCCACTATAGCATGTGTAGTGTAACACCCCTTACCCGGGTCCTACGCCGGGAACCGGGCTCGAGCCGTTACCGAACTCAAACCGCTTAATCGCCACTTAGGCTCAACATCATTACTCGCTATAACCTCATTCTCGACTTACGAGGCCTCACTCATACACACGAGGGCTCTCAAGACTAATCCGGAACTTTTACAATCCTTAAATTTTTTCTCTTATATACAGGTCTCACACGCCCGTGCAAGATTAGACACGCCCGTGCATGGACACACATGCCCATGTTCCCTAGCCATGCTAAAAACTCGAGCATTCTGCCAATTGCCCCACGGCCATGGCACGCTTGTGCTCTCCAACGGTGGTGAACACTGACTTCCCTCGCACGGCCTAGAGTCTAGACACACGCCCGTGTGGCTATCCCGTGGCCAACACTGATGAATCCCACACGCTCTAGGCACACGCTCGTGTGACTAGTCCGTGGTCTATTCTATTTTCAAATATTAACATGCAGAGGACGTACGGCCACAGCACACGCCCGTGGCCTGACCGTGTGTCACACATGGTCTAGGCACACGCCCGTGTGTCTACCCATATGGTCAAGAACAAGACTAAGTGTCAAGTTCTTTTCACCCTTCTAACATACACAACATATACTCATCTAACACCATCATAATCAACTCAAATTGAAGTGCATTCTCACATAGAAAACTACATCTTTCTTTCATATAATGTAATAGCCAACAACCATGGCATTATACAAAATAAGCTATCCATCTATAGGCCAACACATCTTAGCCATTTACAACAAAATTTACTAATTTATCTAGCCCCTATACATGCCATATACAAAACATTAAGTTTCATGTACCAAAGTGTGCTGATATGTGGGCTATCTTCTGATGATCCTCGTATCTCGGTTCAACGCTTTTAATTTATAAGACAAGGGAAAAGAAAGAGAGTAAGCCTTGAGCTTAGTAAGTTTACACATAAAAAATTAAGCATCATAGTATAAGCCCAACCACAATTAGCATTATACCAACATATAATATACAACTATGCTTACTCTTTCTATCCCTTACCATATTACCAACACATCATGAGTCACATGCTCATAATTATTGAAATGCACCCCTGCATTCAATATCACATTTACACAATATACAACACGTCATTATTGCTCAATAATGCATCCATATAGCTAACTCACATATCTAATCCACACAGCTAATCCACATATCTTATCCACACAGCTATTACACACAGCTAATATACACAATTAATCCACACAGCCAATATCTCGGGGTTTCGCACTTAGCACACCATAATCAATTTATAAAGTGGTATCGCACTTAGCCTACCACAAAGGTAATCATCGTGATCTCGCACATAGCCACTAAATGATATACCTAACGATAGCATCGCACATAGCCAGCTCATCGTCAATATGCATTTGGATGGTATCGCACTTAGCCCACCATCTAGCATTATCACAAGACATGCACAAGTCTATTTACCCAATTATTCATCCATTCACATCTATATTGCATTCATTCTACTTGAACCACATAGGTTCCCAATCATTCTCATTCATTCTCATTCATGCTACACCCTAGCTAGCATTTACAAATTGTAAGTATGAATGCATTGTTTATGCATAGACTTACCTCGATACTCAAAAGTATTGAAATGTGCAATTTAGTCCACCACCTTGCTTTTGCCTCGGTTTCGATCCGGGCTTCGTCTTTCTTGATCTATAATGAATAAATCAGCTTATTCAATACACACATTGACTAAATTGGCCCACATCTCATACTTTAGCAAAATTACTATTTTGCCCCTAAACTTTCTCATTTTTACACTTTAGTCCCAAAGGCTCGTAAAGTGATTTTTATTCAACTTTCTACTCTTTCATGCTTAGCCAACCACTTACTCAACTAAAGCATTCATCAAATCTCACTAAATCACCCATGTATGACCAAACTTAAGATTTTCACAAGTAAGTCCCTACATGCATTTTCATGGAAAATCACTTAGCAAAAGATGTTTCTACTACATCAAGCCTTCATATTCTTCCATAAAACATCAAAATACATGCATGTCATACATATGTACATTTTTGAACATCCATGATAGCTCACCAAATAGCTATAAATAGCTTACTCATGCTACCGGGACTTCAAAAATACGAAGAATATCAAAAATCGGGCTTAGGAGCACTTACTAGCAAGCTTGAAAAATTGAAAGAACCCTAACAATGGCTTCTCAAATTTTCTAAGCTATGGGAAGAAGATGAATGAATTTCTATCATCTTTTCACCTATTTTAATCACTTAATTGATAAATGACCAAAATGCCCTTTTTGATAAACTTTCAATTTTAACTCATCCATGCCCATTTTTGTCCAAAAATTAGAATTTGGATAAATTGCTATTTAAGGACCTCTAATTAATAATCTCAAGCTATTTCGGACATATAGCTTCTAGAAACACACATTTTGCAACTTTTGCAATTTAGTCCTTTTGGACAATTCAACCACAATTTCACAAAATTGCTTCATGAAACTTTCACACTAGCATGCATACATATTATAAGCCTCAAAAACTCATTCATGACCCTCGGATTTGTGGTCTCGAACCACTATTCCGACTCGGCCCTAAACTGGGATGTTACAACTCTCCCCCCTTTAGAGATTTTCGTCCCCGAAAATCTTACCAGTAAAGAGGTTTGGATGTTGCTCTCTCATAGCTTCTTCTGTTTCCCACGTAGCCTCTTTCACACCATGTTTCTGCCATAACACTTTCACTAGTGCCATGCTCTTATTTCTCAACTGTTTCACTTCCCGAGCCAAGATCTTAATCGGCTCCTCTTCATAAGACATATCCGGTCTTATCTCAATTTCCGTTGAAGGAATCACATGTGAAGGATCGAAGCGATACCGTCGCAACATCGACACATGGAACACGTTATGAATCTTTTCTAACTCTACCGGTAAAGCCAACCGGTAAGCTACAGGCCCAATTTTGTCTGTAATCTCATACGGCCCTATGAACCTTGGACTCAATTTCCCTTTCCGTCCAAATCTCATAATCTTCTTCCACGGCGATACTTTCAAAAATACTTTGTCGCCTATCTCAAACTCTATTTCTTTTCTTTTCAAATCCGCATACGACTTCTCGCTTCTGGTCAAAGCAAATTTTCAGACTAGTACGGATTACTTTCACTTTCTCTTCGGTCTCTTTTACTAGATCAACCCCATGGATCCGCTTCTCACTAAGCTCAGTCCAATACAAAGGAGTCCGACACTTACGGCCATACAAAGCCTCATATGGTGCCATCTGTATACTCGACTGATAACAATTGTTATAGGCGAATTCGACCAAAGGTAGATATCTCTCCTAACTACCTTCGAATTCTAACACACAGCATCGAAGCATATCTTCAAGAACTTCAACTCACTCTTTCAGATTGACCATCGGATTGCGGATGGAATGCAGTACTGAAATTCAATCTCGTACCCATGGCTTCTTGCAACTTCTTCCAAAACCTCGAAGTAAACCTCGGATCTCTATCCGATATAATAGACACAGGTACACCATGCAATCTCACTATCTCTGCCACGTAAAACTCATCTAACTTATCCAGTGAATAATCAACGCATACTGGAATAAAGTGAGCCGACTTCGTTAATCTATCCACAACAACCCACACAAAGATCTCTTTTCTTGGAGTCATCTGGCACCCCACACAAAATCCATGGTAACCCGATTCCACTTCCATTCGGGAACCATCACTGGCTGAAGCAACCCCGAAGGCACTTGATGCTCAGCTTTCACTTGTTGGCAAATCAGACACTTTGCCACAAACTCTGAAATATCTCTTTTCATACCCGGCCACCAATACGACTTCCTCAAATCGTTGTACATTTTCAGATCGCCCGTGTACTTGATCGAAAGCATCCACTGTGGGCCTCATACAAAACCTTTCGAATCAACTCCTCATTTTTAGGAACACAAATTCTGTCACGATACATCAGATAACCATTCAAATTCATTCGAAAATCGTAATCACTTTCGATCCGCACTTAGCTATCTTAGCTTGCATCTCATTGTCATTTCTCTAAGCTTCACATATTTGTTGAACAAATAGTGGCTTAGCTCTCAACTCGCCAAAATAGCACCATCATCGACAATGCTAAACTCGCTCTCATAACTCTTAGAGCGCATGTGATTTCCTACTCAAGGCATCCGCAACCACATTCACTTTTCCCGGTGGTAATCAATGACTAACTCATAGTCTTTCAACAATTCAAGCCACTTGTCTCTGTCTCGCATTCGGATCCTTCGATCCATCAAATACTTTAAACTCTTGTGATCCGTAAAGATTCAAAGACTTTTCGCCATACAAATAATGTCGCCAAATCTTTAACGCAAACACAATCGCAGACCAACTCCAAATCGTGAGTCGGATAATTCTTCTCGTATGCGGTTTTATCGCCTCGAGGCGTAAGCGACTACCTTACCCTCTTGCATCAACATGCAATCGAGACCATTAAACGACGCATCACTATATTAGACGAACTCCTTTCCCGATTCTCGGTTGAACCAAAACCGGTGCCTCGACCAACATTGTTTTCGGTCTCTCAAAGCTCGTTGACATGTCTCACCCATTCAAACTTGACATCTTTATGCAATAGCTTCGCCATCGGGTAGCAATCACGAGAGAACCCCTTTACGAAACGTCTGTAATATCCCGCTAATCCCAAGAAACTTCGATTTACGACACGCCCTCGGTGGTTTCCAATCCATAACAAACCGATATCTTACTCGGGTCAACTCGACACCATCACCGACACCATGTGTCCTAGAATCACCTCTCGGAGCCAAAACTCACTCTTGCTAAACTTAGCATACAACCGCTTGTCTCTCAAAGTTTGCAAGACAATTCTCAAGTGCTCTTCATGATCGTTTTCATCCCGAGAATAGATCAATATGTCGCCAATAAAGACAACCACAAACTTGTCCACATATGGTCTCAAAATACGGTTCATCGATCCATAAAAATCGCAGTGCATTCGTCAAACCAAACGGCATAACCAAAAACTCATAATGGCCATACCTTGTCCGAATTGCGCTTTTCAAAGACAACTTGCTCTTTCACTGAAATGATAATAACCAGCACCTCAAGTCTATCTTGGAGAACATCAGAGCTCCTTCGCTTGATCGAAAAGATCATCAATCTTTGGTAAAGGATACTTATTCTTAACCGTCACCTTGTTCAGTTGTCTATAGTCTATACACAACCTCATAGACCCATCTTTCTTCTTCACAAATAATACCGGAGCACCCCACGACGAGTAGCTCGGTCTTGCAAAACCCTTATCTGTCAACTCTTGTAACTGAACCTTCAGTTCTTTCAACTCTACAGGTGCCATTATGTACGGGGCAATCGAAATAGGTGTCGTTCCCGGAACCAACTCAATTCCAAACTCGACCTCTCTCACTGGAGGTAATCGGGGTAACTCTTCCGGAAACACATCTGGGTACTCACATACCACTAGCACTGTTTCAAACCCTACTCCAACCTCTTGAGTATTCAACACAAACGCAAGATAGGACTCACACCCTTTTCTTAAACATTTCTCGGCCACTAAGTAAGAAATCATCACGGGTAGACTGTCCAATCCACCTAATTCAATTCGAACTACATCTCCACTCTCACATTTCAGTTCAATAAACTTACTACCACAGTTCACTGAGACACTATGGGTAGTCAACCAATCCATGCCTAGGATTAAATCGAACTCATCAAACGGCAACAACATCAGGTTTGCCGGAAAACAATGATTCTCAATCAACAAAGGACAATTCTTACACACTTTGTCCACTAACACATGCCTAACGGGTTTGACACCTTAATCACAATGTCCATAGACTCAACGGTCATACTCAAACTAGATGCTAATCTCATGCAAATATAAGAGTGAGTAGACCCTGGATCTATTAAAGCAATAACAGAGGTGTCAAAGAGAGAAAAAGTACCCGTTATCACATCAGGGGAGGATGCCTCTTCGCGAGTGCGAATGGCATACGTCCTCGCAGGTGCCCGACCCTCTGGTCTCACAGCAGAGTCCCTGAACGCACCTCTACCACTAACCCCACCTCTTGGGTTCCTTGGTGGTCTACCCCTCGTAGACACATCACTAGGTCTCACTTCTTGCCTCTCTTCCTTATCATCCCTCTCGGGACGATTCACGGATAAAGTGGTCGTGGGAACCACATTTGTAACATTTCGATCGTTTCCCCAACACTCTCCTGGTGTGATACCTACCACAACTAGGACACTCCGGTTTACTCTTTGTATTACCCACACTTTCCATCGAGGGAGCTCGGACTCTCGAACCCTGATGAGTATTGTCCAAGTCTCGATGCGAATACCCCACTGAGGCTGACATCTGAGGATTCACTTTCTTGGATCTTTTCGACTGGGCTTGATACGACTTGCCCATCGGGCTCTTTCTCGCATCTCGGGCTTCACTCACGCACCTCCTCTTATCTCGAACTCAACTCTTCTACCTTACTTGCCCTCTCAACTAATACCACGAATTCTTTCAACTCCAAAATGCCAACTAGGAGTTTGATATCCTCATTCAAATTTCATCTTTGAACCTCTTGCACAAGATGGTCTCTGTCGACACACATTCTTGAGCGTATTTGCTAAGCCTAAAAACTCACGCTCAGTACTCACTACTATCATCCTTCCTTGCTTCACCAAGGAATTCTTTCCTTTTTGGTCAAGAAACCTCGGCTTATATAATTCTTCCGAACTCTTCCGAAAAGAAGTCCCACGTTACCCGCTCTTTTGGGACCACTAACGCCGCCGTCTTCCACTGAAGCTGGTACGCCGAATCTCTCAAAGAACGATACGGCACACTTCAAACTCTCCTCGGTGTACATGAGAGCTCATCAAACACCCTCATCGAGTTTCTCAACCGTAACTCTACCCTCTCAGGGTCGTCATCTACCTTAGCTCTAAACTCCCCAGCCCCGTGTTTCCTAATCTTATCCACCGGGGGTTTCGATATCCTCACTACATCCATACATTGAGGAGCCACAGGATTTGGCTGAGGTATAGGAGGAGGTGGAGGAGGTTGAGCGTTAGGGTTCGCTCGTACGTAGTCCGAGTACCAATCACTCATCATATGGAGAAAGGCTTTTCGTGCCTCTTCCCCTTGACCCCTCGCCTCAGGTCCACTTTGCACCGGCACGGTTCCTTACGCAGGAGCCGGTGCATTACTAGCTGCTTCATCAGCAGTCAATGGATCGGAATCCATATTCTATATAAAACTAGATTTAAAATCATTAGAAACCACCACAATATCATAGTACACTTATGGCATGTATAGCTAGACTCTTACACCCGCTACGGTAGTCCTAGAACTGACTAAACTATAGCTCTGATACCACTAAATGTAACACCCTTTACCCGGGTTCTACGTCGGGAACCGGGCCCGAGGCGTTACCGAACTCAAACCGCTTAATCGCCACTTAGGCTCAACGTCATTACTCGCTATAACCTCATTCTCGACTTACGAGGCCTCACTCATACACACGAGCATGGACACACACGCCCATGTTCCCTAGCCGTGCTAAAAACTCGAGCATTCTGCCAATTGCCCCACGGCCATGGCACGCCCGTGCTCCCCAACCGTGGTGAACACTGACTTCTCTCGCACGGCCTAGAGTCTAGACACACGCCCGTGTGGCTATCCCGTGGCCAACACTGATGAATCCCACACGCTCTAGGCACACGCCCGTATGACTAGTCTGTGGTCTACTCTATTTTCAAATATTAACATACAGAGGATGCACGGCCACAACACACGCCCGTGGGTTGACCGTGTGTCACACATGGTCTAGGCACACGCCCGTGTGTCTACCTACATGGTCAAGAACAAGACTAAGTGTCAAGTTCTTTTCACCCTTCTAACATACACAACATATATTCATCTAACACCATCATAATCAACTCAAATTGAAGTGCATTCTCACATAGAAAACTACATATTTCTTTCATATAATGTAATAGCCAACAACCATGGCATTATACAAAAATAAGCTATCCATCTATAGGCCAACACATCTTAGCCATTTACAACAAAATTTACTAACTTATCTAGCCCCTATACATGCCATATACAAAACATTACGTTTCATGTACCAAAGTGTGCTGATATGTGGGCTATCTTCTGATGATCCTCGTATCTCGGTTCAACGCTTTTAATCTATAAGACAAGGGAAAAGAAAGAGAGTAAGCTTTGAGCTTAGTAAGTTTACACATAAACAACTAAGCATCATAGTATAAGCCCAACCACAATTAGCATTATACCAACATATAATATACAACTATGCTTACTCTTTCTATCCCTTACCATATTACCAACACATCATGAGTCACATGCTCATAATTATTGAAATGCACCCCTGCATTCAATATCACATTTACACAATATACAACATGTCATTATTGCTCAATAATGCATCCATATAGCTAACTCACATAGCTAATCCACACAGCTAATCCACATATCTTATCCACACAGCTATTACACACAGCTAATATACACAATTAATCCACACAGCCAATATCTCGAGGTTTCGCACTTAGCACACCACAATCAATTTATAAGGTGGTATCGCACTTAGCCTACCACAAAGGTAATCATCGTGATCTCGCACATAGCCACTAAATGATATACCTAACGATAGCATCGCACATAGCCAGCTCATCGTTAATATGTATTTGGATGGTATCGCACTTAGCCCACCATCTAGCATTATCACAACACATGCACAAGTCTATTTACCCAATTATTCATCCATTCACATCTATATTGCATTCATTCTACTTAACCACATAGGTTTCCAATCATTCTCATTCATTCTCATTCATGCTACACCCTAGCTAGCATTTACAAATTGTAATTATGAATGCATTGTTTATGCATAGACTTACCTCGATACTCAAAAGTATTAAAATATGCAATTTAGTCCACCACCTTGCTTTTGCCTCGGTTTCGATCCGGGCTTCGTCTTTCTTGATCTATAATGAATAAATCAGCTTATTCAATACACACATTGACTAAATTGGCCCACATCTCATACTTTAGCAAAATTACTATTTTGCCCCTAAACTTTCTCATTTTTACACTTTAGTCCCAAAGGCTCGTAAAGTGATTTTTATTCAACTTTCTACTCTTTCATGCTTAGCCGAACCACTTACTCAACTAAAGCATTCATCAAATCTCACTAAATCACCCATGTATGACCAAACTTAAGATTTTCACAACTAAGTCCCTACATGCATTTTCATGGAAAATCACTTAGCAAAAGATGTTTCTACTACATCAAGCCTTCATATTCTTCCATAAAACATCAAAATACATGCATGTCATACATATGTACATTTTTGAACATCCATGATAGCTCACCAAATAGCTATAAATAGCTTACTCATGCTACTGGGACTTCAAAAATACGAAGAATATCAAAAAGGGCTTAGGAGCACTTACTAGCAAGCTTGAAAAATTGAAAGAACCCTAACAATGGCTTCTCAAATTTTCGGCAGCTATGGGAAGAAGATGAATGAATTTCTATCATCTTTTCACCTATTTTAATCACTTAATTGATAAATGACCAAAATGCCCTTTTTGATAAACTTTCAATTTTAACTCATCCATGCCCATTTTTGTCCAAAAATTAGAATTTGGATAAATTTCTATTTAAGGACCTCTACTTAATAATCTAAAGCTATTTCACACATATAGCTTCTAGAAACACACATTTTGCAACTTTTGCAATTTAGTCCTTTTGGACAATTCAACCACAATTTCACAAAATTGCTTCATGAAACTTTCACACTAGCATGCATACATATTATAAGCCTCAAAAACTCATTCATGACCCTCGAATTTGTGGTCTCGAACCACTATTCTGACTAGGCCCTAAACCGGGATGTTACATGTAGAACCAGCAAGTGATTAGTAAAAGTCCATGGTGAACCCTTCAAAACTCTTTCCATGTCAATGACATGAAAAAATTGATACAAAAACCATTTTTCTCCTAAATCTCGGATCTGAACGCCCCTAACAGGATGCCATAAATTCGCCATGGTGCTTCTCATTGCTGGAAAGTGAATAACGCTGGCTGTTAAAAAACATCCCACCAATCGAAAGACTCTTTCTTCCATTTCCATACTTGGCTCGATTTGTGCTTGTAAGACTGCTTCTTCTTCTTCATTAAGCGTTAATTCAGCAAATTCATTTTCCATGATTGCAGCCCAGAGAATAAACCTCGTTGGACGTACTATTCTGAAGGATTGAAGAAGTTCTGATAAGCGACCGCCGCCAATACGAACTGTGAACAAAAGAACTAGAAAACCTAAAAACATGCCAGAGAGGCAGACAATTGCATGCTAGGGTAGTGGAAAAAAGTATATACGTAAATGTAATCCTAAATTTAAAGAGTTTTTAATTTTTCAAAAAAATTATATTTTTGTTGAAAACACACAAAAAAAAACTTTTAATTTTTAAACCATTTTTTGCAATTATTTATGTAATTTTTAAGAGTAAACACCAAATTGACAACAAAGTTAAACACCAAATTGACAAAAAGTTGTAAATGATTTGGCCCTTATTGCAATTTTTAAGAGCTAAAAAAATTATTTTACCTTTTTTTATAAGGGATAATATATAATTTGGCCCTTGAACTTGTCCATTTGTACCTTTTTGGTCCCTAAATTTTTTTGGACTTAGATGGTCCCTGAACTTGTATTACGTCAACCAGATTGGTACTTTCACACTAACACTGTCAGTTTGTACTAACATGGCACTGCTAGCCAATCCAATGGTGTCTCATGGCAGCCTCTCAGAAGGTCATGTGGCAAACATAAATATAATTTTTAATTTATATATATATATAATTTATGTTTGCCAGGTGGCATCCTAAGAGGTTGTCATGTTGCACCACCGGGTTGACTAGGAATGCGACGTCAACACAAACTAACGGTGTTAGTGCGAGGGTACCAACTTGGTTGATGGAATACAAATTTAGGGACCAACTAGGTTCAAAAAAAAATTTAGGGGCCAACTAGGTACAAATGGATATTATCCCTTTTTATAACAATCACATCAACAATTCTAATTATAACAACCACATCAACAATTCTAACGACAAAATTGGCAGAGGGACTAAGGCTTTTAAATAAAAAAAAGTATAGGGACTCACTGTCTTAAAAATAAAGTATATGGTCTAAATTTTAAATTTCGAAAGAGTACAAAGACCTTTGGCATATTAAATCAAATATAAAATACCTTTATAATAATATTTTTTTTAGTTTTTCAATAGAATAATTTTTAAATTATTTTTCATCTGAATTGATTTTCAATTGAGTTGTGAGAACAACTCAATGAGACATTTTAAGTTAGTAAAGATTATAATATATACCAACAAATGTTGTACAATAATAAGCAGGGATGGATACAGGATTTTACTCCAAGCCCGAAACTTCTAAATTCGAACGACGTTTTTTTAACATAAAAAAGTGTCAATTCTTCTCGGATACTTTTTTTCTTATCAAACAAATTAATTTAATGTTTTTTTAAAAAGTATGAATGATTTAGTTGAAAAAAATTAAAATAAAAAAATCACACTATATAAAATTAAATATCTCTTTCCAATATGTAAAAAAGAATAACCAATACTATACTAAAAATTTCATAAATACCATTATAATTCCAAAAATTAAAATAAAAAAAAACTTAACCTTAGTCCTATTTTGAATACTAGGCATCATAAATTGCACCATCCACTTTTTCATAAGATTGAACTCATCAATGATAGAATCTGTTGAAAATTCTCGAGCTATCTCTTTTTCGATATATGCCACCAAGTAAGTTGAAATAAAATTATCCTCCATTCTGTTGCGAAGCCTTGTCTTCACAATTTTCATGGGTGAAAATGCACATTCGGTTGTTGTAGTAGACACGGGAAGAGTTAGCACAAGACGAATAATTCTATCAAGAAGAGGATAAATACTTGACTTATTTGTTTTAGCAAGCACTTGACACAACTCGACAACTATAGAATATTTCTGCAACTCCATGCTTTGATGAGCATCAAGTTGAAATGCTCCAATTGAATCTTCACGTGTATCTTTTCTTGCTCCATAAAATCGTCCAGATAAAAATCATTCATAAGCTTGTAGATATCTTTCACCCGAAAAGCTTTGTAATTATCGCGTGGATCTAAACCGGAGATAAGACCAAGTAACTCCACTACCTCATCATAAAAGCGAGAATTCATTTATGTTAGCAATGAACCAATACCAACAATGAATATATCAAACTGATAGTTATGCTCAATTGTGAGGTTATCTCTCTAGATGCGAGATTGACCTCGAATAGCTTTGTACGGAGCACTTAAATTGGTGACTTCTATCTCATGGTCTTTACAAAATAACTTCACTTTCTCAAACAAGGGATCCCACCCATGTTCTCTGAATTTTTGGAGAAGTGTTTTAGTTGATGACACCAGCTGCATCATGTTTAGTATATCCTACGATTTATACTGTAATGCTTGACAGAGACCATCAATGATTCCAAGCATCTCAATCATGCAATGCAAGATGAAAACAAATTCAACGGATGTCATTGCATTATATATTCCATCAGCTTCACTCCTTTGAGTAAGGTTGCCAGGCTTGATGATATCTTGTAATACAACACAAACAAAATTGAACATCCTCATCAAGCTATTGAGAGAATCTAAATGAGATCCCATCGGGTATCGTCTGAATTTTTGGACTTGATTTTTCCCTTTGCCAGTTTCAAGCTCACCACTATCAATCAACTTTGCGATATGAGATGCCTCAATGTCTCTTAATTGATCATGTTGCTTACTTGAAGAAGTAACCAAATTGATTATACCAGTTAGGTATGAAAAAAATTGACAAATAGGAATAACCTCCTTGGATGCAGCTACTAGAGTCAATTGGAGACGATGAGCGAGGTAGTGAACATTGTATGCAAATCGGCACTTTTTAGCAAATAACGCTTGCAAGCCCTTCTATTCGCCACGCATATTACTTTCACCATCATATCCTTGACCATGAATATCATTCACATTAAGGCAATGAGGTAAAAGAACTTTGCAAATTACCTTCTCCAAAGCTAACGATGTGATGTCCTTCACATGAACCAAATCAAATAATTGTTCACGTGTAAAACCTTCTTTATCAATAAACCATAATATAATTGTCATTTGTTCTTTCTTTGACTCATTACAAACTTCATCTACTATAATGCAAAACTTTTAATCTCCAATCTCTTCTCGAATGAATCCTTAAATTTTACTCGCCAAAAAAGAAAGAATGTCCTTCTGAACAGTCGGACTGACATATTGTGCATTTTTATGGGCATTTTCTAAGACAATTGCCCCCACATCTTCATTATAAGAAGCCAAGAGTTTTGTCGAAACCTTTTTTAATGCATTTTGAAAAACGGGGATCGACTTTAAAAAAATGGAGTAGAGTCGCCACCAATCTTTTTTGTTTAGATGTGATTGGATCACCTTGTAAAAAATAATTTTGGTCTACAAAATAGAAAAACAGGTTCGGGAGTCGGTTACGTACGAGGAAGGATTAGCACCCTCGTATGCCCAAAACTGGTACCAAATTGATTAATTAGTGCCCTTGCGTTGAAAACTTGAAAATATTTAATGTTTGATTCTTTTTAAAGAATGTTAATTAATTTTGAATTGAATCTCAAGATTCACTCGTTCCAAAGGAATAAAGACATCACGTCCAACACGTTAGGATATGACACGTTTATACCTTGATACCGAGATCATCTTTGATTTTCAAAACATTCAATTAAAAGGATATTTGGTTATTTGGTCGAACGGAAAATTGACACCCAGCACGTCAGGGCATAATTTTTCGAATTACCAAGCACACAAATATTGCCTTATCTTGAAAAATTTTCAAATATGCGATTTTAAAATTGGCCCAAAACGCATTTTAAAGAAAAACATTTAGTAAAGGCTCAAATATATTGGAGTTTAAAACATAAAACAATAACAAGAAGCACAAGCATAGCATTTAGCATGAAATAATGATATAAATGAATCTTAAAATAAATATTATATAGAAAGAAATAATATACAAAATAATATATGTTAATCTACAAAAAAAAAAAAACTTAATATGACTAATTTATCTATGAAAATAATAATATATAAGGTTTTTTTTGAAATAAACAAAAACATATAATAAAATAGGGACTTTCAAAGAAATGAATTAAAAATAAATAAACTTAGAAATATACATATACATATAAATAGATTTTAAAGAAAGTACATACACAAAATACTAGGAAATTAATAATATGTATATAAGAATAATTTAATAAAGAATATATGTGTACATGAACAGAATATATAATGATTTAATATAATTCAATAAGAGTATTTAAATTAAATATTATACGAATATTTAAAACGGAGTAATATAAAAGAGAATTAGAAAATAAATTATAATAAAACTAATAGAATATACACAAATGGAAATATAAAAATAACATATTAAAACAAAGTAAATTTAATAAAATATTTCAAAGTATTATATTAAAACTATTTTTATATTTTTATTAAAAAAATGAATAAATTATACGGAATAAAAGACATAAAATTATAACAGACCCAATTGAAATAAAAACGAAATTGAAAGAATAATTTTTGAACAAATAAAATCATGAAAACATAATTAGGGACTTAAATAAAATGCGCATAAATGAATGAGGATTAAAAATGCAATATTCCCAGTCGCGAAACGCTTCATTTAAAAGGGGACTAAGATAAAAACGGAACAAAAATTAAAGGCGAAATTAAAATAAATAAAACTTGATTAAAAAAGAAATAAAATAAGGAAGGACTAAAAGGGCAATTAGCCCCTCAAAGGGAGAACGTGCGGATCTTGCCCCGGGTCGGGTCAACGCGCGGATCCTGGCCCAAAACGATGTCGTTTCAAAGCTTAAAGCCCCGCCTCCAAACGACGTCGTATTACTCAACCTTAAATAACAAAAAAAAACTTAGCAAAAATCATTTTTAACCGCTTTAAAAAAAACAAAGGGAAAAAAAAAGCTCAGAAAGCTCTTTGGAGCTCCGACCTAGCCCCGTCACCAAGCCACCGTGCTCTGCCACCGTCCGCCGTCGTGCGCGGTGGTTGGAGACCCCAAAAAACGACCGTTTCGAACCCTTAATCCCCCTTTAACACAGATCTAAACACCGAGTATTCAAAAAGATCCTCGAAACCCCCAAACAAAAGCAATGACCCTTCGGGTTCGGCTTTTCCAATTGCGAATGAAGGTAAAAAAAACCTCCTTACACATCGTTTATGCTATACTAGTATTATTGATCTTTACAGAAAGTAGATTAGAAATATAATGAATACCTTTAAACCAACTGTTCTTTGAGTTTTTTATTTGTATTTCACTAAAAAAAAAAATCCCCCCTTGAATACAACTTCTGTTGGCTTTTTAATAGCCGAAAATAAAAAGAAAAATACAATATAAATTTGTTTTTCTTCTCTGTTATTTTTGCTTGCTATCTATTTGTCATTTTTTGCAGGTACGGAATGCCAACTGGTGGTGTACGGAGGCGGTGGTGGCGCGCGTCTGGAGGCTTGCGGTGCTGGAGGGGACCCTAGGGTTTCCTGCTTGGCTTAAGTCTTTGGGCCTTTTGGGCCTTGTAGCTTTGGGTTTATTTTGGGTATGGGTCTTTTGTAAATGGACTGTTTAATTTGGACAATTATTTTTGGTTTTTTCAGTTTAGTTTAATGGACACTAGGCCCGGGCAAATTTGGGCTCTTACAAGTTTTATTAGTTCAAGAAAGTTACCTTGATTTCTTGAATCTTGTGCTTGATCATGTCCCTTAAAGGTACAACCTTGAAATACAAGCCACTTGACAACATCTATTGACACCTTGAGCAGTAGTCGATTTATTGCAACTTGTTTAGAATTTTGTTTCTCAATAATCCTCTCAATATTTTGCAAGGAATTCTGAAGATCGAGATAATTTTTCATTCCATTCTTATATAAAGAATTTGCATCATTACCTACATGAGTAACAAAAGGACATTTAGATCCTTCATTGACCTTCTTCCATGACCAAAATCATTGGCTTGTAAAAGTATTTCCATAATGCCCAAATGTATTATTGAAGAGAAAACAAGGAAGGCAATATGCGGTGTTCTTACTTGGTGACAGCTCGAGCCAATCCGGGAATAACTTGTACCAAGAAGGGAGAAATCGGTGTCCATTCTTGTCAATATATTGAGGAAATGTTAGAGCCTCACTTGGAGGAATCCGTTGATATGGCCCAAACTTAATGTAAGCTCGACGGACTTAGTCCTATTGATTTGGAGGCTAATTCCAAATAGATTTTTGAAGTCTCGGATCACGCTCTAAAGAAGAAGCATCAAACTCCTTTGTTTCGACTCTCAACACCTTATTAGGGCATTTAGGAATTTGAGAATACTTGATATCTCGTTTAGGAGCTTAGGAATGAGAAGACTTGATATCTTGTTCAGGAGCTTGGGAAGATCCGATATTTGATTTTTCTCCATTAATAACAAAAAGTTAAGGAACCGATTGATTATTATTGTTTTTTAACACTCTTTTCTTGAAAAAAGATTCGGTCTTTTTATTAACCATAATATAATCGTAAAACTTGAAGATTGTAATAATATATTAAATAAAAACATATTAGAAAAAAGAAAAAAAAATAATAAGTCAAATAAATAAAGAACATAATTTATGCAAAAATATTTACCGAGAAGTCTTTTACGTAAGGAGCCAAGAGGAAGATAATTTATATTTTTTTACTCTATGCTCTCAGTCTCATCATCAAACTCATTTCTTTTTCTCTCAGCAATGTCGGCACCTTACTAGAGGAAGATAATTCCTTAGCAAGATATACAAATCAAAATACAAGAAAGTCGCTAACCTATTATGTGTGGGTATGGGCCAAATCAATTAATTTTGGAATTTAGCTTTAAAGTCCATATTGGACCTCTAAGTTTAGTATTTCAAGACCCATCATACATTAATATTTTATTATTATTAAAGTTATATAATTAAAAACTGAAAAATACTTTGTTAATATAAAGTATAACCTTATGACTTAAGGGGGCGAATGTTATATAATGTGGACACCAAATCCAAAATACATGATAGTTTATATATAAAGTTAAAAAATCTAAAAATTCCAAGGGGGGAGACCGCCCTGATAGTAAGGTTCATTATACTCTCATAAAGAGAATTTAGATTCAAACTTTGAAAAGACATTATTGGGACAAATAGCATAGATACCTTAGTTTCACTATACATATAGTCGTAAACAAAAATATTAGGGTAAATTACAATAATAGACACTCAACTATGCACTTAGTTCTATTTTGGTCACCCAAGTATTAATTTTTTTATTTAGTCACTCAATTTTTTAAAATTAAATATTTTAGTCACTTTCTCGTTAGTTACTATTAGCTATGGGACAGAAAGCTGATGTTGACCTTTTTATTGGCCTAATAACAAATTTAGCCCTCTAATGATTACACATTCTATCAATTTGATCTTAAATCTAAAAAGTTCAACAACTTCTATCAAGAAACAATTGATCCCTCTCTCACTCTCGGTAAGACACCTATCGACCCTCTCGTCAACCACCATACATGACGCATCACTATATTCAACTCACCTTTATCAGCCACTAGCACCATTGACACTCCTCTCTATTTACTCTTTCACTTCCTCTACTTCTTTCTCTCTTCTTTTCTTTCTTTTTTTTTTTTTTTACAAAACCTTTGGTTGTTGTCCAATGTTGTGCCACAACCACCAATCATTGCTACTTCTCCAATAGTTGCACCGCTATATAGGTTGCCTTCTTTATCCACTATTGTTTCGGCCTCCTTTTGCTCCTTTGGTTAACAATTAACTTTTTTCTGTTGAGATCACTAAGAGTTGAACCCGAACCAGTTGAACCAAACTAAGCCAAGCCAAGCCAAGCCAATATGAGTTTTTTTTTTGTTTATTTTCGATTCACTTTTTTTCCTAAATCTTTTGATTCGTTTCTTCTTTTGCATATGGTGCTAAATTTTCCTCTCTAAAGTAAAGATCTTAATGGTTGCTGGTTTATTGGTTGTTTTTATGACTGTCAAGTATTAAGGGTGTTGTGTATGCTAGGATTTTAAAGTATTTTGGGGTTGCTTTTAGGTTAGGGTTAAAAGAGAAGTGATTGAGACTTGGCGTATGGTGGTCTTGAGTAGATGGTTGGTGGGAGTGGTGCGTAGGAGTTGAGGGGAAAATGGTGATTGTGATAGCATCATGCAAAGGAGTAAGGTGGTGAGTTCGCGAGGTTTGTGGTTGTTTAACTAGTTTTGGGCTGAAGGAAAAATGATTTGATGATGGAAGCTTTAGTGTTTGTTGGGTTTGAGAGAAGAGGAAATTAATATGGTGAGGGTGAGTTGAAGATGGTGATGCATCATGTATGGTGGTTGACAAGAGGGTCAGAGGGTGTATATTGTTGATAGTGAGAAAGAATCCAATTGTTTCTTGATAGAATTTGTTGTACTTTTTTTTTTATTTAGGATCAAATTGATAAAATGTGTAAACATTGGAAGGGCTAAATTTGTTATTAGGCTAATAAAAAAAAAGCTGACATTAGATTTCCAACTCTCAACTAACAACAACTAAAAGGAGAGTAACTAAAATATTTAATTTCAAAAAGTTGAGTGACTAATTCGAAAAATTAAGAGTTGGGTGACCAAAATAAAATGAAGTGCATAGTTAGGTGATTATTCTTGTACTTTACCCAAAATATTAATGCAGGTTTATTAAAGATGTTAACCGGCGTCGTTTAACACTAAGGTTGAATATTCTTGTTGGTCGGAGACGCAGTTTTTTATCCGGGAGAGGTTTTGAAGAGAAAGAAGAAAAGAATAAAATGCTGTGTCTTAGGCTTCGTATTCGACTAAATCGAATGTTCAATAACCTTAACTACAATGTCTCAGTTTCGTTTCACTACGTAAGTCTATCTCTTTCGATCTCTTAACATAGTGGAATTCTTTTCTGTTCATTTTCACTCATAATTCTCTTCACATTTTTTTTTTGTTTTTCTTCATTATTTTTTCATGGCTTATCATTTCTCGTTTGGTTCTTCGTTGTACCCAAAGCTTCCATCTTTAAAACCCAAACCTCAAAACCCATTTTTCTTCAGCTCTTACCCTTCAATTTCTTGTCAAATTTATAGCTCTAAGAGCAATAGTTCCGATGATGATGATAAAACCAAGAAAACCCATTTCAATTTTGTTGCTTTACCCATTACTCTTACTATAATCTCCTCTTCATTTCCACAGCAAAGTTCTCTTGCTGCAGTTAAAGTATCTGATAGGAAAAAAACTCAGAAAAAAACCCAAGAAGCTTTGACCCCTGAGCAGATAAAACAATGGTCGAAAAATCTTCCTATTGTAACCAACCGGATTCCATATACTGAAATTCTCAGTTTGAAACATGAGGGAAAGCTTAAACATTTAATTAAGCCGCCTAGTGCTAGTTTGAAGCAAAGGGCAGAGCCAGTTTTAGTAGTTTTAGAAGATTCTAGGGTGTTAAGAACTGTTTTGCCTTCAATAGATAGTGATAGGAAGTTTTGGGATTCATGGGATGAGTTAAAGATTGAATCTTTGTGTGTTAATGCATATACACCTCCAATTAAGAGGCCTGAGGTGCCTTCTCCTTATTTGGGATTTTTATGGAGGGTGCCTGCATTTATGTTGTCGTGGTTTAAGCCGAAGAAGGAATCCAAAAGGGTGCTGGAAATTAGGAGACAAAGAGAGGAGTTTAAGAGGCAAAAAAAGGAGGAGTTGGCGAGAATGAGGGAAGAGAGAGAGATGATTGAAAAGATGATGAAGGCGCAGAAGAAGGAGGATGAGAGGAGAAAGAAGCGAGAGATTAGGAAGAGGAAGTATGAGGAGTCATTGCGTGATGCTAGAAGGAATTATCAAAGTATGGCAAATATGTGGGCCAGTTTAGCTCAGGATTCAAATGTTGCAACTGCGCTTGGATTGGTGTTCTTTGTGATATTTTATAGGACAGTGGTGCTTAGTTACAGAAAGCAGAAGAAGGATTACGAGGATAGGTTGAAGATTGAGAAGGCAGAGGCAGAAGAGAGAAAAAAGATGAGGGAGTTGGAGAGGGAAATGGAAGGAATTGAGGGGGAGGATGATGAGGCTGAGCAAGGGGGAGGTGAGCAGAATCCTTATTTGAAGATGGCTATGCAATTCATGAAGTCAGGAGCACGTGTGCGGAGGGCACAAAATAAGAGACTGCCACAGTATTTGGAGAGAGGAGTGGATGTCAAGTTCTCAGACGTTGCAGGTCTTGGCAAAATCCGGCTTGAGCTTGAGGAAATAGTCAAGTTTTTCACACATGGGGAGATGTACCGAAGAAGAGGAGTAAGAATACCAGGTCAAAAATTCTAAACCTGAATAAATTTATTTTAAAATTCGGTATTCTGCAATGAAGTTATACTCGAAACCTACATGCAAGCAAGTTGTTATGTCTTGTTTAGCTTAGTCTTTGGCATGACAACTGACAAGTTAACAACCTGGATACAAGAGCTTATAATTGGATGAATCAGCTTTTTCCTTTTTCTTTTTACTTTGAGATCATTACCCAAACTCTAAATTTGTAGGAATGTAACACTTAAAGTGGCTAAACGAAAATTGCAGTAAATCCATGGATCATGTGTAGTAAACTTAACTCTAAATTTATTCAGTTCTATAAGGCAACTATTAAGTGGTTATTGATCCGGATTGCTGAATATCTGATGAGCCTTTCTGTTTCATTATACTTACCACATTCGTGTTTGCAAGAGGTATTTGTGCCTTTCTTTTTTCCTTTTTCAGTCACTGAGCGGAACTCTCATCCTTGATCCCTTTATGACACTGATAGATAGTTGTTTTCCAAAAATTTTGGCTGGTCTTCTCATTTTAAACTGAAGTTGGTCAACATTCAAAAGTGATGCGACATTTTCCTGATTTCTGTTTCTTATCTGATCTTAGATGATAAATTTGGTCCATTTGTTATCTTGATATACATACATATGTATTCTCAAAAGGGAAATCCAGAAACCACTTATAACTGTTTTTTTTTTCTTTCGGTAACACAACAATGTAAGCTGATCATCCGTTTTAAGATAATACAGATCCATAAAATATTTCTATTGCCTTCCTATTTCTGGTTTCATTGAACTTTTTCCTCATCTGGTTTGAACACTTTTTGTGGCTGCATGTGCCTAGTAAAACATGATAGAAACATCAAATTTATTTCTATTGCTTGTTTTGCTTTATTTTACTAGTCATATCATTTTTAGTGCTTTGCAGAGGCTTATTTCAGGTTGTATGGATTTCTTAATCAGGTGGAATACTTCTTTGTGGCCCTCCTGGGGTTGGGAAAACTTTACTAGCAAAAGCTGTGGCTGGTGAAGCAGGTGTAAACTTCTTCTCCATATCTGCTTCTCAGTTTGTGGAAATATATGTTGGGGTTGGTGCATCCCGTGTCCGAGCACTTTATCAGGAAGCAAAGGAAAATGTAAGTGTTGTCTTTATTTTAGTTGCTTTATGTTCTCTTTTCTCTCTGCATGTATAACTTGAGTTCTATTTATATGGGTCACATCTATATGTCCAATTTTACATTATTTTCTGATAGTGGATCTATTAAAGTACCAGCTTTAATTTGCTTTTCAATAGGCTGCTTCCAAACTACTTTGTTGACCTTTAGTACAACATTCCATCACTTTATTTAATTTTGGTAGGCCCCTTCAGTCGTATTTATTGATGAGTTGGATGCTGTTGGAAGAGAGCGTGGTTTAATCAAAGGTTCTGGTGGACAAGAACGTGATGCAACCTTAAATCAGGTTCGTTGGGACCTATTTTGCCTATGTATTTAACTTTTTTTTAAATGTAAAATTGTTTCTTTTCCTATTTTAATGTGTTATGATTGTGGTGCTACAGCTTCTGGTATGCTTGGATGGTTTTGAAGGAAGAGGAAATGTTATCACTATTGCTTCCACAAATAGACCAGACATTCTAGATCCTGCACTTGTGAGACCTGGACGGTTTGACCGAAAAATCTTTATCCCCAAACCTGGACTCATAGGTCGCATGGAAATTCTTCAGGTAAAATTAATAATTTTCCTTCTCATTGTGAAAAAAATCATTAAAAGTTTGAAATTTGTCGCTAGCTTTGATTTCTATACTATTCATGTCCTCTCTATAGGTTCATGCTCGTAAGAAGCCAATGGCTGAGGATGTGGACTATATGGCTGTTGCAAGTATGACTGATGGAATGGTTGGTGCTGAGCTGGCAAACATAGTTGAGGTTGCTGCTATTAATATGATTCGTGATGGAAGGACTGAGGTACTAGCAACTTGTAGTTGTAAACTATCCTTGTCATGAACGGCAATGTGTTAGTTTACTGGAAATCATGAAGGGGCTATAGCTGATGAGAAATAGTTGCTAGGAACAGAGAAGTTGGAGACTTGGAGATTTTAAAAAGAAATAAATTTAGAGGAATTTACATATGAGATGAATGAAATTGGAATATTACTTGGATAATCTGAAAAACTATAGGACTGTGTTTGACAGTGTTATTTAGTTGGTATAGATGCCCTTAACTTAATGACTTTTTCGATCATCTGACTTTCTGCTGTTGCATTGCTGCAGATTACAACTGATGATTTGCTCCAAGCAGCACAAATAGAAGAAAGGGGTATGCTAGATAGGAAGGAGAGAAGTCCAGAGACATGGAAACAAGTGGCTATAAATGAAGCGGCAATGGCTGTTGTAGCTGTGAACTTTCCTGATCTCAGAAATATCGAATTCGTATGATCTTTACTTGCTTTTTTCCATTTCTTGCATAAATTTTAACTCAATATGCACAGATGTAATATGTTTTGCACCTCTTTAGTGCATTATTTTGATATTGACATACAGTTTACATCAGCTCTGGTTTCTTATGTATTTGTGCTAATAACTGAGTCAAGTATGTATTTGATTACTTCTATATTATCTGATTTTTGAGTCATTAATATTGATCGGAAAACTACAATCATCCGTAAGCAATATCATTGCCTGACTTGAAATCTGTGATGATTTGGCAACTAGTGAGAAATACTTTGAAAACCTTAGTGTTGGTCTCAGAATTGTAGTTTACCGTTATGGATGATGACTCTTATTCTCATAATCTTATCCAGCCATAAAAGAGTCTCTACGAGTGAGTTGGCACCTAACTGCTAATTAGATCCTGTTAAGCATCTCAAGATTATTAGTGTAGGTTGTCTTTAATAGTTTTTTAGTATGCATGTATAATCATTGCATTACCCTGGAAAACAAGCCGGGAACTCTTCAATGTTGGTTCATTTCCTTGGGTTTCCTATAAATTATAGAGTATTGATGTAGAACTGAACCTTTTAGGTCTCAAAGTTCAGATTATCAAGTTTCCCTGATTTGATTACCATCTTAACATATGATTGAATTTATGCAATGTCTGGATGTATAATTTATTATTGCTTTTTGAGCAGGTAACAATTGCTCCTAGAGCAGGTAGGGAATTAGGTTATGTTCGGATGAAAATGGATCATATCAAATTTACGGAAGGAATGCTAAGGTATGCAACAGTTTTTCGTGCTTATAAGCATCAATGTAAGGACTATCAACCACCAAGTGCCGAGAATATTGGACTAATTGTCAGACTATACTTTCAGATGCATGTTGTGTTTTCCTACTACAATACTTTCCTGTGAATATTACACCAGAAACTCCATTGTTTCTTTTTTTTCCCAACAGTTCACTTGTATTTCCCATTGTTATGCAGTCGACAATCCCTTCTTGATCACATAACTGTTCAATTAGCACCCCGTGCAGCAGATGAACTTTGGTTTGGTGAGGGTCAGGTGAGAAGTCTATGTTTGTCATTCATGTACCCTAATATCAATTGGCATGCCTGGAAAAGATGGTATGGTGTGAAGATAGTCATCATAATATGGAAGTTGAGTCCCACATTTTTATTCTCTTCAATGGTGCTTTCTTACCAAGTGAACAGAAGCTTTAGAACTATCAATTCTAACAATGTGCAGATTACTGCTTAAAATGGCAAGTCTAATTGATTAGCCTTCTTCAATTAAATAGCCTTCTTCAAGTTTTGGGTTTTATAATATGCTCTTTATAAAGGTCATTATGGGGTCGAAGAGGGGGAGGTCTTCAAAGTTCATGGTTTTTCTGAAGTAAGCTAATTATCATGGGTTGATGGAGTTGTTTTTTTGTTTTTCTCTGACGTGGTTTAGGTTGGATTTTTGGTGTACTTGTAAACATTGATGGTTTTTCTTGATTTGTTCTACAATAAATCAAGATTGTCATTAAATACTTTATTTTTGTGTATGTGGCGTTGCATATGTTCACTTTGTCATTAATGCTTATGGAGTGCATAATGTGTCGACTCTTATTGCTATTATCATTTCAAGGTTATGAAACCATAAAGCTTGTTGCTGTTGAGAAAATTCAATTCATTTTTTAACCTATGTTGCTTGGACCCAAGGGTGGGTGTCAAATATTGGGTATGTGTCTGACATGGGTATGTTCAGTCTTTTTTCGCAAAGTTTTTCCATATATTTAGAGGATCATAGCCCATACCCTTACCCAATGTGTCAAACACGGGTACTTGGTGAATAATCTATGTAGTATAACTTTTAAGTGTGATAGGGATGCATATAGGATAGTAATCTAGTGCTTGATTGCAGAACATATTACTTTGAGGTTTGGTTTGCCAAATTATTAATTATTACTTTTTTTTTCTTCCTGTAGATTGTTGGTTCTAGTTAGTAGGAGCTAGATTATTGAAATTTTATAAAAATATTTTATGCCATATTCAGTATATTAACTGAATCCACTTGTAATATCCTTAAATATTTTCAGTTGAGTACAATATGGTCTGAAACAGCAGACAATGCTAGGTCAGCAGCAAGGATGTTTGTTCTTGGTGGCCTCTCTGAGAAACATCATGGATTGTCCAACTTCTGGGTTGCAGATCGAATTAATGTAAGGATACATCGTTATTGCTTTTGTTCCTTTTTTGAAAAGGTTATTTTGGCACCTTTTTAGCATACGGTTTAGTATACATTCTCATTGCTTTCTACTTGTTCCTTCAAGAAGAACAGCCTTTTTCTGGTCTAAGTTGAAGCAGTACACTGGAGTTTTCGTTGAATTCCTCATTTTACTCCAGAAACTTCATCTAATGCATTTTTCTATTGCAAAATGAATTTTGAGAAGCATTAGGTTATTACAAGTGGAACTGCTTTAAGCTTCTTTTTGCTTTGTTATCTAATGTACTAAATTGTTGAATATCAGGAGATAGATTCGGAGGCATTGCAGGTAGTGAGCACATGCTACGAGCGAGCCAAAGAGGTATTCCGTTGCTTGTAAAAGTAGCACTTTATGTGTTTAATATTCTTATTATATGACCCGTATGTTTGTTTTGGAATTCAGATCTTACTGCAGAACCGAAAGCTGATGGATGCAGTGGTTGATGAACTGGTTGAGAAAAAGAGTTTAACAAAACAAGAATTCTTTGGACTTGTGGAATTGCATGGGTTACTTCAGCCAATGCCACCCAGTATAGTTGACATTAGGGTTGCCAAGCGAACTCAGTTCCAAGAAATGATGATGAGCCCCAATGTGAAGGTTACAGGGAGTAGTTCTTCATAAACCACCACCTATCTACTTCCTATTCACATGTATAACTTTGCATCAATCACTTCCAGGTCATACCATCAGGTATTGCTTGGTATAAGATTTTGATTTCTTTTTCTTGTTCTTAGAAATTTCACTTATTTTATCTTTTTAAATTAATTTACAACTTTTTACATGTTTGCTTTGAGGTTTGATTATTTGTGCTTGAAGTTTTTCATTACTAATTAACTAATAATATATACAGATTAAAGAGAAAAATCAAAGGGTTCAATGAGTTAATAGGAAATGTAAAATACTTAGGGTCTATTTGGACACTATTGACTAATGGGATGAAAGTGCAATTATTAGATTAATGAATTTTAATTCTATTGGCATATTATTTTTAATGTCGTATAAATATATAATTTAAATTTTTTAGAAAATATTAATTATTATAAAAAATTAAAAATACTTGAGAATTTTTTTTAAACAAGTAATAAAACTTAAAATCAAATATTTTGTGTTGTATCAAGAAAGTATTCGACAAAACGATTATTAATAAAATTAACAAGAACAATACATATTATAAAGTAATTTTATTTAATTACTGTAGCATTTTTTATATTTGTTGGGTTATTTACACTTTAATATTAAATACATTATTATTATTGGTTATTCTTTGACTAAATTTAAATAAATTTTAAATATTATGTAATTTAGTAAAATTAGTATAAATAATTTTTAATGAATACTATTTGATTTAGTTAAATATTTAGTAGTTCAAAATGTATGGAAATTGTATCTCATCAATAAAAATTTCAAATTATTTAAATGGTTCTAGTAAACAAACTATAAATATGTTTTTCCAAACATTAAAATACTATTATTCTATAGAAATAATTTAAATCGAAATTTTGTATAAGTGAATTTGGAAAGCCATATAGTATTTGAATTTTAGTTTAAATATTTGTAATTATCCATGAATTATCTCAATTCTCACCCTCTATCTAAGAATTGAAGATTAATTGAAATATTTTAATTACACTTTTTAATTCTAAAAGAAGGGTGAAAATTGGGGATAATTATGCAAGTACATACAAATAGTTACACTCTAATCCAATTATCATATGCAATTTCAAAATAGTCGTATAGAGGAGTGTAAATGAGACATTGGTGCTCGTAAACTACTTGAGTTCGGCTAAAAAAAATTTGAATTTCATACGGTAATTATTGAGCTGAGCTCAAGCTATCAATGGAGCCAAATTTGGGCTTCATGATACTTGACAGGAATGGCTCATGAGCCTTATCGAGTTTTTCATACTTTTATATTATTAAATTACATAAGCTTAATTATTAAGATGAGCTCGAGTACAAAAATTGATAAAACAAGCTTAATCAAGCTCAAACTCAAGTAGCTCAATTGTATCTCGAACCGAGCTCGAGCTTAAAAATAAATGTTTCATCGAGCTCCGGATTTCGAGTCAAGCTGGCTCGACTCAGTTCGATTACACCCCAACTCATACATGATTTAATTTTAAGAATTTATTTTTATATAATAATGATATTTTATTTTTGACATATTTAATTATATGTTATTTTACTAATTTCGTTTAAATTATCTGAAAATTTTATTGATGATAGATAATTTTTTATGCATTTTGACATATTAAATATTTAACTTACATAGTATTTATTTTAATTAATTATACTTGGCAACAAGATTTATTATAAAGAGTATATGTTTAATAATAGAAATGGAATGACCCAACAAATATATAATGCTAAAATAATTAGATAAATTTGTACAAGAATGTTATTTTTTCCTTGCTAATATAATTAATAAGATATTGTCGAATATCTTTTTGAAATAATATATTGTATATTTTGGTTTGATTTTATGTTTTGCTAATTATTTAAAGAATATCTTTCAAGTATTATTAATATATATTTTTATAATAATTAATATATTTAAAATGATGTTGTATAATTACATTTTATATTGCCGATCATTATATAAAGAATTACGATCATTTACAAAAATTTAAATTTTTTGTAATAATTAGTCTGATAATTACATTTTTATAAATGGAAGGGTCAGTCGAAGTTGGTGGGATGTGAAATGTAAATAGAAAAGATGAAACAATGAAGTGAAGAAAAGATCATAAACTATTTTTTTGATAATCATGAAACATTCATATAAGAAAGGGGGTCCCAAGCAGTCAAGACAAAAGCCTGGACAAGAGAAGGGTTAAAGCCTACAAGCAAAGGCCCAACTGGCTAGCAACCCCAAATCCGACCCAGGGAGGGAAAGAGTACACTTTTCTTGAATAAAGTGGAAGCAAGTGGAGATTCAGAATGGTAACGTTGGTGGACAACCATCAGGGCTAGCAAGCAAAGCAATTGTGATGTGATGGAGGTCATTGTTCAAGCCCTTCTTGTGGCAGGTAAGCATTGAATTTTGATTTAGTTGAATTGGGGAGTATTATTTTATTATCTTAATTTAATTTATTTTTTTAAAAAAATTGAGTTAAGTGAAATAGAGTTCGAGTTAAATCGAATCGAATTTAGTAAAATTATTCGAGTTAAATTAAAAAAAAATAAACATGTCAAATTAAAAATTTATAATATAACTAATTCAACGTTCAAAGCAAAATAAGAGAAAAAAAGAGATAATTTAATATGATAAACTTGAATTGGTAATTTACTTGTTTAGATCCTCAAATTTATTATTTTAGAAAATTTTTAATTTTTTTAATTCTTTATATATTCTTTAGAATTTTTAATTTTTTAAATAAAATTTATGAAATATTAGATACTTTTATAAATATTTTGAATTTTTTATTTTTTTGTAATTTTTTATTGAGAGAGACTAATTTGGTCGTTTTGAAATTGATAGAGACCAAAGGGGTGTTTACACTAATCTATAATTCGAGTTATTGAAATTATAAAATTTAACTCGATTCAAATTCGAAAAATCGAATTACTTGTTTGAGATGACTCAAAAAAATTGAATAACTCGATTTAATTAACTCAAAATTTAAAAAGTTTTTTGATTTTTTAAAATTGAATAAGAGAGAAAAAAAAAGGAAAGGAGAAAAGAAAGTCAAAGGAGGAAAAGAGTCGGTATAATTTGTTTTACTTAATGTGCTTTGTGATGTTTTATTTCAACGTTATTTATATTTTTTACTTGTAATTTAAAAAGTTTAAAAGTTTATATTTGGATAAAATATTATTCAACATAAATATTTTAAAATTTTAAAATACGGATAACATACTAATTCACCAACTCATACGCACTACCTTCATGACATCATTATTATTATTGTGATGTTTGTCCAAATATCGGGCAAATTATTAGAAAATATCCTTTTTTACAAAATTTACGGAAAATGTCATGTTTTCCAATTATTTACCGGAATGGGTCATTTCCCCTAAAAATGCGTCCACATCAGCCACGATTTCGGGATATCTGGAGAAAAGCAGCGTCCACGAGGGCGTCTTACGCCACATCATCGTAAATCGCGTCCTTGAGGGCGCTTTGTGATGTGGCAAAAACGCTCCTCGGGGGCGTGTTTTTGCCCTTTCCCCCACGCTAGGGTTTTCAAATGCTTTTAGGGTTAGGGTATGGGTTTTTAGGATTTTATGGCTAGGGCTTAGGGTTTTTAAGGGGTTTTAGGGTCTTAGGGTTTAGGGTTTAGGGGGAAATTAATGAACTAGAGTTTAGGGTTAATTAATTAAAATAATTTTAGGTTTAGGGTTTTGGAAAAAATATATCGACAACATAAAAATTATTTTTTTACATAGTATCTGGTAAAATAATTTTGAGAAGACGTTTACGAACACATAGTGACCAAAACGCTTCAAGCGAGATGCACCGTCGGCAAAAGAGTCTTGAAAAAGCTCCCACGTGGGCGCTCTTTTGCTACTGAATGATCTCTGCAAAAATAATTTTGAGAAGACGTTTACGAACAAATAGTGACCAAAATGCTTCAAGCAGATGCACTATCAAAGCAAAGTACTGAAAAAAGCTCCCACGTGGGCGCTCTTTTGCTCTGATGAGTCTCTCGCAAAATAATTTTGAGAAGATGTTTCGAACAAATAGTGACCAAAACGCTTCAAGCGGGATGCACTTTATCGGCAAGAGTCTTGAAAAAGCTCCCACGTGGGCGCTCTTTTGCTCTGATGAGTTCCTAATTGTCCTTAGACTATAAATGAGCCAAATTTCATTCTCGGGTTGCATAATAGAAATTGAGGCAAAAGTAAAATAGAAACCAAGATGAGTGAACGTATTAGTGCTTTGTTATTTACTATGATGGTGAGGTTTGTGACCCCAAAACAGTGTTGTTTTTTTTATCGGAGAACACAACACGATCGGTTTTTAACTGAACATAGATTTATGAGAACTTACGCAAAAAAATTAGGTGTAAAATCTTCGGAACAATGCCAATGAAAGTTCAGTCTATTAAGTATAGATTTTGTGCTTCGGTTGATCCCGTGAGATATGACTCATTCGACATCAAAGGTCCTCGGAGCTTGGAGGCAATGGTGGAGACTCATCTTGCCAGTGGATCACCCTATCTTGAGGTATATGTACAATTTTCATCGCCAAGTGATCTTCCTTCGACTTCAACATCTACTGCTGTTCGAGGGGAATACACGACCCCAAGCCGACACTCTGTTAGTGGGAGGCAGAATACGGAAGCGCCCGTGTTTGGTGGTAGTATGGAAAATACAACCCCTACACGACACTCGATTGGTGGATGGGACATGCATATCCTTCCTTCGACGTTCGATGCTAGAAATACGTATTGGGGAACGTCATCAACTTCTAGTGGTTGGCAATCCACATATGATTGGGGACATTATGAAAGTTGTTTAAGAAGGGATAATGTACTCCCCACGACATCCACCGGCGAGGGGACCTCGTTCGTTGCAGATGATGGTGGGTCGGATGATGAGTCCGATGTGGATCCACCTCGAGAGTCCGGCCCGATGGTGCGAAGTTGCATTATTTTCTCGAACCAGGAGCTGTTCCAACCATACCTGAAGATGTTGAAGGGGGTTCAGATGAAGAAGAAGAAGATCTGCGATTCAGGGCGTACTCGCCTCTAGCCCACATGCATAATGTCGATCTATCTCAAGACGATGCATTGGAGTTTCTGAACTACCACCACGTAAGGCGTGACCGCACAAGTTCGTCATTGGGTTGGGTGAATTAGAAGTTGGTAAAGAGTTTTCCAACAAGGATAGTTTTCTTGGTGCATTGAAACAATATAGCATCAAGAACGGGGTTAACCATTCAGGGCGTACTCGCCTCCAGCCCACATGCATAATGTCGATTTATCTCAAGACGATGCATTGGATTTTCCTGAACTACCACACAGAAGGCGTGACCATACAAGTTCGTCGTTGGATTCGGGTGAATTAGAAGTTGGTAAAGAGTTTTCCAACAAGGATAGTTTTCTTGGTGCATTGAAACAATATAGCATCAAGAACGGGGTTAACTACAACGTGGTTAAATCCAAATTTGACCGTTGGAAGCGGGCAAAACGCGTCCCTGAGGGAGCATTTTTGCCACATCAGCAAAGCGCGCCCTCAGGGCGCGATTTACTGCGATGTGGCGAAAACGCTCCTCGGGGGCGCGTTTTCTCTTTGCATCCTGAAATCGCTTGGCGTGGGCGACGTTTTTGGGAAATGGCCCATTCCAGTAAATAATTAAATTGTAGGTCCTTTTCCGTAAATTTTGATAAAAAATGGTATTTTTTGGTAAATTACCCCCAAATACCCACAATTCCTTTATTTAGTTATCCTTGTTTGGATGGAATAAACTTTTAAAAAGATAAAAAAAGAGAAACTTTTTATTTTTTCTATTGCGTCAGTCCTTGTGTCCCAACCCACCAAATTAGAAGCAGATTTCAACAAATTATAACTTCACAAACAGCTTCAAAGGAAAAGAAAAAATAACTAATGGAAAAATTGTTGCTCAAGTGAGAAAAAAGAAGATATTAAATATATATTCACTTACAATTTTTTATACACTGAGTTTGTCAAATACATTAAAAAAAATTAACTATTTTATGCGAGTTCAAATAGTGTGATTTCATCCTCTACTTAATATATATATATATATGAGATCTGATAACGCTATTTTTATATTGACATATGGAAACTCTTTGTGAGTTTCTTCTTATTCTCTTTTCTTAAGGTTTTTCTTTTGCTGGATGAGGAAAAAAAATACAAAATTATGTTTAGAAAACTTATTAATATGGGTATTTATAAAATCCTTGTCCGAGCCTCAATTCAATTAAAAATGATTCAAAAAGCTAATTGAGTCTTAGTTTAGTTGGTATCGTTGTTATTATAACAATGAGGAGGATGTACGATTGACTGCGTTTAATCACATTTTTTCTTCCAAATTGAGAGTTAGGGAGAAGTTATAAGTTATGTAAACAAGTAAACATTAGAGGTGAGTAAAACTCGACTCGACTCGAAAAATTTGAAAAAAAATCGAATTTTGAGTTATTCGATTTTTTCGAGTAAACTCAAATAAGTATTTCGAGTTGAGTTGAATTTTACAATTCAAATAACTCGAATAATTTGAATAACAGATTGGTGTAAATATCCATTTAGTTCTTATCAATTATAAAAATGAGCAAATTGGTCACTCTCAACAAAAATTACAAAATAATTTTTAATATTCAAAAATTTTATTTTTTTAAAAAAAGTATAAAATTTTTAAAAAATTCTAAAGAATATATAAAGAAAGTTAAAATTTTTAAAATTTTATAGAATAATAATTTTGGGGAGCTAAATAAGTTAATTAATGATTCAAGTTTATCATACTAAATTATCTTCTTTTTTTTCTTCTTATTTTGCTTTGAAAAAGTTTTCAAATATATATGGTTTCAAATTTATGTGTTCAAACATGGAATTAGTTATACTGCAACAACATTTTAATTTAACATGTTTAATTTTTTGATTTAACTCGAACAGTTTTACTAGATTTGATTCGGTTCGACTCGACTCGAATTTCATTTGACTCGACTTGATTCAAAAAAATTTCAAATCGAGTTAAGATGATAAAATAGGATTTGTCAACTCGATTAACTCGAAAATTTTTCACTCGATTTGATCGAACGTTCACCCCTAGTAAGCATTATATAAAAAAAATGACTTGAAAACCATTTTCTAAAATAATGAATAAATATTATCGAGGTATCTTTATTAATAATTATTATAGTGGTTTTATTAATAACTAGCTTCTAATGAACATGCGTTGCATGTGATTTTACACGTCAGGGTCTTGTTCCCAAGGTTATATGTAGCCCGAAAGTCGATAAAATCCTTGGACAAGTCCTTGAACACCATCTCGATTTGAGTGTTTTGGTCCAAATTAGCCTCATTATCCACGGCCTCAACAAAGTATCCCATAAGAGTAATCATATGGTCTTTGACCAGAGTGTCGGGCTTCTGCTGGGCATTTATCAAACTAGTAATAGCCGACTGTTGAGCCAAGGTAGCTTGGCCTCCGAACATGTCTTCTAGTTTGTCTAGAATCGCTTTGGCAGTCTTACAACTCTCCAATTGCTTATAAAGGGTGTTGGTCATGCTTGCCAACATATTATCAAGAACTGTTTTAAGTTTCTTACAGCTTAGGACAATCATCAAGTTCCTTTCCCATTCCTTATAGTTATTTTCGTTCAATTTGTTCTCAGTGAGTATATTTAATAAGGGAGTATGTGTCATTTTCAAACTGAAATTAAAACATTCATTCATTAATATCTTTGTATTAAGCAAATATTTGAAAACGTTTTGCAACATTACGATATACATTACGATGATGCATGCGTCTTACATTAAACCTTGAAAATATTTGTAAGCCGTTGCAATGTTAATTCCTACACTCATTAAAGCAAGCCACCGTGGGGTGATCATGATCAACTAGTAAGAATATAGATTTTCATCCAATCAATATATGAACCTAATTCCTTAAGCATTCATACGTACTAATTATCGTTTAACATTTGACCATCATTCTAACTTAAGTAGAGCTTTATGGGAAGTTACTTAACTAGAAGATTTTGAGTGTATAACCATCAATTCAACACCTATTGCATCATGCACCACAAATGAGTCATCATGAGACAATCTTACCAAGTAACATGCTGTGACTAGTTGTCCTTTTTGAAGAAAGAACTTCTTGTTATATATATCACATGATAATACCTACAACAAGGCCGATCCAACTATCATACAACTACAAGACAATTCTACTTACTTTTAAGAAATCTCCTCAGTGAGGTTCGTATGACAATCCTACCGTGAGGTAGTTAAATTGCTATGCCATCACATAGACCATTGATGAAGGTCGTAGGTCTTGTTTAGGGACCTTCTCCTACTCAATATTTTAAAAACATGCAAAGTTTTTAATGTCTGGTTTCAATTAAGAATGATCAATATATGCATGACAAGTACATGTGACATTCTTCCCTAAACTATATGACATGCTTATCATACATATGCATTAACGTACATTCACAGTCAAATAAATATCGTCGTGCTATCACATAAATAAAAGCATAAAAATTTAAATGACCCTCACCAACCAAAGTTTCCATGAGTTCATCCTAGAAAAATAATTTACAAAATTTACCCTAAAGCATACTTTGGGTTTTTTATTTTGCCACCGCGGACTTCTTTTGCGGTACCGGTTCACATTTTTGTCGTCATTGTCTTTCTGTCGCCATTTTTGTGTCATTGTCGCCAACGCCAAATCGCCACCATCGGCCACCACTAAACTATCACGGGTCACGCTGGACCACCTTTACTGGCCACCATTAGACCATTGTTGGCCGCCATCGACCACCATTATCGGACCACCGATAACCTCCTGGTTCCGGACCACTTTCGGTCTATTGTCGGTTTGGTTGGGTCGGGTTTGCATTGTCTTGTTCGGCCTGGTTGTGTTTTGGATCTCTAGGTAATGTAAAAAAATAGGTTATATAAATCCTATATCCGTTTTCGACTCACATATTTTATTCTAAAATAATAAAATTAAACCCTACGTGGAAATGATAGTACACGATCTAATTTATAAATGCCCAAAAAATTAATAAAATTACATTTAATTTTCTAGAAATCACAACTATAGCAAAATTATTTTATCATACATAACAATAAAATAATAGCATGCATTCATTCACATACATTCCCCTAAACTTGTATATAATTACAAGAATGTCACATCTTAGCAAAATTAATCACACATGAAGAAAAGAGAAAAATTCAGTCTTGGTTTATACTATAAACATAGCACAACCTGGCTCTGATACCAATTATTGAAAAAATTTCGATTTGAAAATGGTTTTCTTGCACAGTGAAAAGTAGAAATTTTGAAAATCGAGTCGCTTTGTGTTAGTTATAGCAATAAACCCTTTTATTGAAATCGCACCTGTGTTTTCAACTAGATGGATCCTTGTCATTCTTGGCTTTCAACCGAATAGCCTTCTTCGTTATTCTCGTACCACGAACTACTTCGAGTGTGGGCTCAAATGATTCTAATCAAGCAAGAACTAGAAATAGTTTTCTTTACTTTCATTGTGAAAGCAAAAATCTCTCTAAAAAAACCCGGTAGAATTGTTATTTCAGAAAATAGAATTTATACTTAGAGAAAAAACTCACACTATTTTCGGGCAGAATAACAATATCTCAAAGTTTTGTATTTAGCCTTACCAGTGCCATCTATTTATAAGAAGAAGAGGTGAAACCCTTGTTGAATTATAGAAGCCTATTTCAATAGAAAAACAAACTCCTACTCTAATAAGGATTAGGTAGGGCGGCAACCCTAGTTAAAAAAAAACTAGGGTTAGTCGTCCCTAGCATTAAACATGGTGGGCTTTTGGGCCTCTCTCATATCGGGTCCAATTATAAGTACTTTATAATTCGATCCAACCCGATATTTGTTTTTTTATTTCCCAAAATAGACATTTTAATTTAAATAAATTTATTTCCCAATTAAATAAATTTTTCAATCAAATTCTAATTTCGTTAAAATCATGACAACTTTACCGTAAAAGGATCTATGAGAAAATATATTTAATATTTCTACATTCAATGGGTTCATCATGACCAATAAATTTATTTCTATTTTCGAACTTCAATTGTTTAATCTCTTAATTAAATTCAAAAAATCGTAAATTTATTTTCTAAGTCATTTCCATTTAGAGAGAATCACATTTATTTCCAAATGTTTCATATTTCTCTAACTTTAACATTTCTATCCATTTATGTTCATTTGATTCAACATGCAATTTATTTCTAGTTTCAACGAGGTAACGGAGGGACTGGTTAGACATATGCAAGTAGGACTCAAATGATTTATAATTAAGTTCCAACTTTCCGCGTACTAATTATAAACTCATTTAATCATGAAGTCATTCCACTATAGCATCATGACTAAGCTCTCTGTAATGACATACCATTACGAAAGCAACTCGATCAATACTCATCCAATGACCTTGTCATAAGTGTGCTACCCTCATAGGATATCCTTAATCTCTTTGGGATAAGTCCGTTCTCCCAATATGATCTTATTTTATCTCATGGTAACCATTACATCTTCCTTCATGAAAAGTCATTTACTATCAAATAGTCATCAAGTCATTTATCACAATGACGAACAACCCGTGGTCACATTTAGTTTTCATCTACCATGTAATGCAAATTAGAGGATATCATTTACCAATATCTTGGGCAATGAATTTCGCTGTTGTAAATGACACTACATACTGCAAAAGTCGTATACCCAATGCACAAACTTTCAGTTCCTTATCTATTTAAACTTAGGCTTTTACTTACATCAAAGTATACTAGTCATGCATACATAGCCTGTCATCGACTCAGGATTAAGGCATACCACACTTTAAACATCACAAGTGAATAAATCCATAAAAAAATTTAGGATCTATTCTTCTTGGGTCCAATTCAGTGTACTGTGAGTCAAGTCAGTCACATCTATGTCTCTATCTTCTAGGAGTCATCCGCTCCGATGCCCAAGACAAGACATCTCCCAAATTGGACTTAATAGTCGTCATATTAGTCTTTCAATTGGTTTGCTCATTTCCAATTAGACTAAGGACATGTTTAGGTTCGTTTACTAATACAAGTTGTATTTTTGAATTACGATCCGATCACGTAATGCCGTAGCATTAGTTTAAACATTAGACAACTAGTGAGCCAATATTTGCTTCTATTTTTCTTTGCATGCAAAAACCACATGAAGACATAATACAAAGTATGTTAATATAATTCATGAATAATTTTATTTAACGAATCTGTTCAGAAACAATTATAAGTGTACATAGAAAAAAATACTATACTTAGGGCACTAGATCCAACAATGCCATGGAAGTCAAAAACCACAAAAGGACTAAACACATTGATAGAAAGTATCATATCATAAGGGAGGCAGTTACAGATGGAATCGTGAATTTAGTCAAATTTGCATCTAAGGAAAACCTTGTGGACCTGTTTACTAAGACTCTACTATCTAGGAGTTTTGAGAAACACGTGGAGAGCATGGGAATGCAAAATATGGTTCATCTATTTCACTAGGGCAAGTGGGAGACTGTTGGATCTGGTACCCTAAGTGTAGTATATTCGTTTGTACACTTGTAATTATTTCAAATAGATTGGTTAATAAAATTCTTCATGAATTACATTAAGATCCGTTGTATAATGTTCTCGTGTGGTTTTAGCATGTAAAGCAAAGTATAAGTAAATATTAGCTAACTGGTTGTCTAATGTTTAACTAATACTAAGCGGTATTACATGGTCGGATCATAATACAGAAAGAAAACTTATATTAGTAGACGAACATAAACATGTCCTTAGTTTAATTGAAAATGACCAAATGGATTGAAAGACTAATATGTCATCTATCAAGTCCAATTAGGGAGATGTTTTGTCTTGGGCATCGTAGTGAATGACTCCTAAAAGATAGAGACATAGATGTGATTGTGTAACGCCCTAAAAATCCTTAATATTTATTTTCTTATGTTTGTGACACAAATGTGTGTCTGCTTCAGTGGTTAAGTGTTCTGGGAAGTGTCTGAGAGGTCCCAAGTTCAAGCATTAGCTTGGGCAAATTTTTTATTTTAAATGAATAAACCCCTATCTCAGGTTAGTAGGCTTATAATTAAGTGTTGGTAAAATATGTCAGAATTGGCCTGCTGGTCTGGTGGTTAAGTAGAGTGTCAAGATGCTGGTGGTCTTGAGTTCGAATCCCTGTGCGTGCAAGGGAGTGTTTTATTTTGCTACTTGTGCCGTGTGGGTGTTTCGGTTTAGTCGAAATACTGAAGTGTTTGATTGGAATTTAAATTCGATTATTGTGAGGTAGTGGTGGACGATTTTGAGGAGTGGAATGAGGGATTTAGGGAGAAAAATAAGGGATGGAGGAGTTTCAAATTATCCCAAATTGGGTAGTGGCAAGTTTCGACTCTCCCCTCTCACACTCCCAACTTTTGTCAGTTTTTTTGTTCATTTTGCTTCTTTGTTTTCTCTGCCGAGTGTTTTTCCCAAATCGTCTCCACCGTTTTCTTTTTCTTTTCTTCCCCACTTTCTGTCATTTTTCCTCCCTCAACTCCCCATTGTTGCTGCCGAAATTTCAATTGGTATTCTTTATTCCTCTTTCCTTTGTGTTATTCTATTCAATTGTTCGGGATTGCATATCGTCACGTTGTGCGAGGTTGGTAAGCTTGGAACTATTATTAGACTATCTATTCTTTTGCTTATTAATTGATTAAGAGGGGTTTCGGCTGGTTTAGGTGTTAATCGAGAGGCTGAATAGTGGTCTTCAACGATTTAATTATATAGGATCTTTGTTGATTAACTGAAGCAAGGAATTGGGTGGACTGGGGCGGTTATAGCAATGATTTGTAGTTGGATCGTTGAAGTGTTGAGGGGTGCTGGAGTGATCGTGGTGGCGTTAGCATCAGAAACGTTTCAGGTGTGTAAAGACAACTCTGCAAACAAAAATCGACGAAAAGCCAAAAAGTGAGATTGTCGACACCACACGAGCCTGTGGCCACCCGTGTGGTAGGACGTGTGATCAGACACGGGCGTGTGATCGACGAGGTAGGCCATGTGTGATTCATGGGTCGGGCTAAATTGGGCCGTGTGGGCCCCACACGAGCATGTGGGATTATAGGGCCAGGCCGTGTGATCCACATGGCTAGGCCATTTCTGGCCTTGTAGGCCACACGGGCGTGTGGGCCCACATGGGTAAAGTACATGGGCTTGTTGGCCCATTTTCACTGTTTTGACTGCTAAGGTTGCACGGGTCGCCCGAGTCAACTGTGGACCTACTGTAGGGTCGGTAAGATTACCTAGATCCCTAATTGACTGAATAACTGTTATATCCATGTACATTATATTTATACATGTACGACTGTATTTTAAGCATGCTGTTAAAACTGTACTGAATACACATATGATACCATGATTTGGCATGACATGATTGTATGATGCATTTCATGGGGATGGGTTTATATGGATCGGAGGAAGTGTACTGAAAGGCTTCAAGCCTAACTTACTGGCACCTTAGCTGCAAACTACTTTTTAGTGCCGCATTCGGTACTTTTTGGAGTGTAGGGATGGGTGGGTTGATTATATCCCCACATGGAGTGTGGGGTTGGACAGAGATGGAGTGTAGAGGCTGGCTGGGTAGGACTTGTATCTTTGCATAATTTGATCTTGTCTTGATTCGATCTCTCGTAATAGGCCAAGGCCCAAATGTATGTCTGCCTCTGTACTGAGATGGGCTAGAGCCCAAACTGATACTGTCTCTGATTCCAAAAAGGGCTTAGGCCCAGACTGTGATTGCCTCATGTCTATCTGTTTGCTTTATATGGGATTACACACTGAGTTTTCAAAAACTCACCCTTCTGATTTGACTGTACAGGTAACTCCCAGACATAAGCGGATTGGTGCGGCAGAGGACTCCGAGGTGGCCACACGACCTAAATTATTCGATTAGTACTTAATAATGATTTTTAATTTTATTTTAGGGTATTTTACTGTAATAATGACCTTTTTGGATTTTCATGGTTAATTTGGGATTTATATTATTTTGATTTACAACTGCTAGTAGTGGGGTTAATCGGGTTTTCAAAAAGAATCAACCGTTTTAACAAAATACACTCAAATACGCAAAATGATTTACAAAGCTTCCGCAATAAGTGACGTTTTGAAAATTAACAACGTTCTGAAAAAGAATAATTTTGTAATAATGAACTACGTTTGAAAATTAATGACGTATCCTAGAATTAACACAAGATTTTGTATGGAGGTTAAATAGAAAAGAGGTTTTTATGACAACTCATTTATTTCAAAAAACACTACCATGTGACATTGCCAGATTCGACCATAACGTCTAGGCCGGGTTTGGAGTGTTACATTTAGAGGTATCAGAGCCAGGTTGCAAAACTCGGCTGTGGATTTGGGTTTTTTAAGATTTAATTCTCTAAGAACTGATTTCTAAATGACGTGAAATGTTTTCACTAAATGTGTGGTACACCGAGTCTCCGGCGCCGATCCTGTAAGTCCTCTGAACTATTATCTGTTTAAAAACTGAAAATGCTATAGATAGTATGTACGAAACTACGATAGATAGACTTTACTGAAAACACTCAAGTTAGTGGATACTGATACTGTAGAAAAATCGATAGGCATTGATTGACACTACGATATACGAAATAAACTCTACACTTCTGATACTGTTTTCATAAAATATCCGTTAATAAACACTGGAACTGTAAACTGATGCATAAAACTTTAAATATAGATTAACGCGAATAGATAATGAGCACAAGAGGTACTCGTGGACGGGGCACAAAAGGCCGTGGTAGAGGCCATAGAGGTGCTCGAGCTGGATCCTCATCTTCTGGCAACTTGCCTAATTTGGATACAAGTGAGACGCCGGCTTCACCTGTGACCGAGACTAGATCTCATGATCGAGCGGATGGGGACGGCGCACTGTTCCAAGCCATGTTAAGGATTTTAGAGAGGGTCGCCGGCCCAATCTGCATCGGAGCCGGAGGCCAAGGGTCGATTCTGAGAATGACTCGATCTAACGAGCCGAGCTCTTGAGGGTATTCTTTGGAGTTGCCCCTAATGTGGCTGAATACTGGATTGAGGCCACAGAGAGGATTATGGACGACCTGGACTGCACCTCTAAGCAGAAATTAAAGGGTGCTATATCGCTGCTACGAGATGAGGCATATCAATGGTGGCTCACTGTTAAGGAGGGCACTCAAACCGATCGACTAACCTGGGAGTTCTTTAAGACGGTGTTTCAGGGAAAGTATGTGGGTGCCAGTTACGTGGATGCCCGTATGAGAGAATTCATGAATTTGACCCAGAGTGATAGATCATTGGCCGAGTATGAGGCCGAATTTCTGCGACTGAGCAGCTATGCGCGAGGAATGGTGGCGACTGAGTACGAGCGATGTGTTCGCTTCGAGGATGGCCTCAGGGATAATCTGAGGGTTCTGATAGCTCCACAGAGGGAGCGAGACTTTACTGCACTGGTTGATAAGGCAAAGATCACCGAGGAAGTGAAGCGCACTGAGTGCCAAAACAGAGAGAGAGGCAGGAATAAGAGGGATTCGGAGCCCTCAAGTTCCGTTCAGAGGCCTATGAAAAAGGCCAAAGTGGACGGGCTGATCAAAGTTGGGGCTCCTATTGCTGCTACTGGACAGCCGCCGTGTACTGATTGTGGTAGATGCCATTAGGGCGAGTGCTAGAAAAGAACTAGGGCTTGATTGAGGTGCGGTTCTTTGGAGCACTGTATTAGGGACTGTCCGTGGAGGTCTGATCATATGCAAGCTTCTGGTATGGGTACTGCACCACCACCGAGGGTAGTTCAGCAGCCACCGAGAGGATGTGGTCAGGCTAGAGGTGAGAATGGTCTGGGCCATGGTCAGAGAGCACCGGGTAGAGGTGTTGGTCATACTGATGCGAGGCAATCGGCTCTAGTTTATGCTGCACGTCGCCGAGAGGAGGGTGATGCTCCGTACGTCATTACGGGTATGTTCTTTATTTATAATATACCTTATACTGCACTGATAGATATAGGATCCACTCACTCTTATATAGCTTGTACCGTAACTGAAAACTTGGGTATACTGGTAGAGAGCACTACGAGTGAGGTCACTGTACTGAGTCCGTTGGGGCAGTAAATAAGGGTTAACAAACTGTTTAGAGACGTTGCTCTAGAGGTTCAAGGAGCTATCTTTTTGGCTGATCTGATGGAACTGCCTTTTGGAGAATTTAATCTAATACTGGGAATGGATTGGTTAGTTAAACACCGAGTGAGCTTAGATTGTGCCACAAAAAGGGTTGTACTGAGAACTGAGGGGGACAGCGAGGTAGTCGTAATTGGGGAACGTCGAAACTACTTATCGAATGTGATTTTTGCATTGAGGGCTGAAAAGTTGGTTCGTAAGGGATGTGAAGCGTATCTGGCCTACATCAGTGTTTCAGATTCTGGGGTGTAACACTGCTAACCCGTATCTGTCGCCAGACTAAGGTTAAGAGGCGTTACCGGACATATCAGATCAAAACATAAACATTTTATTAACATCAAATATTTACAAACATTCCATAATAAAAAATACACATAGAGTCTCTATAGAAGGTCTACGAAACCTTAAACATGCATTGGAAAGGAGTCGGGACTAAACCGAGCACATACAATTTTTTTCTAAAAATTTAACATTTTTCAAAGTTACAGAGGTCACACGCCTGTGTGGACAGGCCGTGTGCCTCACACGGCATTAGACACACCCGTGTCTCTAGGCCGTGGCAAAACATGGCATACATATTGACTTGCTCACACGGCCAGTCACACGCCTGTGTGTCCAGCCCGTGTGGCTTCCTGATTTATTTCAAAATGCAACCATGAGAGACACGATCGAGACACATGCCCGTGTGCTCAACCGTGTGGGAAAATAAAGGCCATTTGCAAGGCCAATTTGCCACCCAAAATTTGGGTCAAACCTACAAGCATTAAACAAACCTCAAATCATGTTCCAAAGGCAATAAAAAACATACCAAATCATGCACAATTTGACCCTTAGCAACATTATTTATTTCCATATACAAATATAACTCAAATATACTAATTCAAAACACCAACTTCACAACAAAACATATGAATCATACATCATCTTAATCCAATTCAATTCATAGCATTTCTCATCATACCAATTTCCAAATCAACCATAAAACTTACCGAAATTGACCATTTCATTTGGCCAACTATGAGTATACCAATCCATACCAATTTATGCATCTTATAGCATAGACTAAACTCATCCATAAACACATTCATTAACAAGCCATATCACATGGCTATATTTACACATTTCAAAATATAATCAAAGTTCTCTAGACTATACATGCCATACTTTTGTATATACATTTTCAAAAGGTACCAAAATATAGTTCGATAGTGTGGTGATGATCCTCGATGATCCCCGAGCTTTTCGTAGCTTTAATAATCTATAAAATAATGAACAAACATACACACAGAGTAAGCTTTCATAGCTTAGTAAGTCATAAGCAAATAATGATCAAATAAACATTCGCATTAAAACAACTAACTAAATCAAACAAACCTTAACCAAATGTACATTTATTATGCTTGCAAACTTAAACCTTATCACATATACAATAGCATTATAACAATAATGGCCGAATGCACATATACTCATAAGCACATATAAGTTTCTCTTTTACCATGTCTAATTCATATATTCATCTCAAACATATAATTACCTTACTTTCATATTCATATAACATAGCACGTACCTGAACCTTTTAGTTCATTTTCAAATTTGATCTTAACTCGATAATGCCCGTTGAACCATTCAGAATTAAAAAGGATACTCAGATAGTCAGAAATCTCGTACAATGCCAACTTCCCAAACGTGGTCTTACATGTAATCAAATATCGATGCCACTGTCCCAGACAGGGTCTTACACGAATCAAATACGATGCCGTTGTCCCAGACATGGTCTTACACGTAAAAACAATTCGATGCCAACGTCCCAGATGTGGTGTTACACGAAAACACATATCAGAATCCTATGTCATGACATATGTATCCTAACTATTCCTAAGGTTCGTACGGGGCTTTCGGACGTCGTAACTCGATCGATTCAAGCTCGTAAATATTGCTCCCATGCTTAATTCAATTCGGCATATACATATACACAAGTAATAATTCAATTCTGCACTATTAAAATAAATACAATCGAATTTAACAACATTTATTTACTTATGAACTTACCTCGGCAAAGACAGACGAGCCGGAACAACTTTTCAACAACTTTAGATTTTCCCCGATCCAATTCCGATTTCCTCTTTTCTTGGTCTAAATTAGTATAAATTAAACTTATAAAATCACATATTCAATCAATATTCATCCAAAAACACATAAATGGGAAAATTACACTTTTGCCCCTAACATTTCACATTTTTCACAAATTAGTCCCTATTTCACAAAATACAAAATATGCATAATTTCATTTTACTATATCATGGCCGAATATTCACCTAACTCATACAAGTCCACATATTTCATTTATTTTATATTTTAGTCCCTTAAAATAACATTTTCACAAATTAATCCAATTTACTCAAATTCATAAAAAATCTAAAGACAAAACATATTAATCTATCACATATATTTTATTTTCCATCATTAAACAACAAAAACCACAAGCTTTCAACAATGGCAAAACACAAAATCATAATCAAATTCAAAAATTGAGACATGGGCTTGATAGATTACATAGCAACGATCTCAAAAACGTAAAAATTATCAAAAATGAATCAAAACCCATACCTTAATCAAAGCTTTTAATGGCCGAATGTTAAGAAAGCTTAAAACCTTATTTCTTTTTCTTATTTTTGGCTAGAAGATGAACATAATGGCTTAATGCATGTTTTGTTTTATTAATAATAACTTTAATAAATCAATTACAAAATTAACCTTTGAAATTTAATATTAAAACCATATATTATAACCCAAAACCGTCCACTCAAATAACTAAGGGTCAAATAACCACTTAAGGGCTTCATAATTAATTAATCATAGCAAAATAGCATTTTAACAAATAGCAAGTCACTTTTGCATTTTATGCAATTAAGTCCTTTTTGCAAATTAAGCACACAAACGATCAAATTTAATCACGAAAATTTCACACATGTCAATTCACATACTAAAAACACAGAAAATAATATTAAAATATTTTTTTGACTCGGATTTGTGGTCCCAAAATCACTATTTCGACTAGGGTCTAAACCGGACTGTTACAACTCTCCCCCCTTATGGATTTTCGTCCCCGAAAATCTTACTGGCTAATAGGTTTGGGTAACGTTCCCTTATAGCATCCTCGGGCTCCCAAGTAGCTTCTTCAACCCCGTGTCGATGCCATAAGTCTTTTACTAAAGAAATTTTCTTATTTCTTAATTCTTTCACTTCGCGATCTAAAATTCGAATCGGTTCTTCCTCGTATGTCATATCGGATCGAGTCTCAATCTCATACGGAGAAATTATATGCGATGGGTCGAATCGATATCGTCGAAGCATCGAAACATGAAATACATTATGGATCTTTTCTAACTCAGGTGGCAACAACAGTCTGTAAGCAACCGGCCCAATACGCTCAATAATCTCACACGACCTAATAAATCTCAGACTCAATTTGCCTTTACGACCGAATCTGAGTATTTTCTTCCACGGTGAGACTTTCAAAAACACTTTGTCCCCGATCTGAAACTCAATATCTTTACGTTTCAAGTCTGCGTACGACTTTTGACGATCTGACGCGGCTTTCAGACTATTACGAATCACTTTCACTTTCTGTTCAGTTTCTTTGATCAAATCGACCCCATATATCTTATTCTCACTGAGCTTAGTCCAATAAAAAGGTGTTCGACATTTACGACCGTACAAAGCCTCGTAAGGTGCCATTTTGATACTCGATTGAAAACTATTATTATACGCAAATTCAATCAGTGGAAAGTATCGTTCCCATGTACCTTCAAACTCGAGAATGCAACATCTCAACATATCCTCAAGTATCTGAATAATTCGTTCGGACTGACCATCTGTCTGTGGATGGAAAGCAGTGCTAAAGTGTAGTTTCATACCTAGTGCATCTTGCAGTTTCTTCCAAGACCGTAATGTTAACCTTGGGTCTCTATCTGAAACAATAGAAATAGGTACTCCGTGCAATCTCACAATCTAAGAATTGTACAAATCAGCAAGCTTATCAAGTGAATAATCTGTGCGAACCGGAATGAAATGAGCCGATTTAGTCAATCTATCCACAACAACCTAGATTGCATCTTTCTTGCTCGATGTCAAAGGTAAACCCGATACAAAATCCATCGTGACTCTGTCCCATTTCCATTCGGGTATCATAATCGGATGAAGTAACCCAGAAGGTACCTGGTGCTTGGCTTTGACTTGTTGACAAATTAAACATTTCGAAACAAATTCAGAGATGTCTCATTTCATACCACGCCACCAATAAAGCTGTTTCAAATCATTATACATTTTTGTACTACCCGGATGAACATATAACCGACTACTATGAGCTTCATTCAAAATTATCTGAATCAACTCTAAATTTCTCGGAACACACATTCGGTCTTTGAACCTCAAACAACCTTCAGTATCAACTCTGAACTCTGAATCAGTATTCGCATCACATTAAGCCCATTTTGCTACCAATTCGTTATCAACTTTCTGAGCCTCACAAATCCGCTGAATAAATAACGGTTTCGCTTTCAACTTAGCTACTAGTGAACCATCATCGGATAGGGCCAACTGAGTATTCATCGCACAAAGGGCAAACAACGATTTCCGACTCAAAGCATCAGCAACAACATTTGCTTTCCTCGGATGGTAGTCAATTACAAGTTCATAATCTTTTAAGAACTCTAACCATCTTTGCTGTCGTAGATTCAGATCTTTCTGAGTCATCAAATATTTTAAGATTTTGTGATCGGAATAAACATGACATTTCTCACCAAACAGATAGTGACGCCAAATTTTCAACACAAACACAATAGCTGCCAATTCCAAATCGTAAGTAGGATAGTTCTTTTCGTGCGGCTTTAACTGTCTCGAGGCATAAGCTTTGACTTTGCCTTCCTGCATCAAAACACAGCCCAAACCATTCAAAGATGCATCACTATAGATAACAAATTCTTTACCCGATTCTGGCTGAACTAACATTGGAGCTTCGGTCAACAAAGCTTTTAACTGATCAAAACTTTTCTGGCACTTTTCTGACCACTCGAACTTAACATCTTTCTGAAGTAGTCGCATCATCGGGGTTGCAGTCATAGAGAAACCTTTTACGAACCGTCTATAGTAACCAGCTAGTCCCAGAAAACTTTAGACTTCAGATACATTTCTAGGAGGCTTCCAATCTAGTATAGCCGAAACCTTGTTCGGATCAACCCGAATACCCAATGCTAATACAACATGTCCCAAAAAACTGACTTCTCGTAACCAGAACTCAAATTTACTAAACTTTGCATAAAACTGCTTATCACGCAAAGTCTGTAGCACTAATCTCAGATGTTCGGCATGCTCAGATTCATCACGGGAATAAAACAATATGTCATCTATGAACACAACCATGAATCGATCCAAATACTATCTGAAGACCCGATTCATTAAATCCATAAAAACAACAGGTTCATTAGTAAGTCCGAAAGGCATAACCAGAAACTTATAGTGTCCGTACCTCATTTGGAAAGCGGTTTTTGGCACATGGGAGTCTTTAACTCGCAGCTGATAGTAACCTGATCTCAGATCTATTTTAAAAAACTCAGTAGCCCCTTTCAAGTGATCGAACAAGTCGTCAATCCGTGGTAAAGGATATTTATTCTTTATAGTCACCTTATTGAGCTGTCGTAATCAATGCACATTCTCATAGTTCCGTCTTTCTTTTTCAAAAACAAAATCGGTGCACCCCAGGGAGAAAAACTCAGTCGTACGAAGCCTCTATCAATCAATTCTTGCAACTGAGTCTTCAACTCTTTTAATTCAGTCAGTGCCATTCTATACAGAGCTATCGATATCAAAGTTGTTCCCGACACTAAATCAATACCAAACTCTACCTCTCGAATCGGTGGCAAACCTGGTAATTTTTCAAGAAATATATCCGGATACTCACACACAACTGGTACTGATTCAATCTTCTTTTCAGTTACTTTAGAATCGAGCACAGAAGCAAAGTAAGCTTCACAACCCTTTCTCACATATTTCTGAGCTAACATCAAAGATATCACTGCTAGTAAACCATTCAGATCATTAGACTCAATCCGAATAATCTCTTCATTCTGACATCGCAAATCAATAGTCTTCCGTTTGCTGTTCACTATAGCATCGTGTAAAGTTAACCAATCCATACCTAGAATTATATGAAACTCGTTGAATGGCAACAATATCAAATCAGCAGGAAAACATGAATCTCGAATCATCAACGGACAATTCTTACATACTTTATCAACCAAAACACACCGGCCTAAGGGGTTCGATACTCTAATCAAAAACTCAGTAGACTCTACAGGTAAAGTCTTACTGGATACTAAAGTCTCACATACATAAGAATGAGTCGAACCAGGATCAATCAATGCAACAACACTAGTATCATAGAGAGTGAAAGTACCAATAATCACATCTGGAGACGAAGCTTATTCGCGAGCGCGAATAGCATAAGCTCTGGCAGGTGCACAAGCTTCAGATCTAACAGCTGTGTCTTTCGTTCCTTTCTGACTGCTACTCACATTACCCATGTTTCTTGGTGGTCTACCACGAGCTGTCGTGTTACTCGGCCTCATATTCTGCTTCATGTCCTTCTGAACCAACTCAGGGCATTCACGAATGAAATGATCTAATGATCCACATTCGAAATAGGCCCGATCATTCAATCTACAACTGCCGGGATGTCTTTTACCACAATATTTGCACTCCGGTTGATTTGGTCTGACGTTACCAACACTACCTACTAAGGTAGCTTTCAAACTCACAGGTGGTCTATCTCGATCCCGTCTAGAATAACCCGAAGTAGCCTTTGTACGGCTATAGTCATCTCAGAATTTCTTTGATGCCGATTGGGATGACTTACTCAATGATCTCTTACGAAAATCTCTAGCTTCTAAGTCAGTTTTTCTTTTCTCTTTCCCGAGCTCTTCAACTTTGCATGCTCGCTCGACAAGTACAACGAACTCTTTTATTTCAAGAATCCCAACAAGCAATTTAATATCTTCATTCAGTCCATCTTCGAATCTTTTACACATAATTGCTTATGTTGAAACACACTCTCGGGCATATATACTAAGTCTCACAAATTTCCGCTCATATTCTGTTATGGTCATACGACTCTGTTTCAACTCAAGGAATTCTTTGCGCTTTTAATCGATGAATCTCTGACTAATGTATTTCTTACTGAATTCAGTCTGAAAGAACTCCCAGGTAACCCGTTCTCTCGGAACTACTGATATCAGTATATTCCACCAATGATATACGGAATCTCGAAGCAAGGATACAACACATTTAATACACTCATTAGGGGTACAAGATAATTCATCAAACACACGGATCGTATTATCAAGCCAAAATTCAGCTCGCTCAGCATCATCATCAACAGTGGCTTTGAATTCTTCGGCCCCGTATTTTCTAATTTTAGCAACCGGTGGCTTATTCATTTGCACTGGATCAATAACTGGTGGCATAACAGGTATTTGAAGAGGAATCGGTGGGGAAGAAGGGTGTGGAATAGCCGGATTCATTTGGATAAAATGAGTAAACTATTCATTCATCATTTGGTAAAAGGCTTGTTTAGCCTCTCCCTCTTGGTTACTCAAAGTCGACCGAGAATCAACCGGCGCTGTCCCTTGAGCGGGAGCAGGCACTATACTTTCTACGTCATCGGTTACGGCTCGATTGAGATCCATTTACTATACGAAAACACATTTCAATTGTCACGAATCATCACACTATTGCAGTTTATAAATATGACATGTATAGCTAGACTCACACACGCTACGTTAGTCTTATAATCGACTAAACCATAGCTCTGATACCAATAAATGTAACACCCCTAACCCGTATCCGTCGTCGGACTAAGGTTAAGAGGTGTTACCGAACATATCAGATCAAAACATAAAAATTTCATTAAAATCAAATATTTACAAACATTCCATAATGAAAAATACACATAGAGTCCCTTTAGAAGGTCTACAAAACCTTAAACATGCATTGGAAAGGAGTCGGGACTAAACCGAGCATATATAAATTTTTTCTAAAAATTTAACATTTTTTAAAGTTACAGAGGTCACACGCCCGTGTGGCCAGGCCGTGTGCCTCACAAGGCATTAGACACACCTGTGTCTCCAGGCCGTGGCAAAACAGGGCATACATACTGACTTGTTCACACGGCCAGTCACACGCCCGTGTGGCTTCCTGATTTATTTCAAAATGCAACCATGAGAGACACGGTCGAGACACACTCCCGTGTGCTCAACCGTGTGGGCAAATAAAGGCCATTTGCAAGGCTAATTTGCCACCCAAAATTTGGGTCAAACCTACAAGCATTAAACAAACCTCAAATCATGTTCCAAAGGCAACCAAAAACATACCAAATCATGCACAATTTGACCCTTAGCAACATTATTTATTTCCATATACAAATCTAACTCAAATATACTAATTCAAAACACCAACTTCACAACAAAACATATGAATCATACATCATTTTAATCCAATTCAATTCATAGCATTTCTCATCATACAAATTTCCAAATCAACCATAAAACTTACTGAAATTGACCATTTCATTTGGCCAACTATGAGTATATCAATCCATACCAATTTATGCATCTTATGGAATAGACTAAACTCATCCATAAACACATTCATTAACAAGCCATATCACATGGCTATATTTACACATTTCAAAATATAATCAAAGTTCTCTAGACTATACATGCCATACTTTAGTATATACATTTTCAAAAGGTACCAAAATTTATTTTGATAGTGTGGTGATGATCCTCAATGATCCCTGAGCTTTTCGTAGCTTTAATAATCTATAAAATAATGAACAAACATACACACAGAGTAAGCTTTTATAGCTTAGTAAGTCATAAGCAAATAATGATGAAATAAACATTCGCATTAAAACAACTAACTAAATCAAACAAACCTTAACCAAATGTACATTTATTATGCTTGCAAACTCAAACCTTATCACATATACAATAGCATTATAACATTAATGGCCGAATGTACATATACTCATAAGCACATATAAGCTTCTATTTTACCATGTCTAATTCATATATTCATCTCAAACATATAATTACCTTACTTTCGTATTCATATAACATAGCATGTACCTGAACCTTTTAGTTCGTTTTCACATTCGATCTTAACTTGATAATTCCCGTTGAACCATTCGGAATTAAAAAGGATACTCGGATAGTCAAAAATCTCGTACAATGCCAACGTCCCAGATGTGGTCTTACATGTAATCACATATCAATGCCACTGTCCCAGACAGGGTCTTACACGAATCAAATACGATGCCGATGTCCCAGACATGGTCTTACACGTAAATACAATTTGATGCCAACGTCCCAGACGTGGTCTTACACGAAAACACATATCAGAATCCTATGTCATGACATATGTATCCTAACTATTCCTAAAGTTCGTACGGGGCTTTCGGACGTCGTAACTCGATCGATTCAAGCTCGTAAATATTGCTCCCATGCTTAATTCAATTCGGCATATACATATACACAAGTAATAAATCAATTCCGCAGTACTAAAATAAATACAATTGAATTTAACGAAATTTATTTACTTATGAACTTACCTCGGCAAAGACAGACGAGTCGGAACAACTATTCAACAACTTTAGATATTCCCCGATCTAATTCTGATTTCCTCTTTTCTTGATCTAAATTAGTATAAATTAAACTTATTAAATCACATATTCAATCAATATTCATCCAAAAACACATAAATTGGCAAATTACACTTTTGCCCCTAACATTTCACATTTTTCATAAATTAGTCCCTATTTCACAAAATACAAAATATGCATAATTTCATTTTACTATATCATGGCTGAATATTCACCTAACTCATACAAGTCCACATATTTCATTTATTTCACATTTTAGTCCCTCAAGATAACATTTTCACAAATTAATCCAATTTACTCAAATCCATCAAAAATCAAAGACAAAACTTATTAATCTATCACATATATTTTATTTTCCATCATCAAACAACAAAAACCACAAGCTTTCAACAATGTCAAAATAAAAAATCATCATCAAATTCAAAAATTGAGACATGGGCTTGATAGATTTCATAGCAACGATCTCAAAAACGTAAAAATTATCAAAAATAGATCAAAACACATACCTTAATCAAAGCTTTTAATGGCCGAATGTTAAGAAAGCTTAAGACCTTATTTCTTTTTCTTATTTTTGGCTAGAAGATGAACTTAATGGCTTAATGCATGTTTTGTTTTTTTAATAATAACTTTAATAAACCAATTACAAAATTAACCTTTGAAATTTAATATTAAAACCATATATTATAACCCAAAACCGTCCACTCAAATAACTAAGGGTCAAATAACCACTTAAGGGCTTCATAATTAATTAATCATAGCAAAATAGCATTTTAACAAATAGCAAGTCACTTTTGCATTTTATGCAATTAAGTCCTTTTTGCAAATTAAGCACACAAACGATCAAATTTAATCACGAAAATTTCACACATGTCAATTCACATACTAAAAACATAGAAAATAATATTAAAATATTTTTTTGACTCAGATTTGTGGTCCCAAAATCACTATTTTGACTAGGGTCTAAACCGGACTGTTACAACTCTCCCCCTTTATGGATTTTCGTCCCCGAAAATCTTACTGGCGAATAGGTTTGGGTAACGTTCCCTTATAGCATCCTCGAGCTCCCAAGTAGCTTCTTCAACCCCGTGTCGATGCTATAAGACTTTTACTAAAGAAATTTTCTTATTTCTTAATTCTTTCACTTCGCGATCTAAAATTCGGATCGGTTCTTCCTCGTATGTCATATCGGATCGAATCACTATTTTGACTATTTCGACTAGGGTCTAAACCAGACTATTACATGAGGATTCTTCAGTTAAGGATATAAGGACGGTTAAGGACTTTTCAGACTTTTTTCTTGAGGAGCTACCTGGGTTACCTCCGAATCGTGATGTAGAGTTTGGGATTGAGCTCCTTCCTGGTACAGCTCCGGTGTCCATCGCCCCTTATAGAATGACACCGATAGAGCTTGTGGAGCTTAAGGTTCAGATTCAAGAGCTATTGGATCGTGGGTTCATCCGCCCTATTGTGTCTCCGTGGGGAGCACCGGTTCTGTTTGTGAAAAAGAAGGATGGATCCATGCGTATGTGTATCGACTACCGTCAATTGAACAAGCTGACCATCAAGAATAAGTACCCTCTACCGAGGATAGATGATCTATTTGACCAGTTCTGAGGGGCTTCCGTTTTCTCTAAGATTGATCTATGATCAGGGTATCACCAGTTGAGAGTTAAAGAGGCTGACGCGCATAAGATGGCATTTAGGACTCGCTATGGCCACTACGAGTTCCTAGTGATGCCATTTGGACTGACGAATGCACCAGCAGCTTTCATGGATCTAATGAACCGAGTGTTCCAACCCTATCTGGATCAGTTCATAGTGGTATTTATTGACGACATACTGTTGTATTCGAGAACTGAGGTTGAGCACGATGAACATCTCAGAGTGGTTCTGCAAATTCTACGAGAGAAACAATTTTACGCCAAGTTCAGTAAATGTGAGTTTTGGTTACGTGAAGTAACATTTCTAGGACATGTGGTTTCTGCTGAGGGGATTAGGGTCGATCCTCGAAAGATAGAGGCGGTATTAGAATGGAAATAGCCTAAGACTGTATCTGAGATCCGAAGTTTTCTGGGACTGGTAGGATATTATCGACGATTTGTAGAGGGGTTTTCACTGATCGCCGCACCCTTGACTAAGCTGCTACATAAGGGTGTGCCATTTAAGCGACGAACATACAAAGAGAGAGCTTTGAGAAGCTCAGAGCAGTATCTTGTGGAGGCCCCTGTTACGATCTGACCAGAGTGCGGAAAAGAGTTTAGTGTCTACAGTGATGCATCACATGTCCGTTTGGGGTGTGTGTTGATGCAAGAGGGTAAGGTGGTAGCATATGTGTCTCGTCAGCTTAAGACTCATGAGGCAAATTATCCTACGCATGACTTGGAGTTGGCTGCGGTGGTATTTGAACTGAAAATCTAGAGGCATTATCTGTATGGTGAGAAGTGTATCATTTACATCGATCACAAGAGCCTCAAGTACCTCCTCACTCAGAAGGAGCTGAATCTTAGGCAGCGTAGATGGATTGAGCTGCTTAAGGATTACGACTGTACTATCAAATACCACCCTGGTAAGGCCAATGTGGTGGCCGATGCACTGAGCCGTAGGGCTATGTCTGATTTGAGGGCAGTGTTTGCTCGCCTCAGTTTATTTGACGATGGTAGTCTGTTGGCCAAACTTCAAGTTAAACCGACGTGGATAGAGCAGATTAAGGGTAAACAGTTGGAGGATGAGTCTTTGGGTCTTCGCTTCCGACAGATTGAGAGTGGGAATACTGTGGATTTTGGATTGAATAGCGAAGGGGTACTCTGCTTCCGTGGGAGAATCTTTGTACCGAAAGATACTGAGTTGAGGCAGTCTATACTGTGAGAGGCGCATAGTAGCCCTTATGCTATGTATCCTGGCGAAAACAAGATGTATCGAGACCTTCGTGAGTTATACTGGTTGCCAGGTCTTAAACGAGAGATTACTAAATTTGTGGCCAAGTGTTTGACATGTCAGTAGGTTAAGGCTGAGCATCAGTTACCTTCGGGATTGTTACAGCCAGTCAAGATTCCACTTTGGAAGTGGGAGCGTGTAACTATGGACTTCGTTAGTGGGTTACCCTTCACACCCACTAAGAAGGATTCAATATGGGTCATCATGGATCGATTAACCAAGTCCGCCCATTTCATACCTGTTCGTACCGATTACTATCTACAAAAGCTGGCTAAACTGTACGCGTCTAAAATAATGAGACTGCATGGGGTACTAGTTTTGATAATATCTGATAGGGATCCTCGTTTCATATCTCAATTCTGGAAAAAGCTACATTAAGCTCTGGGTACAAGGTTGGACTTCAGTACTACGTTCCATCCTCAGACTGACGGTCAGTCAGAGAGGGTGATTCAGATACTGGAGGGTATGTTGAGAAGTTGTGTGATTGACTTTCGAGATAGTTGGGAGGATTACCTGCCGCTAGTAGAGTTTGCTTATAACAGCAACTATCAGTCTAGCATTCAGATGGCACCCTACGAGGCATTATATGGTCGTAGGTGTCACACACCTTCGTGTTGGACTAAGTTGGGCGAGCGACGTGTTCTGGGTCCTGAACTAGTTTTTGATATCGAGGACAAAGTTAGATTGATTCGAGACGACTGAAAGCGGCATCTGACAGAAAAAAGTCCTATGCAGACCTGAAGCATCAAGAGATAGAGTATTCTGTGGGGAACTCTGTTTTTCTCAAGGTCTCACCATGGAAGAAAGTACTGAGGTTTGGTCGCAAGGGTAAGCTGAGCCCTAGATTCATTGGGCCTTATCGTATTCTGAAGGTGTAGGACCAGTTTCTTACAAGTTGGAGTTACCTCCGGAGCTAGATCGGATTCATGATGTATTCCACGTCTCAATGTTGAGGCACTATCGCTCTGATCCCACGCATATTGTTCCTGTTGAGGAGATCAAGGTTAGGCCAGATCTGACCTTTGAAGAGGAGCCAGTCCAGATATTGGATCGTGATGTGAAGGTTCTAAGAAGAAATTCTATCCCACTGGTTAAAGTTATTTGGCGTAATCATAGTTCTGAGGAGGCCACGTAGGAGTCTGAGGATGCGATGCGACAGTAATATCCCCATCTATTCTGAACAGGTAAAAATTTCGAGGCCAAAATTTTCTTTAAGGGGGTAGAGTTGTAACGCCCCAAAAATCCTTAATATTTATTTTCGTATGTTTGTGACACAAATGTGTGTCTGCTTCAGTGGTTAAGTGTTCTGGGAAGTGTCTGAGAGGTCCCAAGTTCAAGCATTAGCTTGGGCAAATTTTTGTTTTTAAATGAATAAACCCTATCTCTCAGTCGGTAGGCTTATAATTAAGTGTTGGTAAAATATGTCAGAATGGGCCTGCTAGTCTGGTGGTTAAGTGGAGTGTCAAGATACTGGTGGTCTTGAGTTCGAGTCCCTGTGCGTGCAAGGAAGTGTTTTATTTTGCTGCTTGTGCCGTGTGGGTGTTTTGGTTTAGCCGAAATACTGAAGTGTTTGACTAGAATTTAAATTCGATTGTTGTGTGGTAGTGTTGGATGGTTTTGAGGAGTGGAATGAGGGATTTAGGGAGAAAAATAAGGGATGGAGGAGTTTCAAATTATCCCAAATTGGGTAGTGGCAAGTTTCGGCTCTCCCCTCTCACACTCCCAACTTTCTATCAGTTTTTTTGTTCCTTCTGCTTCTTTGTTTTCTCTGCCGAGTGTTTTTCCCAAATCATCTCCACCATTTTCTTTTGCTTTTCTTCTCCACTTTCTGTCATTTTTCCTCCCTCAACTCCCCATTGTTGTTGCCGAAATTTCAATTCGTATTCTTTCTTCCTTTTTCCCTTGCGTTTTTCTATTCAATTGTTCGGGATTGCATATCGTCGCATTGTGCGAGGTTGGTAAGCTTGGAACTGTTGTTAGACTATCGATTCTTTTGCTTATTAATTGATAAAGAGGGGTTTCGGCTGGTTTTAGGTGTTAATCGAGAGGCTGAACAGTGGTCTTCAATGATTTAAGTGTATAGGATCTCTGTTGATTAATCGAGGCAAGGAATTGGGTGGACTGGGGCGGTTATAGCATTGATTTGTAGTTGGATCATTGAAGTGTTGAGGGGTGCTAGAGTGATCCTGGTGGCGTTAGCATAAAAAACGTTTCAGGTGTGTAAACACAACTCTGCAAACAGAAATCGGCAAAAAGCTAAAAAGTGAGACTGCCGACACCACACGGGTGTGTGGCCGCCCGTGTGGTAGGCCGTGTGATCGGACACAGGCGTGTGATCGATGAGGCAGGCCATGTGCGATTCATAGGCCGGGCTGAATTGTGCCATGTGGGCCCTACACGGGTGAACCACACGTGCATGTGGGATTATTGGGCCAGGCAGTGTGATCCACACGGCTAAGGCCATTTTGGGCCTTGTGGGCCACACGAGTGTGTGGGCCCACATGGGTAAAGTACATGGGCTTGTGGCCCTATTTTTACTGTTTTGACTGCTAAGGTTGCACGGGTCACCCGAGTCGACTGTGGACCTACTATAGGGTCGATAAGATTACCTAGATCCCTAATTGACTGAATGACTGTTATATCCATGTACTTTATATATATACATGTACGACTGTATTTTGAGTATGCTTTATTAAAACATCTTTGGATACACATATGATACCATGATTTGGCATGACATGATTGTATGATGCATTGCATGGGGATAGGTTTATATGGATCGGAGGAAGTGTACTGAAAGGCTTGAGCCTAACTTATTATGCGGCTTCACCGCAAACTCTTTGTTTAGTGCCGCATTCGGTACTTTTTGGAGTGTAGGGATGGGTGGGTTGATTATATCCCCACATGGAGTGTAGGGTTGGACGGAGATGGAGTGTAGAGGCTGGCTGGGTAGGACTTGTATACTGCATAATTTGATACTATACTGATTACTGATACTGTAATGGGCCAAGGCCCAAATGCATGACTGCCTCTGTACTGAGATGGGCTAAAGCCCAAACTGATACTGTCACTGATTCTGAAAAGGCTTAGGCCCAGACTGTGATTGCCTTCTGTCTATCTGTTTGCTTTATATGGGATTATACACTGAGTTTTCGAAAACTCACCCTTCTTATTTGACTGTATAGGTAACCCCCAAACATAGGCGGATCGGTGCGGCGGAGGACTCCGAGGTGGCCGCATGACCTAAATTATTCGATTAGTACTTAATAATGATTTTTAATTTTATTTTAGGGTATTTTACTGTAATAATGGCCTTTTTGGATTTTCATGGTTAATTTGGGATTTCTATTGTTTTGATTTACAACTGCTAGTAGTGGGGTTAATCGGGTTTTCAAAAAGAATCAACCGTTTTAACAAAATACACTCAAATACGCAAACTAATTTACAAAGCTTCCGCAATAAGTGACATTTTGAAAATTAACAACGTTTTGAAAAAGAATAATTTTGTAATAATGAAATACGTTTGAAAATTAACGACACATCCTAGAATTAACACAAGATTTTGTATGGAGGTTAAATAGAAAAGAGGTTTTTACGACAACTCATTTATTTCGAAAAACACTACCATATGACATCGCCAGATTTAGCCATAACGTCTAAGCCGGGTTTGGGGTGTTACAGATTGTCTGAACTAATAGTACATTGGACTAGACCCAAGCAGAATAGATCTTGAATCCGTTTATGGATTTATTCACTTGTGATGTTCATAGTGTGACATACCTTAATGTTGTGTGAATGATGGACTATGTATGCATGACTCATATACTTTGATCTAAGTAAAATCTTGAGTTCGAATAGATAAGGAACCGAAAGCTGGTACGTTGAGTGTACAACTTCTATAGTATGTAGCATTATTCACAACAATAGAATTCATAGCCCAAGAAATGGGTAAATGATATCCTTTCATTTGTAGTACATGATAGATGAAAAGTAAACGTGGTCACAGATCGTTTCTCTTTGTGATGAATGACTAAATTACTAGTTGGTAGTAGGTGACTTTTAATGAAGGAAGATGTAATAGTTACAATGAGATAAAATAGGATCATATTGGGAGAATGAATTTATCCTAAAGAGATTAAGGATTGTTGGGAGAACGGGTTGTCTATGTACACTTGTAATTTTTTGAACAGATTTGTTAATAAAATTATTCATGAATTATATTAATACCCTTTGTATATTGTCCTCACTTGTTTTTTTCATGTAAAAAAATAGAAGCAAATATTAACTCACTAATTGTCTAATATTTAAATAATACTAAGCAGTATTACGTGGCTGGATTGTATTGGGAGAGCATATTTATCCCAAAGAGATTAAGGAAATCCAATGAGGGTAACACACTTATGACAAGGTCATTGGATGAGCAATGATCAAGGAGCTTCCGTAATGATATGTCATTAGGGAGAGCTCAGTCATTTTGGTTCAAAAATGAAATTAAATTAAATTGTAATTTTGAATCCGCTAAATGTAGAAAAATTATGTAACAACCCGTCTTTAGTCAAATCAGAATAGTGGTTTTGGGACCATAAATTTGAGGTAAAAATAATTATTTTATTATTATTTTAATGTCTACAGCATGATAGTATGATTGTGTGAAAATTTCGTTAAGTAATTTTATTATTTGAGTGCTTAATTTGATAAAAAGGATTAAATCGCGTAAAGTGTAAAACTTGAGTTCTATTAGCTAAAGGTGTCTAATAGCTATAAAACCTTAAATTGAGGTCCTTATGTGGTAATTATCCCATTTATAAAGTTATTGGACATTCTTGGACATGTATTAAGTGATTTTAATGAATTATAACAAAGGTTAAATAAGTAAATTAATAAATTAACTTAAGTAAAATAATAGAAACATAGTATCATCTTTCCAAATAAGCTCCCACCACCGGAAATAAGAAGTAACACCATTAAAAGAGCTTCAAGGTTTGACCAACTATCCTTTGTGCATGTAAGCTCATTTTTGTCCCGTTTTTAATGATTTCTATATTTTCGGAGTCGTTGTAACTTAATCTAGCTAGCCCAGGGACTAATTTGCAAATATGTTAAAGGTTTAGGGTTTTTCCTTTGATGAATGTACATGTATTTTGATGTTTTATGATAGAAAATATATGGTTGTTGTTAGATAAACAACATTTGCAAAGTGATTTTTGGTAAAATTGTCAATTAGGGATTAAATTGAGAAATGTGTAAATTTTGTGGTAGAAATATGAATTAAGTGAAAAATATGGGTTGCTTTGGTAATAAGGAAAATTCAGCTAGCATGGGTAGAGACCTAATTGCATGAATTTGTATTTTTATGAGCTAAGGACTAAATTGTAAAAATGTTGAAATATTAGGGGCAAAAGTGTAAAGTTTCCATAATATGCATTTTGGGCTAAATTGAATAGAATGAAAATTAAATAAGCTAAATTTGATTACATATAGATCAAGAAAAGCAAAGTTCGGATTTAGATTGGGGGGAAAACAAAGTATTGGACTAGTTAATCCGTTTCGTCATTTTTGCGATCGAGGTAAGTTTGTATGTTATTAATATAATTGTGTTTTAAATGCTTTATTATTGAATTAATTGTGAATACGATATTACGTATATGTTCGATGACAATTCGACAAATGTGAAATCCCGGTTGAACCTTAGGAATAAATTAGGATACAAATGACATGTCATTAGGGGTTTTGTGATTTGGGTGTTGGTCCGTACGTCCTACCGGTGGCTGAGTTATCCGACATGTGTTGCGAACTCTCGTCAGCTGTTGTGAGCAGCACCGTGTAGCTATGTCATGATCGTCAGCTTGTGTGAGCAAACCCGTTGATAGATCGAGAGTGAGCATTATATGAGTTATGGGATTGAGATAGCTTCGGCTGTGTATCGACAGTTAGGGTGCGAGATTCCCGAGTATCCGATAGTGTTCCAAATGGTTCAACGGGTATATCAAAGATATGAAACGGTGAGATATGAAACGGTGAGCCTTGAACCTATGAAAAGTGTGAATTCATGATTACTCATGTGATTGAATATTTGTTAATCTTATGATTTAATGACTTTGTAGTATATTATGTTAATACTACTTGACTTGTGAATGAATGGTGAGCTTTACTTATTAACTATACGAGCTTACTAAGCTTTATAGCTTACTCTATTTACTTTTCCATGTTTTATAGTGTTTATCGAAGCTAGCTCGGATTGGAAGTCGTCAGAGATTGCATCACACTATCAAGCTTTCATTTTGGTACTTTTGAAATTATGTTTTGGTTATATGGCATGTATAGGAATTGGTCATTTTGGTATATGTGAGTAATGGACTTAGCCATTTGAATTGGCATGTAAATGATGAATGGTTTTATGTGTATAGCCATGCGACTTGGCTTATTTTTTGTATACTTGGTGATGTATATATTTGTTCAAATAGCCTTTTGTTGTATGGTTGATAATTGCCATTTATATGCTTATTGTGAATTTGCATTATGGATGTCAAATGGTTGAAATTGGAAGTTGATATGCTTGTGATTTTAGGGAAAATTGTGCATAATTGAAAGTGACCATTTAGGTGATTTGGAAATGTGAAATTTGTATGAATTGAATGACTTATTTGGATATTTGTGTGTCTTGTGATTGATAGTATGGATTTAGCATGAATTAGGCTTGGTTGAGATTGGTTTGAATGCCTATTTATGCCATGTTATATGCCTTTTTGGTTTGGTGTAGTGAATGCAATTTGGGTGAGAAAGATGGCTTGGAAAATAACCTATTTTTGTCCACACGGGCAGAAACACGGCCGTGTGTCTCAGCTATGTGTGACACATGGTCAGATGACACGACCGTGTGTCCCCTGGTGTTTAATTAGAAATCAAGTCAGTATGCTCCACTCGGCCTCGCACACGGGCGTATGACTTGGCCGTGTGGCATAAGTCAGTATACCCTAAAGGTTTGGCACGGCCTACCACATGGCCTGACACACGGGCGTGTGTGGCCATTTCGAAGGGCACACGGGCTAGTCACACGGGTGTGTGTGTTTTCCATGTGACCCAAGTCAGGGAGTTACACGGGGTTAGACACGGGGTTAGACACGGGCTGTGACATGGCCATGTGATCTCGTTTCGAATGTCCACACGGCTTGTGACACGGGCGTGTCTTTAGCCGTGTGATACACATAGCCGGGCCACACAGGCGTGTGTCCCCTTTATTTTGTAAAATTTTCTAAGTGTTCCAAAATTTTCCTGAGATATCGGTTTAGTCCCGAACCACTTCTAATGTATGATTTGGGCCTCGTAGGCTCGTATTAGGGACAATGTGTTTGATTATGAATGACTTGTATTTGATATTGATAATTGTATGAGAAATGTAAGTTCAATTGTGTAATAAGTCCGGTAATGCTCCGTAACCCTATTCTGGTAATGAATATGGGTTAGGGGTGTTACAAATTAAATACATTTTCTCATAGATTTTTTTATGTTAAAGTTGCTATGGTTTTAATTGTAACGCCCTGAATTTGGGCCTAGAAGGAATGGGCCTTGAGCGTGGGTTCAGCTAGGAGACTGCACATAAATATTTTATTGTGTAAGGGGGTGACACAAATTGCTTGTTTGCTTTAGTGGCTAAGTGATTTAGGAAGAGTTGGGAGTGTTGGAGAAGTCCTGGGTTCAAACCTGGGCTTTAGCAAACTTTTTACTTTTTTCTCTTAAATAAATCTTGGCCTTAGCGTGAAGGCTTTATAAATATTTCTGGTGAAATCATGACACAAGTAGTCTGCTGGTAAAGGTGGAAAGTGGCGTGTAGAGTGTACTAGTGGTCTGAGGTTCGAATCCCTGCTTATGCAAATAGAGATTATTTTTACTGTTGGCCATGGGAGGAGTTTGTGTTTTACCGAAATACCAGAAGTTTGAATAGATTTGAATGGGGTTGTTGTTAGCAGAATTTGGGGAGTGAAAAGGGGGATTTTCGGTTGTTGAGGTTTGTAAACGAGAGTGATTTTAGGAGGAAAGAGGGGAATTCGAATTTGATGGGAGTAGTGGTATCGAAATGGGATTCTTCTCAACCATTCGATTGCCTTTGGAGCCTCTAGCCATTCGGTCATGTTTTTTCCCCTTTACCGAATTCTTTGAGGTCTTTTGCCGAATCAGAGCATATCATATTTTATGTCAGAACATATCATATTTCATATTAGAACATATCATAACATATCCTACCCTCATCCGCTCCATACCATCTCCATCCAACCAATCACACCAATTAGGACTACTAGTGTCCATCCATCTAATCATACCGACATGTGGCGATATGCCACTCATAAATATACAGCTGAGTTGCCAGACAAAAATTTACGGTCTAGCCGCCATAATTGCAGTAATAACTGCCAGATCACACTTCCTCCAACAATTCATACCCCATCCCAATGCATATGCAAAATCATACTAACATACATACATATATAAGAAGTTTTATGGAATGCAAACCTAACGTATATTTTACGGATCATAAAAATAGCAAATAATTTTTACGAACAAAACTTACTTATCATGCTTCCTAAGCATACCTACATGTATATAGCAAAACTTAAAATTTTTTGGGCATACATAATGCCTACAGACCCAATTTGTGAGTCCCTCAATTGGCCCCTGACCGGGCCTTAAAATTTTCCAAAAAGGCCCACACAGACCAAAAAGCCAGCCTGTATGGTCCACACGGCCTACCTATCCAGGCCATGTAATCACAAACAGTCTTGTACTCCACACGGCCTGGCACACGGCCTACCACACGACCGTGTGGTGCAAACGGTCTGTCACATGACCGTGTGACATTGGGCAGATTAAAAAATAGTCCATATTTTGTAACTTTTTCGAGTTTCAAACGAGGTTTTGGGTTAGTTTCGCACACTTGATTGTTGGTTTGATTGACCACACAACTGGAACTCACAAAAACCTACAATCATTTTTGAAATCATACTAATTAACTGAGGAAAAATCCTTTTAATATCACATCCTCAAACTGAAATTTCAAACCCTAAACAAAAATTCGATTACTTATTTCTCTGAAACAATGTCCAAAACTGAGCATACTCTGCTAGAGGAACTCGAACATCAAACCCTTCACCTATCCAACAACCACGAGAAACATTTAACATAATATAGTACGAGAGCCAAAACTAAAACTTAACCTTGGACAATGAACGGATTACAACTAATAATAACAACAGAATAATTGACCAAACTTAAACTATTGTTGAATTGAAATTACAACAAGGAATCAAACATAATCCCACGTTGAACAGATGGCAACGAGAAAATAAATAAATTTTCACAATTATGCACCACAAGGTTCGAACATAAGACCAAATGGTAAGCTAACAAACACCTTACCACCGAACCAGCATGTAACACCCCAAACCCGGCCTAGACGTTACGACCGGATCTGACGTGTCACATAGAAGTGTCGTTTGAAAATCGGGCTTGTCGATAAAAGTTCATTACTAAAATTTTATGTCCTTTTGGAAAACGTTGGGGTTGTAAAATCAAAACTTGTTATTCGCTTATAGGTCATATCATTTATTAATCAGGATTAAATATCACGGAAGCTTTCCTAAATGTAACCTTTAAAATTTTAAAATGCGTGATTTTCTTTGGAAACAATTATTATTTTGAAAACCCGTGTTTCCTAATCTAGCAGGTTAACGTAAAAAGGTTAAAACCAAATAAAAGTTATAAACCTCAAATGGCCTTATTACACAAATATCTCCCAAAAATAAATAACTTAAAGGAAACTACGTATAAATCAAAATACTTGCGAACGTGTGGCCACTTCCGAGTCCCTCACAGCTCCAAATCCTCTACGGCTGGGGATTACCTGTACAGTTGAAAGAAAGGGTGAGTTACGAGAACTCGTGTGTAATCCCCTATCATGCAGTAACAGTCTGGGCCTGAGCCCTATTCAGTATCAGATCAGGGCTTTAGCCCTATACAGAACAGTGTGGGCTAAGCCCAAAGTCATAACAGTGTAGAACAGAGATGCAACCCCAACCCAAACTAGCCAACACACCACCCGTACCAACCAACACACCATGTGGGGACTAAGTCGACCCACCCAGCCAACAAACCAATATCGCAGCATAGCTGCCGATAGTAACGCAGCAAAGCTGCTAATAACAGTAAACATTGCCAAGCCACTAGAATCAAAATACGTGGCGAAGCCACTAAAACAGTAAAAACGTGGCAGAGCCACTAGTACAGTACTTCCTTCAAATCCAAATCCAAATCCAAACCACAATGCAGTATGTCGTGTCATAAATAATACGTGTATGCAGTATTTCATAATCATAATCAGTCATATAGATATAATACACACATCACTTAAACTACCACTAGGGGTATAATAGTCATTTCGTCAGTTAGGGGTAAAAAGGTAATTTCACCCCTCAGGGGTATTTCGGTAATTTTACCCTTCGAGGGTATTTCAGTAATTTTTACAACCTTTCTAAAGGCCTACCGTCATCTTGAACGACTCAGATAACCTATAAGGCCAAAACAGTGTAAATGGGCCGAAAGCCCACTATTTGGCCTAAGTGTGGCCCACACGCTTGTGTCGCCTATTCAGCTCAATTTCAGTCACGGCTATGCGAACTTCGTAGCCCAATCCATTATTTGTCACTATCGTGAATTTTGCCCATATGGGGCCCATGAGCCCATTGGGCCCACATGGCCTATCTCGGCCCAACGAGGCCCATTACGACCTACGCCCACGAGAACGCTCGTGGTGGCTTCTACAGTCTAGCGCCATTGTTCACGGGCTCGATTAACCACACGCACGCTCGCACGCTCGTGTGGCATCACACGCCATACTTCCAGCTTTTCGGCATTTAGTCGATCTACAGTCTTAGCAATGTAACATCACGTAATTTTGACTTTTCAGCGGACCATCAAATATTGCATACAGTTACACACCTAATTGCAGTAGCGAAGAGTGCAAATAATCCGGAGCACACAACCTATAACAAAAACAATCCACCGTTAATGCATAATCTTAATCCACCACCTTTATTTGCTTAAACCACAACCACTCACCTTGCTAGGACTAACAGATACTAGCGCCTCTCTGCTGATCAAGGGCGATCTGCCCCTCCTAACATGAATTGGTATAATGAAAGTTGTTAGAAACAATCAACATTCGGCCCCAGTAGAAAAATAAAAAGGGAAAGCCGAAGCTTGTTAATGGAGTCAAAAGAAATCTTTGTTAATAACAGAATAATAAAGTGGTTGAAGCAACCCCCTTACCAATACCGATAACCAACGAATACCAGTAGTAGTCAGTCAAGAAGGTTCGGCCCTAACCACGGAGAACAAAGAGATTTGAGAAGAAGTGAGTATGAAGATTCGGCCTACTAGAGAAGGGGAAACCAAAATTTGAAAAAAGAAGAAGAGATGGAAGCAAAAGAGGGTCGGCTATAAAAGAAGTGATTAGAGATGAGAGAAAGACTTCAAAGGGTTGATCAAAACTGGGCACTCGATACTTATGTTCTGGCAAAAGTGGACAGCAGTTGAGAATAGATATGAAGAGAACAAAGACCTGAATGGTCAAAAAAAAAGTGCCAAGATGTGAAAATAACACCCGAAAATACCTGAGAAAATTCAGCACCTCTACACTCTCCTAAAGCCGAAAATGCACCAAATGCTCCACCCTTGGCCGAATTTTCCCTTACTCAAGCTCTCCCAACCGGCCAAGACTCCCATCACATTCCAACTCCCTCAATCTCTCCACCAAATCCTCCTTGAATTGCTCCGAGCCTCCCATTCAAATTTGTTGACCAAGTCTCCAACCTCCTCTGCAGAGTTTGATTCAAACTCTACCACTCGCACCACCAAATCATAAAATAAAAGCCCCCTATTTTCATGTCATGGGATTCAAACCCCACTCCCCTTGCCATCTTAATGTCGCCACCACCATCAAGCCACATGCCCTTTTTGTGACATAGAAACACACATAATTAAACATAAGTCCTAACTGCTAACAACCAATTTCACTTAAGAGGAAAAACTAAAAATTTTCCAAGGCTCAGACTCGAACCCAAGCTTCCTAAAAACCCCCAAATACACTCAAACACTTAGCCATTGAAGCACACATGGAATTTAAGCCAAGTCATGCAAAATTACAAACCCTACATTTTTGGGGCGTTACAACTCTACCCCCCTTAAAGAAATTTGAACCTCGAAATTTACCTGTCAGAATAGGTGAGGGTATTGTTGTCGCATCGCCTCCTCAGGCTCCCACGTGGATTCCTCTGAACCGTGATTATGCCAAAGCACTTTGACCAACGGAACTAATTTTCTCCTTAATACCTTAACGTCACGATCCAGTATCTGCACTGGTTCTTCCTCGAAAGTCATATCAGGTCTAACCTCAATCTCCTCCACCGGAACTATATGTGAGGGATCAGTGCGGTATCGCCTCAGCATGAAGACGTTAAACACATCATGTATCCGGTTTAACTCAGGAGGCAGCTCAAGTTGATAGGTGACCGGTCCCACACGCTTTAGTATCCGGTAAGGTCCGATGAATCTAGGGCTCAGTTTGCCTTTCCGTCCAAATCTCAAAATCTTCTTCCATGGTGAGTCCTTCAAGAAGACATAATCCCCCACAGAGTACTCTATCTCTTTACGCTTTAAGTCTGCATACGACTTCTGCCTATCTGAAGCTTCCTTTAACCGCTCTCGAATCAACTTTACTTTTTCCTCGATTTCAGAAACTAACTCTGGCCCCAACACTCGCCGCTCACCCAGTTCTGTCCAACAGGTAGGAGTAGGACACCTACGACCATATAATGCCTCGTACGGTGCCATTTGAATACTGGACTGGTAGCTATTGTTATACACAAACTCTGCCAGCGGTAAATGGTCCTTCTAGCTACCTCGGAAATCGATTACACAACTTCTTAGCATGTCCTCCAATATCTATATTACCTTCTCCGACTGACCATCTGTCTGAGGGTGGAACGCAGTACTGAAATCCAATCTTGTGCCCAATGCCTCGTGTAACTTCTTCCAGAATCGAGATGTGAATCTAGGATCTTTGTCAGATATGATAGAAACTGATACACCGTGCAATCTTACAATCTCGGCCACATACAACTTATCCAACCTCTGCAACGAATAATCAGTGCGGACAGGTATAAAATGGGTAGATTTAGTCAATCAGTCTACAATAACCCATACCGAATCCTTCTTAGTAGACGTCAAGGGTAGCCCACTCACAAAATCCATGGTTACCCTCTCCCACTTCCAAAGTGGAATCTTTACTGGTTGTAGTAATCCAGAAGGTAGTTGGTGCTCAGCTTTAATTTGCTGGCACGTTAGACACTTATCCACGAAATCCGTAACCTCGCGTTTAAGCCCTGGCCACCAGTACAATTCACGCAGATCTCGATACAACTTATTTCCACCAGGATGCATGGCATAAGGACTGCTATGTGCCTCACGTATGATAGACTGCCTCAGATCAGAATCCCTCAGCATACAAACTCTCCCATGAAAACATAGTACTCCCTCACTATTCAGCCTAAAAGCCGTAGTCTCCCCCTTCTCAACCAGTCGGAAAGGAGGGACCAACGATTCATCCAACAACTACTTCTTCTTAATTAAATCAATCCAGGTCGGTCTCACTTGGAGTTCAGCCAACAGACTACCATCCTCAAATAGGCTGAGACGAGCGAACATTGCTCTCAGATCAGATACGACCTTACGGCTGAGAGCATCAGCTACTACGTTAGCTTTACCCAGATGGTACTCAATCGAGCAATCATAATCCTTAAGCAACTCTATCCATCTTCGTGGCCTGAGGTTTAACTTCTTCTGAGTAAGGAGATACTTGAGGCTTTTATGGTCGGTGTAGATAATAGACTTCTCACCGTATAAATAATGCCTCCAAATCTTCAATGCGAATACCACTGCAGCTAACTCCAAGTCGTGAGTGGGGTAGTTAGTCTTGTGAGGCTTCAGTTGGCGAGACGCGTATGCAACCACCTTACCCTCTTGCATCAACACACAACCTAATCCAGTGTGCGACGCATCATAGTAGACAATGAATTCCTTCCCACACTCTGGCTGTATTAACACCGGGGCTTCAGTCAGAACTTTCTTTAGTTTCTCAAAACTCTCTTGCTGTTTATCGATCCAATTAAACTGTACCCCTTTACGCAGCAACTTAGTCAGTGGTGCCGCAATTAATGAAAACCCCTCCACAAAACGTTCGTAATACCCAGCCAGACCCAGAAAGCTTCGAATCTCAGATACAGTCTTTGGTGGTTTCCAATTCAATACGGCTTCAATTTTTCGAGGATCCACCCTAATCCCCTCGGTAGACACCACATGACCCAAAAATGTCACTTCTCGCAACCAGAACTCACACTTGCTGAACTTTGCGTATAGTTGCTTTTCCCTCAGAATCTACAAAATAATTCGAAGATGTGCATCATGCTCCTCCTCGGTTCTTGAATACACCAGGATGTCATCTATAAACACAACTACGAACTGATCCAAATAGGGCTGGAACACCCGGTTCATCATATACATGAAAGCAGCTGGTGCATTCGTCAACCCAAACGGCATTACTAGGAACTCGTAGTGACCATAACGAGTCCTAAACATAGTCTTATACACATCTGCCTTCTTAACCTTTAGCTGATGGTACCCAGATTGAAGATCTATCTTGAAGAAAACTAAAGCTCCTCGCAGTTGGTCAAACAAATCATCTATTCTCGGAAAAGGGTACTTGTTCTTAATCATCAGTTTGTTCAGTTGACGATAATCGATGCACATGCGCATAGATCCATCTTTTTTCTTCACGAATAAAATTGGTGCTCCCCAAGGAGACACACTCGGACGAATGAACCCTCGATCCAGTAGCTCTTGAATTTAAGCCTTTAATTTTACCAGCTCTTTCGGTGCTATCCTATAAGGGGCGATAGACACCGGAGCTGTTCTCGGTAGGAGCTCAATACCGAATTCGACCTCACAGTCTGGAGGTAACCCAGGAAGCTCTTCAGGAAATACATCCGAAAACTCCTTAATAGTTCTGACATCTCTAACAGAAGGACCCTTAGAATCAGAACTATTGACATAAGCTAAAAATGCCTCGCAACCCTTGCGAACCAGTTTCTCGGTCTTTAATGCTGAGATTACGTTGGACAAATAGTCTCTTCGCTCCCCAAACACAACCACCTCCTCATACTTAGAAGACTTTAACACCATACGCTTAGCAGTGCAGTCTAAATTTGCATGGTGTTTCACTAACCAATCCATGCCCAAAATAAGATCGAATTTGCCAAACGGTAGTTCCATTAAATCTGCCGGAAAGACAACCCCTTGGACCTCTAGGGGCACGTCTCTAAACAACTTATTCATTCTAACCGACTGTCCCAGTGGACTTAACACAGTCATTACACTATCAATAATTTCGAACTGAACACCCAACGTCCCAGACACAGTGCATGCAACATACGAGTGTGTAGACCCAGTATTAATCAAAGTAGTGTATGGTAAATCATAAATTAGGAACATACCAGTTATGACGTTCGGGGCGTCGCCATCCTCTCGGCGACGAACATCATAAACCAAACCTAGCTGTCTCGCCTCAGTATTACCAGCACCTCTGCCCGGTGCTCCACGACCTCGTCCCAAGCCATTTCAACCCCTGGCCTGTCCACGGCCTCTCGGTGGCTGCCCACCTCTCACTGGTTGAACATAGCCCTGACCTGCGACTTACATCTGAATAGGCCTCTGAGTACAGTTCTTGACCTGATGATCCATGGACCCAAATCTGAAACATGCCCCAGTTCGCTTCCAACACTCACCCTGGTGAACTCTCCCACAATCAGCGCAGGGCTGCAGTCTAGCAGTAGCAACAGGACCCCAGCTCGGACTGGCCCATCAAATGTAGGCTTCTTCTTAGGCCCACCAAAAGAACTTGAGGGCCTAAAATCCCTCTTATTTTTGTCCCTATCTTTTTCACGGTTCTGGCGCTCTGAGCACTTTACATCCTTGGCAATTTTTGCCTTCTCAACAAGGGTAGCAAAGTCTCGTTCCTTCTGTGGAGTTATCAGCACCCGCAACTCATCTCGGAGGACATCCTCAAAACGCACACAACGTTCATACTCAGTTGCGACTATGCCACGAGCATACTGACTCAGCCGCAAAAACTCTGCCTTATACTCTGCCATAGACCTATTCCCCTGGATCAGACTCAGAAATTCCTTCCTCTGGGTATCCACATAACTCGCCCTAACATATTTTCCTTGGAAGGCCGTCTTAAAGAAGTCCCATGTCAAACGATCAGCCTGCATACCCTCTCTTACAGTGAGCCACCATTGGTATGCCTCGTCTCGCAGTAAGGACACTGCTCCTTTTAATTTCTGTTCCACAGTACAGTCGAGGTCATCCATTATCCGCTCGGTAGCCTTTAACCAATACTCTACTACATTCGGGGCTACACCAGATATGCCCTTGAAGATTTCTGCTCCATTAGATCGAAGTCGCTCTGAAATTGACCCTCGACCCACTGATCCAGTACTTATTCCAGCAACCCTTTCAAGAACACGCAGCATTGCTTGAGATAGAGCATCATCTCTAACTGCTCGGTCATGAGACCCTGTCTCAGTTACTGGTGAGGCTGGTGTCTCTCTAGCAGGCATGTGACCCAATGCTGAAGACCCAGCCCTAGCACCTCGGCCTCTACCGCGGCCTCGTGTACCCCTTCCGCGACCTCTTGTGCTCATATCGATATAGCGTATTTATCTGTTTTAAGAGTTTTATGCATCAACTTATAATTCCAGTAATTAATAATGGATATTTTATGATAAACATAATTAGGGTTGTTTTCGCAGATCGAGGCCTCACTACAGTTTTTGGTCTTCTATAGTCTCAGTTTACTCTAACTAAAGAGTTTCAGTACAGTACTACTATCCATAGTAGTTTCTTAGTATAACATTTTAGTATATAACAGAAAACAATGTCAGAGAACTTACAGATTTGGTGCCGGAGACTCGGTGTGCCACACTTTCAGTAATAACCTTTTACTTTTCTTTCTAAAGCCAAAATTTAGAAAATTTTAGAAAAATCTACAAGAACCCATTCCACATCCGACTTTTGTAACCTGACTCTGATACCACTAATTGTAACACCTCGAACCCGGCCTAGACGTTATGATCGGATCTAACGTGTCACATAGAAGTGTTGTTTGAAAATTGGGCTTGTCGATAAAAGTTCGTTACTAAAATTTTATATCATTTTTGAAAATGTTGGGGTATTAAAATCAAAACTTGTTATTCGCTTATAGGTCATATCAATTATTAATCAGGATTAAATATCGCGGAAGCTTTCCCAAATGTAACCTTTAAAATTTTAAAATGCGTGCTTTTCTTTGGAAACAATTATTATTTTGAAAACCCGTGTTTCCTAATCTAGCAAGTTAACGTAAAAAGGTTAAAACCAAATAAAAATTATAAACCTCAAATGGCCTTATTACACAAATATCTCCCAAAAATAAATAACTTAAAGGAAACTACGTATAAATCAAAATACCTGCGAACGTGTGGCCACCTCCGAGTCCCTCGCAGCTCTAAATCCTCTACGGCTGGGGATTACCTGTACAATTGAAAGAAAAGGTGAGTTACGAGAACTCAGTTTGTAATCCCCTATCATGCAAGAATAATGCAGGCTCGAGCCCTATTCAAGATCGGATCGATCACCGGCTTTAGCCCTATACAGAACAAAGTGGGGCTAAGCCCAAAGTCATAACAGTGCAGAACAGAGATGCAAACCCAACCCAAACTAGCCAACACACCACCCGTACCAACCAACACACCATGTGGGGACTAAGTCAACCCACCCAGCCAACACACCAATATCGCAACATAGCTACCGATAGTAATGCAGTAAAGCTGCTAATAACAGTAAATATGGCCAAGCCACTAGAATCAGAATACGTGGCGAAGCCACTAAAATAGTAAAAACGTGGCAGAGCCACTAGTACAGTACTTCCTCCAAATCTGAATCCCAACCCCAATGCAGTATGTCGTGTCATAAATAATACGTGTATGCAGTATGTCATAATCATAATCAGTCATATAGATATCATACACACATCACTTAAACTACCACTAGGGGTATAATGGTCATTTCGTCAGTTAGGGGTAAAACGATAATTTCACCCCTCAGGGGTATTTCGATAATTTTACCCTTCGAGGGTAGTTCAGTAATTTTACCCTTCGAGGGTATTTCGATAATTTTACCCTTCGAGGGTATTTTGGTAATTTTACCCTCTGAGGGTATTTCGGTAATTTTACCCTTCGAGGGTATTTCGATAATTTTTAGGACCTTTCCAAAGGCCTACCGTTGTCTCGAACTACTCAGATAACCTATAAGGCCAAAACAGTGTAAATGGGCCCAAAGCCCACTATTTGGCCCAAGTGGGGCCCCACACGCTCGTGTCGCCCATTTAGGCCAATTTTAGTCACGGCTATGCGAACTTCGCAGCCCAATCCATTATTTGTCACTATCGTAAATTTTGCCCATGTGGGGCTCATAAGCCCATTGGGCCCACATGGCCCATCTTGGCCCAACGAGGCCCATTACGACCCACGCTCACGAGAACGCTCGTGGTGGCTTCTACAGTCTAGCGCCCTTGTTCACGGGCTCGGTTAACCACACGCACGCTCTGTAACACCCCAAACCCGGTCAACACACCACGACCGAATCTGGCATATTACGGAGTGAAAACGTTTTAAGTAAAACAAGTTTGCCGATTTATTTTTATTGAAAACGCTGTTATCGTTTTAAGGTTTAGAAAACCCCGTATAAAGTTATGTTGAAATCGTTTAGTGTTGTTTTAAAATCCGAAAAATAAGTTTTGGAACATCCAATTGCTGTTTCTAATTTTGGAAAACCTTTCGATACTTATCAACAACCGAGTGAGTTGAACCTAGTCAAGATTAAAACCATTTGCATTTGAAGTTGTTTGAAAATTTAGGTTGAAAATCATCTATATTACCTTTGTTGTTACCCTATGAATAATGCTACCCGATGGTAACGTTTGAAAATCCCGAAATAGAGTATAGTTTTTGAAAACGTTCCTATTTATCTGGTTACTTAAGCAATATCAAATTGTTACCACATGCATAATATCATCCAAAAAGTAAAGCAGGTAATTTAAAACCCAAAATAATACTTAGTGGCCTTATTACAAAACCAAACAAAATTTAAAGTAAATAGATAAAACTAGAGTAGTAATTTAAAATCAAAAACCCGAAAATAAGTTTGCATGGCCACCTCGAGTCCTCCCCGGCTCCCTATACGCGATCTATGCCTCATCTGCAAAATATAAGGGAAGGGGTGAGTCACCGAGACTCAGTGTATAAATCCCCAACCCGATAGTGCAAACACTTACACAAATCATCAGTAAAACATGCAAATCATGCAACCCCATAACCTAACCATCCGATCTCCTTTATCTACCCCGTGTGGTCAAAACCACTGGTGGTCAAAACCACTAGTGACCGAAGTCACAAATATATATATCGTTGTGGTCAAAACCACTGGTGACCATAGTCACAAATCAAGTGATGGGCCAACCCATCGTGTGGTCAAAACCACTGATGACAATCCCGTATCAATCATGTGGGGCCAACCCACTGTGGTACCAAACCACTGGGACGAGTCACAATATCCATATGTGGTCAAAACCACTGGTGATCGTAGTCACAAATATCATCAATGTGGTCAAAACCACTGGTGGTCAAAACCACTGGGACTTAGTCACAAATAATAGTATCAAAGACGGGGCCAACCCGCCGTGTGGTCAAAACCACTGGTGACAGTCCAAATAATTCTTCCCCCTCCTCTCAACACTCCCACCATCATGTCCATATCAATCGCGGCATAATAACGTAGGATGATGCAACTAACACATGGCATAGCATTAAACAATGACATGATAGCATATATCGAGATCCATAATCAGCGGACTTACCCAGAGTCCACGCTCATGCCCACAAGGCATAACTACCGGTTTCAATGGCTATTAACAGTAACATAATAAACATATCATACTAACGAAGTGTTCAAGCGTTACACACCTGACTATTCGTAGATCTAAGCAAAATCCCGAAACTATGCGAAACTAAAGAGATCCCAAAACATTTGCCTCCTCCCTTCCTGTATTCGGCCAACACCTTGTTAATGAACAAAAGCCCATTCGGCTCATCTAGAAATCTCGAAGGATGAAATAACGCACAATAAGACCCTTACCAAGATCGATTAGCCAAATCCTGAAGATCCACTGTATTCGGCTATACTCCCCCCAACAATCGGCCAAGTACCACTATCATTGGATTAAAGCCTTCGGTATTAATCACAACAGGAGATATCAAAACCGCAAAACACTTACCCCCTTACCTTACTGACAGATTCGGCCACCAATCACCAAAGTTCGGCACACCCTAGTGATATTTGGGGACTTCGGCTACCTCACTAATATAGAACAAGAAAAGAGTTTAAGATCCCGATTTATAACGAATGGAGAAATAAGAAAAGAGAATGGCAAGTGAGATTCGGCATTAACCAAATCAATCGAGAAAAGAAGAATAAGAAGTTATACTTACCAGGAGATTCGGCTATGACCCAAAAGAAAGAGATAGATTTCGGCACTTCAAAGGGGGTTAAAACACGTGAGAAGAGAAGAAAAATAGGCTAAGGGTATTCGGCCAAGGTTCTTGATGGAAACGAAAAAGAGACAACAAAGCTTTCAGATTTTCAAGATGGTAGAGATGGATAAGAAATTGGAATGGGATTGAAGGGATTCAGCAAAGGAGAGTGAAAGAAGTTTCGGCACAAGGAGATTTGAAAGAGGGAAGAAAGATGCCGAATGAAACTAAGGAAGTTGGTTTCGGCTTTGAGCAAAATAGGGAGAAGAAGAAGTGAACAAAGATGGTGGATTCGGCAAGGTAGGCATTCAATGAGTGAACCGAAAAGAAAAGGGAGAGAATGGCTACCAAGTTCGGCTCTTCAAAAGAAATGGCACAAGTGGTTCAAGCTAATTACAAGAGTTGCCGAAAAAGAAAGAAAGCAAAAGCAAATGGGGTTTCAGCTTTGACACTAAACGAAAAGAGAAAGACCTTCTAAGCTAGCCGACTCTAGCTAGCTCCCATAGCATATTCGGCCACCCTCCAAAGAACCCAAAACCAATTGCACTTGCCCAAAATACCTTCCCATTTTCGGCTGAACTCTCCCCATCTCAAACTCCTCCTTTTTCTCCACAAAACCTCTCTTCCACTCATTCAAACTCGTTTGAATGAGTCCACCAACTAAAATCTCTCTTCTCCACATATTTTAAATCACGACTTGATCCATATCTTCCCAACAGAGTCCTACCTGAGCACTCCTCCTTCTCAACTTGGCGTGAAAAAAAGAATGAGCAGAAAGTGGGGTTTCTGCTGCTCGAACCTGAGCTCTCCTTCCCTGCATGTGGCGTCACCTTCCTGGTACCTTAGTGGTGCCTCCTTTGCCACTTTGCCACTAGGTTACTTGTGTCTAAACCCTCCGACAATTCTTTTAACCCCTAACTTCCTTAGCTTCCTCTCTCTAAGCACTAAAACAAAAATTTTTGCCATGTCTCAGGCCTAACCCGAGGTCATGCCTAGACCCCAAAACATGCTAAACTAGCACAGTAGGCACAATAACACATGTGAACACACACAAAATGTAGAGACCCCGATTTAAGGATATTACACGCTCGCACGCTCGTGTGGCATACAAGCCATAATTCCAGCTTTTTGGCATTTAGTCGATCTACAGTCTTAGCAATGTAACATAACGTATTATCGACTTTTCAACCGACCATCGAATATTGCATACAGTTACACACCTGATTGCAGCAGCGAAGAGTGCGAATAATCCGGAGCACACAACCTATAACCAACACAATCCACCGTTAATGCATAATCTTAATCCACCACCTTTATTTGCTTAAACCACAACCACTCACCTTGCTAGAACTAACAGATACTAGCGCCTCCCTACTGATCAATAGCGATCTCCCCCTCCTAACATGATTTGGTATAATGAAAGTTGTTAGAAACAATCAACATTCGGCCCCCAGTAGAAAAATAAAAAGGGAAAGCTGAAGCTTGTTAATGGAGTCAAAAGAAATCTTTGTTAATAATGGAATAATAAAGTGGTTGAAGCAACCCCCTTACCAATATCGATAACCAAAGAATACCGGTAGTAGTCATTCAAGAAGGTTCGGCCCTAACCACAGAGAACAAAGAGATTTGAGAAGAAGGGAATATGAAGATTCGGCCGACTAGAGAAGGGGAAATCGAAATTTGAAAAAAAAAAGAAGAGATGGAAGCAAAAGAGGGTCGTCTATGGAAGAAGTGATTAGAGATGAGAGAAAGACTTCAAAGGATTGATTAAAACTGGGCACTCGATACTTATGTTCTGGCAAAAGTGGGCAGCAGTTGAGAATAGAGATGAAGAGAACAAAGACTTGAATGGTAAAAAAAAAAAAGTGCCAAGATGCAAAAATAACACCCGAAAATACCAGAGAAAATTTGGCACCTCTACACTCTCCTAAAGCCGAAAATGCACCAAATGCCCCACCCTTGGCCAAATTTCCCCTTACTCAAGCTCTCCCAACCGGCCAAGACTCCCCTCACATTCCAACTCCCTCAAACTCTCCACCAAATCCTCCTTGAATTGCTCCTAGGCTCCCATTCGAATTTGTTGACCAAGTCTCCAACCTCCTCTGCAGAGTTTGATCCAAACTCTACCACTCGCACCACCAAATCATAAAATAAAAGCCCCCTATTTTCATGTCATGGGATTCGAACCCCACTCCCCTCGCCATCTTAATGACGCCACCACCATAAAGCCACATGCCCTTTTTGTGACATAGAAACACACATAATTAAACATAAGTCCTAACTGCTAACAGCCAATTCGAACCCCCAAATACACTCAAATACTTAGCCATTGAAGCACACATGGAATTTAAGCCAAGTCATGCAAAATTACAAACCCTACATTTTTGGGGCGTTACACAGCAGGCTCATCCTATCATAACTTGCAGGGAAAAAGATTTAAGTCAAAAGATTAGGGATAAGAGTTGAGCTAAAAATTTTAAAAAAAATTCAAGGGATAGGATTTGAACATAAGACCTCACACGCACATACATAACACATAACCACTAAACCAAATTAAATCACTTAACATAATTTAACATTCCATATTTAAGAAAATTTGGGGCGTTACATTGATATTTTTTGAGAAATGGTATGAGAAAGCTTGGAAAGATTTTATATTAATTTTTTAATATATTTTATCGTATAGAAATGAGGAAATGCTGGTTTATGGATTTCCAAGCATGGTTGATTGTGAGTTGGAGTGTATGAAAGCTTGATTAAGTATTCTAGAGCATCCATTAAGGTAAGTACCTTAGATACTCTAACTTCCCCTAAGTTAGTAAGATTAGGAAATTATGAAATTGATGATATTTAAGTGTTTAATGAAGCTCCTGATTATGTGAACTTTCATGGCACTATGTTTTGAAATATGTCACTAAAATGTTGGTATGAAATTATGTAGCCATAAATAGAGTAAGATATATGTAATTTTGGGTGTCATGGAAGTATTGGTGGACATGTATGAATCATGTCATTAATATTAAATATTGGTTAAAACCAAAATGGCCAAGAAAATGTTAAATGTAAAGTCTGGCATTATGTTGACAAGATTCTATACAAGTTAAAAATATGGAAATGACCATAATATGAAAAAGAAACATTGAACACTGAAATTATGTATAAGGCGTAGTGAAAAATGTGAGTTAAATATACATTTGTTAAGGAATTTGAGTGCCTAGAGGTAGGATTAGGCAAAGGATTTCCTACCTACATTACGAGTTTTGAAAATTGAAATGAAAACTTTAAGTGACGAAAAATCTTGTTTATGGCCGAAATGGATATGCACGTACTATGTGAAATGAAATTGGCTATAAAGTTCTAATATAGTGGTGTAAGTTATCTACCACAAATTGATGTGGCAAATAAGGCTTTTCCGACACACTTAAGAAGTTTTTTCTCGAGCAAAATTGCGTCTTTAGTGTAGTTTTTCATTATTTTTATATTTTCAGTTAATAAGTTGAAATGTCTCATTTTTGCTCATTTTATGACCCAAATTGGCCAATAGCACCACTGGGAGGTCTAACGTGTCATTGAGTGATGTAGGGACGTGTTGAAGGTCGAAAACGAGCGAGAACGACACCAAGGCAAATGGTATCGCGGTATCCACACCTTGGAATCGCGATATCCTCTTTGGGTATCATGATATCCATCTTCAAAGGAAGACTCCAAGGCTCAACACTGCCCAATGAATCATGATATCCTTTTCTAGGTATCACGATACCACCTTCATCAAAGGACAAACTTGGACAAAAAGGGTAGTCTTTGTCTACCCTATCCACCAACCACACAAGGCATGTGTGGGGGAATTTTTGGCAATGAAAAGTCACCAGAATACAATTCAAAATAGCCAAAACTTGCTGAGGAGGAGAGAAGCACACATTAGCTTAGTGTTAGGTTGAGTTTTCTCTAGGTTTTCTTTAGTTTTTGTCTACACTTTTCTAGGGTTTTTATTTTTCTCTTCTTTTGCCTTAGTTTAGGTTTTATTTTCTACATTTAATTCTTGTTCTTGTTTTTCTTAGTGTTAGTTAAGTTAGTTATTACTGTAGCTCAGATTTATTTACATTTCCAGTCCCTGTACCTAATCTACCGTAATTCGAAGTAGCAGATTAAATTTCCAGTCCCTGTACTTGATGCTTACTATTTTTGAATTCCATACTGTCCTAAGCCTCAGAATGTTACAAGCAAAAAAGTTCTATGTGACATAAATATCCTTATGCATAAATGGACATTATATTAAACAATCACATAAACTGTTGTTTGTATTCTGCTAGGATAATTAAATTACTTGTATGATTTGTTGATGGATTCCTACAGGTGAGGCCCTTAATGCTTGTATACTTTGTAATGTTGAACTTAGATTTTTTAGGTCAAAAGTGGTAAATCAATTATTCATCATGTCAAAATTATTCGTAAATATGAAATGCCTAGTCATGTGCTCTGAAGTCAATACTTGTATTATATTTTGCCAAGGGTCGTCTATTCTATTTCTTGTTTTTGTTTGTTTTGCCTAAGGATAAGTAATGAATTAAGTGTACGGGATCTTGATCTGTTTAATTTGGCATAACAAATTAAAATAATCTCCACACTTTAGGAGCTTGAAAGCAATCATTTTCATTAGGTTTTAATTATGTTTTTGTAAGTTTTCTTAAAGTCAATAAAATGTGTAAATTGAGTCTTTTATTGACCTTAGGGGCCGAATGTGGCCTAAGGGTGAGCTAATGAACTTTGTAAGTGTGCAAGAGACCATTAGAAAGACATACTAAACTGATACAGGTCACTATATCTCAACACAGAATGATCAATGTTGGAACATATTGAGCAGAATGGAGAAATTACGAGACTGCCTTCGATGTTGCAACACAGCCCAAGGGTGTTGCGACATACCTTTGAAGACATCCCAATAGGAGAATATTGACTTTTATGTCGCGACACAGGTCCTGATGTGTCTCGACATCGACTTTGGACGGGAATTAACACGAGCCAGGGGGCTTTTTGGTTCGCACAATCAAACTTAAAGCTCAAGAACGTAAACTAACCTAGGTTTATGGACGATGGCCACTTGAGATCTATAAAGAGGCTCATTTGTCACACATTATGGACACCAATTACTTAGCTTAAAATTTATCTTTTGATTTTAGTTTAGTATTTCTCTTTTCTTAGGTTTTAGATTTACTTTCAAGTTTGTTCTTTGTTTTATCTCAAGAAATCTGATTTGTGGAGACAATCAAACTTTGTGTGTAACAGCCCGATTTAGGGGCTAGTCGGAATAGTGATCTTGGAATCACTAATTCGAGGTTAGATAAAATTATTTTCATGTTATATATTGAGTTATAACATGTTTATAAGGATGCATGAAAATTTGGTGCCTTAATTTTAGCAATTTCTAGCTAAATTGTGAAAAAGGACTAAATCGCATAAAGTGTGGAAGTTCTATTTTATTTGCTAAGGTGCCTAATAGTTATGGAATATTAATTGGAGGTCCCAAATGTGCAATTAGGCCATGGAAATTAGCTTGGCCGGTCAAAGGATGATAAGGGGGGGACAAGGGCATTAAATGTTGTCATGTTAGGTGAGTAAAAAGAAATAAAATAAGAGAAAATAAAGGAAAGAAAGCTATCATCTTTTCTTCTCTTCATCACCACCGAAAATTGGTAGCAAAAAAGGGTTGGAGAACTCAAAAATTTCAGCAAACATTTCTCCTCACAAGCAAGTGATTTTGGTGACCTTTCTTGATAAAAATTGTACTTTTGGAGTCCCCAAAGCTTAAGCTAGCTAATGAGGGAACTATTATGCAATATGGTTGAAAGTCTAGGGACTTGCCATGAGAGATTTTATGTTGGTTGCTGAGTTTTTATGGAAGAAAATGAATGATAGAGTGTTCATAAACAACTTTTGTGAAGGGTGTTGTGATGAAAACACCTAATTGGGACTAAAATGCAAAAGTTGTAATTTGTTCATTAAAGCATGAAATAGTGAAAATTGGAGATAGTTGTAAGAGGATTAAATGTTCAACTAGGCTTGTTTAACAAGAAAATGTGATGAAAATTTATTTACGAGCCTAGGGGCAAAATCGTAATTTTGCCAAAGTGTAGGGGCAAAATGGTCATTTTTGCCTAACGTGTGTAAAATGGTATTTTATGATTTGTAAATGAATAAATCAGTATATTTCATTGTTCTAGATCAAAGAAAATGAGTTTCGAACCTAGAACGGATGAAAAGAGAAATGTGAACAAATAGTCCTTTTCGGCTATTTCGACATCGAGGTAAGTTCATGTGCGAATGTTACACTTATGTACGAGTTTATTTAATATTGCAATGCTGTATGGAATGTATAAATACTTTACAAATGCATGAGTTATCTTTAATGAAATGCCAAGAGAATTGAATTAAAGAGTGATGAGAAATGTAGATAGTATGAAATGATGATTAATTAAGGTTCCGTATAAGACCATATTGGAATATGGCTTCGGTGAGAGATATTAAATAAGACCATGTCAGGGACATAGCATCGATATGTTAATACAAGTAAGACCCTATTGGGGTATGATGTCAATGTGACACAATTTGTATGAGACTCAAAAATGTTGTTTAACAATTCGGATGAATCAATGAATATGTTGAATGTATGAGGTTGTATCACGAGAAGCACACGTATGTGTGAGAATTGAATTGAGATAAATTCAATATATGATGAACCCCTAGTGGGATATGTGTAGTTAATGCACCTTAGTTGCATGAGATAGATTTATCGATGCACTGTATGAATGCAAATGAGTATCATAGAAAGTTAAGTGAGAGTAGAAGTATGTGAAGATGTTCTCGATTGAACATTTGAAATAGAGATATACTTGTGGATTACTATCCATGAATGTATATAATGGTGAGCTATGTATGATATCACCTTATTGATGGTAATGATGGGCTGTGTGCGATACCACCCTAGTAGAGAGTTAATGATGGGCAAAGTGCAAACCACCGAGAGATGAGTAGCTAATTAATAAGGCTTGATGTGTTGTCTTATGTGATTTCTTGACAATTAGTGCAGAAATGGATTCTAGTTAAACGAGCAATTGGCTTGTGGCATGGTAAGAATGTGGTACGAGATAGAATAAGTAAGCTTCAAGAGTGGTTGAGTAAGCAACCATAAGATAATGAGAAAGACCCAGTATAATACTTCATGGTTATGTATATTCAATGAATATCAGAGATTATAAGTTATGAAAATGAACTTACTAAGCTTTATTGCTTACCTCTTTTCCTTTCCCATCTCTTATAGGGTGAATTTACTAGCTCGATTTGGAGGCCACCGGAGATGTTTTCACACTATCGAGCAAACACTTGGTATGAGGTATCAAGTCCTTATGAGTCATGGCATGTATAGGGCTAGAAGTTAAGGTTGATTAAGTTATTGTTAATGTGCCTAATTGTGTTGGCCTAAGAGGGTTCATAGTTTAAATGTGTATAGCCATTGATGATGGCTTAAGTTGTTGTAATTGTATGGGAGGAAAACTTTATTTTCATGAATCAAATGTATACATTCATGTGTTTAGTTGATGATTTGAGACTTTATTTTATTAGTATAGGAATGGGTGTAAATGAGAGTAGAATTTTGGCTTGGTAAATAGCCTTTAAGTGCCCACACGGATAGACACACAAGCGTGTGTCTAGGCCGTGTGTACCGCACCCTTTGTTTATTAAGTCGAATAGACCATCGGAGAATCCCACGGCCGTTTGTATGAGCCGTGTAGGACGCGCGGGTTTGAACATGGGCGTGTGCCCAGACCGTGTTGGTCAAGTCAGTATATTAAGGATTAGCACACGGTCTAGGCCCACCGGCGTGTCAAGGCCGTGTGAGTATAGTTAGTAACTTCCCACGGTTGGGGAGCACGGGCGTGCCATGGCCGTGGGGCAATTGGTAGAATGCTCGAGTTTTTAGCACGGTTGGAAGACATGGGCGTGTCAAGGGGTACACGGGCGTGTCCCAAAAACCTACACGGGCGTGTGGCCCCTATTTTGAATAAAGGTTTCCGATTGAAATTCGAAGGTTTCGGATATGTGTTTAAGGCCTCGTAGGCCCATGATATGTATGTTTTTACTAAGAAAGAGGAGTTATTAATTCGGAACGAAATTTTATAGCCCGTAAGTATATGTTTAAGAGTGTTCAAGCATAGTAATGTTTCATACTCGGTCTTAACCTCGGACTCGGATATGGGGTGTTACATTGTGGATTCACATTCATACTTAATACAAATAAGACTTTTTCTTAAACTCTATACTTTCGATTCATTTATAATGTTTACTCTTTATATTGATTCTATATTATTTTTGAAAACTATGAGGAACTAATCCTTCTATGGGGATTAGCGAGTGGATGTATGATCTATTAACTATTTTATAGGGTTACTCAATGGATCAGTTGTTTGGGAAAGGAAGAACCTAAACCCTAGGCTTGAAAACCTTAGGAAATCATCAAGGTGGAAATTAACCCAAAATTGGTATGGCCTATCCGTGAACACCTTCACCCCAAGCCGGTCTGGACAGTGAGGTCGGAAGATAAGTAATTCTTGTTGACTCATTATTTTAGTGGAAGATCGGAAGATCCCGCTGGGATAGCGGCTAGTTGATTGACGAGGAACCCGAAGCAACAGTTGATGAAGATTATCGAAATGAGCTAATTACCCATAACCAGGTTTGATTACTTCTACTTTTTCAATCTCTTGATATCTATTTCTTTATTATATTATATTTTTATTATTATAAAAATCTTAAAAATTCATTTTATTTATATTTTCATACTATAACTTATTTCGAGTACTAATTAGATCTTTTGGTGTTTAGGTTAAAATTGTTCTAGCACTAGCCTCCCTTGGGTACGATCCTTGGAGTACTCACATACTCTGTTGTAACTATATTACAACTAGACCCGTATACTTGTAGATATCGCCTCATATATATATTTTACTAGGGTATTCACACTCTAGACTTCAGTACGTCCGGAGGCGGTCAAGTTGTTGGCACCGTTGCCAGGGAGGCAACGTCATTAGTTTAATGTTAATTTTTGCACTTCAATAAGAATACATAGGAAATTTTTAGGTTATAGATACTATTCATTTAGGAATAAATAAACTACTAACACTATGCATGTTTTAGGGACATTATTTTATATAGATTGGTTACGATTTAGCATTACTTGTCCTGTCAGCCATAGTTCGCATTTTGAATTAAATCCTTCTTTACTAACATGGATTCCTAATAATGTCAGATTCGCTGATCATAAAACTAAGGACCCCATAGCATTCTTGTATTAATTTGATCATATATGTAGTATTGTTACTTACGCTGGAATTTCACCAAATACTATCAAATTACTATTAATTCCATTTGCGTTGGATGGGAAGACAAAAATCTGGTTAGAAACACTTCCCACAGACACCATTACTACTTGGATTGAGTTTGTGCAGCTATTTCTTCGCCGAGTATTGCCTACGACTAAGGTATTGAGTATTTATACACAATTATTTTATTTCTAGCAAAGTACCACTGAAACATTGGTATAGACATGTGAGAGGTTTAAGACAACCCTTATATCCATATTAGGTGGGGGTATACACACTTTGCAGTTCAAATTCAACATTTTTACTATAGGTAGGAAGCGAAGAGCAAGAATGTAACCAGTTGGAGTTAATTGAAGAAGAATCAAATGGTTACAAAATAGAAGAAGAAATGGATGGTGCTGAGCAAGAGAATGATCACATGGTATCTCAACTTGATTTGTGGAGGCAAAGGAAGGGGCAGCAAAACCAATTATCCTGAACACAACAAAAATGGTGCCATCTGTTATCAAACCCCCTGAGTTAGAATTGAAGCCATTACTTGAACATTTAAAATATGGATACCTAGGGGAACAAAATACTCTGCCAATGATTATTGTTGCATGCTTAGATGCAAATCAAGAGGAAGCCCTATTGAGTGTCCTAAAAATGCATAAAAAAGTGATAGGATGGACGATTGTTGATATTAAAGAAATTAATCCTGCATTCTGTCAACATAAGATCAAATTAGAAGAGGGAAAAAACCTGTAGTTGATGCTTAGCGTAGACTTAATCCAACTATGAAGGAAGTGGTAAAGAAGTAATTGATTAAATGGCTAGATGCATGTATTGTTTACGCCATTTCTGATAGTGAATGGGTGAGCCCTACTTAGTGTGTTCCAAAGAAGGGAGGTCTAACTGTAGTCGAGAATGATAAAAATGAGTTAATTCCAACAAGAACGGTTTCTGGTTGGAGAGTATGTATTGACTATTGAAAATTGAATGATGCAACAAAAAAGACTATTTTCCATTTCCCTTTATTGCTCAAATGCTTGATCAACTAGCAGGTAAAGATTACTATTGTTTTCTTGATGGATACTCAGTGTACCATCAAATCCCAATCCATCCAGATGACCAAGAGAAAACTACTTTCACATGTCCTTTTGGTACTTATGCTTTAAAAAAAATTCCATTTGGCATATGCAACGCTCCAACAACCTTTATGAGATGCATGATTGCTATCTTTGTTGATATGTTAGAAGAGGGATTGGACGTATTCATGGATGACTTTTCAGTTTATGGAGACTCTTTTCAAGAATGTCTGGGTAACCTTGAAAAAGTTCTAAAAAGGTACGAAGAGACTAATCTAGTGCTTAACTGGGAAAATGCCATTTCATGTTGAAAAAAGGATTGGTGTTGGGACATCAGACATCTTGAAAATGTATGGAAGTAGATAAAGCCAAAATTGAGGTTATAAAAAATCTTCCCAATCCAACAAATGTTCAAGGTGTTCGAAATTTTTTGGGCCACACAAGATTCTACTGGAGGTTTGTAAAAGACTTTTCTCACATCTCTAAACCACTGAATCAACTTCTTCAGAAAGAGGCACCTTTCATATTTGACCCAAGCTGTGTCAAAGCCTTTGAGGTAATAAAAGAGAAACTCATATTTGTACCAATAATCATTACCCCGAACTAGTCAAAACCTTTTTTGTTATGTGTGATTCTAGTGATTATATGGTAGGTGCAGTTTTGGGCCAAAAGAGGAATAATATATTTGGGGCTATTCATTACGCAAACAAAATGCTAAACCCGACGCAATGCAACTACACTACAACCAAAAAAGAAATACTGCTAGAGGTGTTCGCTTTTGAAAAATTTCAACCCTATTTAATGGCGAATAGAGTATATGTGTATACTAATCTATGGATAATGGATAGGAAGGGGAATGAGAACCAAATTACAGATCATTTATCCAGAATCGAGGATAACTTAAAAGTAGAAAATATTGAAGAAATTAAAGAGATTTCACAGATGAGCAATTATTTAGGGTAGACATCCATCAGATCAAGCCTAGAAAACATATAACACCATGGTACGCAGATTATGTCAACTATATTACAAGAGGGGTCTTTCCAGCACACGCATCTTGGCGGCATAAGAAGATGATAGTCTACGAAACAAAAAATTACATTTGGGAAGATCCGTATGTGTCTCGACAATGTACAGATCAATTGGTTCGAAGGTGTGTAGCGGAGGAAGAGATACATTACATTTTACAAGGATGCCATACATCTCCGTGCGGAGGGTATTTTGGCAGAAAAAGGACAGCCCAGAAAATGCTACAATCAAGATTTTATTGGCCAACTATGAATAGAGATGCCTATGAATTCGTACAAGGGTGTGATAGATGTCAACGAACTTGGAGTATATCAAAAAGGGATAAAATGCCTCAAACATGGATAATTGAGGTTGAAGTATTTGATGTTTGAGGGAGTGATTTCATGGGACATTTTCCCATTTTTTTCGGGAATCAATACATCCTTCTAGCTGTTGATTATTTTTCAAAATGGGTTAAAGTTGTTCCTTTACCTACCAATCATACAAAGTCGGTAGTGAGATTTTTAAGAAAAAAACATATTCACCAAGTTTGGTACACCGTATGCATTGGTCAATGATGAAGGATCTCATTTCTATATCAAGCAGTTTGAAGTAGATTTGGCTAAATACAACATAAGACACTGAATGACAACAGCCCATCACCCACAAGCTAATGGACAAGCAGAAGTGTCTAATCGTGAAATTAAATAGATTTTTGAGAAAACAGTAGAACCAAGTCGAAAGGATTGGGCAGCAAAGCTAGACGATGTATTGTGGGCTTACAGAACAACATATAAGACTCCTCTAGGTATGTCCCCCATATAAGCTAGTTTACGGTAAGAACTGCCACTTACCAATTAAATTGGAAAGGAAGGCATATTGGGCAATCAAAGAATTAAATTTGGATCCAGAATTAGCTAAGAAAGAAAGACTATTTCAACTTTAGGAATTGGAAGAATTTTGTTTTATGGCCTACGAAAACACTAAAATGTATAAGGAAAGGAGTAGTCTTCGACACATTGCAAAGATCCGAAAAAGTCAATTTCTTCCTGGACAGAAAGTTCTACTATTCAACTCAAGATTAAAATTATTTCCTGGCAAGCTTAAATCAAGATGGACAAGTCCATACACCATACACCAGGTGACTCCTTATGGGACAATAGATCTAATCGACAAAGGAGGACAAATTTTTCTTGTAAATAGCCTAAGAGTAAAACATTATTTTGGAGGAATAGCCAACACAGTAGATGATGAACAAGTCTTGCAATGTAATGCGCTATGGAATTTACAAGGAAACAAGGGGAAATTAACAAATGAAAAGAGTGATGATAAAGAAAGTGAGCAAAGTGTTGATTCCACAACACAATTGAAACATAGAGGAATCTGGCTTGCATGCCGCAACACCCCTCCTAAATGACGCGACAACGGACAACATTAAGATCATGGAACCTACTTTCGACACCGCGACACCACTAAGGGATGTCGCGATACCACTAAGGGATGTCGCGACACCACTACGTAACTCTGTTTTCTGAACTAACATTAACTGCTGACTTTTTTGTAGTTTAATTATATTAGGATTCTTGTTCTTTAAGTTCTTGATTAGTAGAAATGAATTATAACTCTTAAATACTTTTTTATTTTCTTTTAATACATAAATAAGTCACATTGATCCTCTTATTTACCATAAATAAAGAAAGAAAAAAATCAATTTGTAGATGTAAAAGATTGTACAAGGGATTTAAGCAAAAATAGATTATCAAATGGCCAATTTCAGTGTAAGCGCTTCAAGCCCAGCTATTGAATTCCAGAAAGGCTACATGGATAAATACTTGCAACAACTACAACCATATACTTTCATCCAAGAGTAGGGATTTGATCCTTTAATGAGGAATTGTAAAGGAATATGGGAGAACACAACAGAAAGAGAATGGAAAAAAATTTGTTTGCCGTCTAAAGAGCCTACAATAATTCTTATAGTGCAGGAATTTTATCTAGCAATGAAACAAAAGGAAGCAACCAAACCATTCTACGGGACATGGTCTTTTGTGAAAGTCAGAGGGGTCAATGTTCCGGTAACTGAGATGAGTATTTGCTAATTTTATGATGCACCATATTATTATCGTAACTATCTATATAAAACAGATCTGAAGGAATTCAAAAATATAGACACGGAGGAAATATTGAGATTTTTAACGGAAGAAAAAGAGATATGGACATATCGAACAGGAGCAACAATACCTAAAACATTCAATCAAGAGCTAATGACACCAAAAGCCAAGATGTGGATGAATTTTGTCTATTCAAGACTATGGCCTACAGTAGAGATGTATGATATTGGTCCCATCTATGCTATCATAACATATGGGATCCTCCAAAAGAAACAAATATTTATTGGTACATGGATATACAAGAATATGGTTGAATGCGCAAAAAAATTAGGAAAGAGAATATTTTTCCCTTATTTAATTATAGAATTGTGTAAAAGAGCAGGAGTTCATATCGAGCAGTTGGATAAGACTATGAATCCCCCAAGGAAACTACTTGGAGATGACGTATTCAAGCAGTTTATTCTTCTGTAGACAAAACAAAAAGAGGAAAGGAGAAAAAGAGGATTTCAAGAAGGTGATGAATAATATTTAGATTTAATTTAATAGGATTTTAATTTTTAAAAGTAGATGGATTTAGGGAAATTAAATTAGTTTCTTATTATTAGGGATTTGTACTTCTTTTTAAATTGCTAAATTGAATACTTCTTTTATGTTCTTAAGAAGGATTGTATTAATTTCTTTAAGGATGATATAAGTTTGTTTCTAGGAGGATGATAGAGATATATCTTTAGTTGTTTTGTTTTGTGATCGATTTTGATTTTCTATGTAGGAACCCCGCACAAAGGAGACACAAACAAATTGAACTATCAACGAGCAAAGGAGGAAGCACCCATCATTATCAGTTGGAACGACCACGATCAATTAGGTAACTTTTTTTCTTATCTTCTTACGGGCTACACATTGAGGACAATGTGCTATCTAAAGTGTGTGAGGGGGTAATATAGAAAATTTTTGTTTTATGCATTTCTTTGATTTTTCGTGTCATTGGTGTGCTTGAGCTTGTAGAAATACAATAGATTGGTTAGGAACATGTCCATAGGTTGCTTGTGTTTACAAATAAATTTGGCATGATAATAGGTGTAATGACCCAAATTTGGGCCTAGTAGAATTGGGCCCATTGGGCCTTGGGGAGTAAGAGTGTTTAAAATTTTTGAGAACAAGAGAGCGACATTATTTCAAGTTGGACTTATTAGGAAGGTGATTTTGGAAAGTTATGAGGTTTCTAGGAAGTTCCGGGTTCAAGTTAGGCTATAGGTAAATTTTGTGTTTAAGCACTTAAAGGAGAGAAGGTAAGTGGCATCAAGACTTAAGGAAATAAGTGTGCATTTTGCTAGCACAAGGAGTCTATTGGTAAAGGTGGAAAGTGGCGTGTGGAGTGTACTAATGGTCTGAGGTTCGAATCCCACCTATTGCAAAGTTTGTATTAATTTTTGTGCTACATTCCATGTGTCGGCCATGGCATTATTATGGTAAGGAAGAGTTTTTAATTTGGGAAAGAAGACAAAGGATATGGTAAGGAGGAAAGCAAGGGAAAAACAAGGAAAGAAATGAAGGAAAAATGTAAGAGAAGGGAACATGTTGGCCTATTATGTGATGGATGTTTTGAAAAGAATATTTTGGGGTCAACACTCATCTTTTGGAAGAGATGATACATGGTTTTAGGGAGGGGGGGGGAGCCGAATTTCTCTAGCTCTCCCTGGTATTTTCACATTTTTTTTGGGTCACTTTTTCTTTACCTAATATTTTGTTTCTTTTGGTTACATTTCCTCCTTGCCGAAATTCCCTCTTCTTCTATAGTGTTCCTTCTACTCATCTTTTCTCTCTTTTCATCCAATTCTAGCTAGTACAATTTGAGCCGTGTGTTGCAAATCTCTTCTTGGCCGAAGCCCCTACTTCTTTTTCCCTCCTAATCTTCAAGTGGTTGATTCCATTCTTCTCATCTTTCGGTTTCCATTGCGGTGTGTCCCAAAATCGAATAGTGGTTCTAGGTTCTTACGTTTTGCTGTTGTGCCAAATCTTTTCTTCCATTCGACTTTTCTCTGAGTTAAGTTAAGCCGAAACACTCTTTTGCCGATTCTTTTGATAATCAAAGGGTGAGGATCGTTAACATTAGTTGCAGTAAAGGAGCATGTGGTGGCAGCCAGAAGGCGGGGTTGAATATCGGGACTCCGTAGAGGGAGATCACGTAGTGGTAAGTGATTCAAGTGTAAGTAATACATTGGGTATGAAATCTTTTGGAAATCCGAGGCTAACTTTTGGTTGGTATTGTTCTAGGGTCAACGAAGAGGGGTTCTTTAGGAAATCCAAATAAGGTGTGTAATCCCGTACCCTTCCGAATACATGTTTGAAATGGTGTGTAATCTCATACCTCTCTGAAGGTTTGCATGAAATGTTCTGTGATTCGGTCGAAATATCAAAGAAAACCAGGAAACGGCATCCGTGACCACTCGGGCGTGCGTATGTTCGTAGTGGTAACCATATTTTGCAATGAAACAGTTTTGGTTAGCAGCAGTGACGTGATTTTGAAAAATCATGAAAAATAGGAGAAACGGAATTAGAAAGTGAATAAGATATATAATTAAAGCTTACTGTGTCTATTTTTAAATGAAAGAAACAGAGTAGGAAGAGGGATTTTATATTCTGTGATATTTTAATTTTAGTGAGACTGGTTCTGAATGACTTCGTGGTTTTCTGTTCTGTCTTGGAAAAATCATTTAAAATTGTACAAAGTGAATTATGAGTTATAATTTATATGTATAGATTCCTTAGTGAGCTTATTTTCAATATAAAGAAGTGGGAGCAACATATGAAAACTGTTCAGTGAGATATTTGAATTTAGGGTAAGAGAGGTCAGAACCGTTGGTCAGTGAAACAAGGGAAATTTAATGAATAAACTGTACTAAATGGCTAAGAAAAAAATTCTAGAAATATTTTTGTAAGAATATATATGAGTCTAGTTTCAAAAAAAATTTACGGATCTAAATTTCAAGTTTCCTAACTCAAGTTATAGTCAGTTTAGTCAATATGACGCAGATGGACAGTTTCAATTTTTATGCCCCACATTAGTAGTTAAGTCTGGGTTGTGAAATTACCAAAATACCCTTGGAGGGTAAATTACCAAAATACCCCTGGGTTGCGAGATTACCGAATTACCCTTAGTGGGTAAAATTACTAAATTATGAAAATGCCCTTATAGGCCGAATTACGAAAATGCCCCCACGAGACGATTTACCAAAATACTCCTATGGGCCGAATTGCTAGAAAGCTTTAGTGGGCCGTATTACAAGGTACTATAATTGGTCAATTTACGGTAATAAATCACTGGATTAATGATTGTTGTTTATATTTGTGGATATTATGCTTTATTATGTATGTTGCATTTACATAGTTTGCATGGGATGGGAAAAATGTTGAAGAGAAGTGTAGCCCGGTGGCATTGCCACAAAAATGTTTGTTATTATGTTTCATTATGATTTCGGTGGCTTGGCCACAATAAAAATATATTAAATGGCATCTTGCCTGCGAATTAAATGGCATCTTCCCTGCGAATTAAATGGCATCTTGCCTGCGAATTGGCGTGAGCGACGGGGTGGGTTGACTTGATCCCCACGGGTGTGATTGGCTGGTCAGGGGTGTGATGGATGGATGGGTTGGGATGCATTCATTCATATCATTTTAAATATTGTTATGTAAATGGGCTTAGGCCCAAGATGATGGCATACGGGTTCAGGCCCAGTGGATGACGGTAACGGGATTATACACTGAGTTCTTGTAACTCACTCCCTTTTTTTCTTCTTAACCCTTGTAGGTAATGCTCAGTGACGAGGACTTGAGGCCATGGATGACTCGGTGGAGGCCATACTTTTGGAATGTTATTTTCAAACATTAGTAAACTTCTTTTCCGTATTATTTTGTTGCTTTTATTATTTCGGGTTTTAAAGTTGTATTAAGGCCTCTGGGATATTTTTATTTGGTTTTATGTTTAGCCATACTTATTATTTTTCTTGCATTATTTTAAATCGGGATTTTTCTAAAATCATAAATAACGGTTTTCCAAAATTGATTAATAAACGGTTTTCATAATAAATATGTACAAATAATTTAACTCGGATTCTCTTTCAAATTTTCAACGTCATTTTTAAAAGTCATGGTTTTAAAGTTCACTACCTCGATTTTCGACTCATCAATCAATCTTTCAAAAATAGCTGTATGTTTTTCAAATATTTACATCCAAAACTTGTTTACTTAAACACAACCAAGTAATGCCTATTTTAGTAAGAATCACAAGCTCTTTACACATCTTCTTCACGTGACATGCCAGATCCATTCATACCGCATGGGCCGGGTTTGGGGTGTTACATTTTATGGTATCAGAGCCAAGTTGCAAAACTCGGTTGTGGTTTGGGTTCAAAAGCGTTTTCCAAAGCTGTTTAAAATTTTAATTTATAAATGCATGTTCTAAAGGAAGTATGGCACCACGAGTATCCGGCACCAAGTCAGTAAGTCTTATTTTCATTTTATGATTATTGTGGTATGACTGTAGAAATACTCTAGAACTTTTAGCTTTAGGAGCTGAAACTATAGAGATTGAGACTTTAGGATTAAACTTATAAAACAACTTCACTTCTTATATTCCATAAAATATTGTTTAATAAACATTGAATAGCATAATGATTCATAAAACTCGTAATCAGATTAAATCGACATTAGTGAACATGAGCGCTAGAGGACGTGGATGTGGTAGACGCGACCGTGATAGAGGCCGAGGTGCTAGGGCTGGATCTTCCGTACCGAGGCATGTGCTCGAAAGGGAGGCGCTGGCATCGCCAGTGGCTGAGACGGGATCTCATGATCGAGCTTGGGTTGTTGAGCTGACTTAGATAGTTAAGGAGGTATTGAAGGAGGTTAAAGGAATCAGTGAAGCACTTCGAGTTGGGTGTATGGACTGTAAGAAGAAAAGGGATCGTGGTTCTTTTGGGTCGCAGTCTCGTTTCGTAAAGCGTGTTAAGGCACGTCCAAATTTTCTGGCTTGCGAATATTACAGAAGGCGTCATCCGGGAGAATGCTGGAGGAGGTCAGGAGCATGCTTGAGATGCGGGTCTAAGGAGCATAAGGCTCGGGATTGTTTCATCACCCTCAAGCCAGGTATGTTTTGGTTGGGCGTGATGATTGAATGTAGAAAATTTTAGGTATAAGTGGTAGATAACTGTTTGCTTCTGTGGTTAGATGTTTGGTTGTGTGAAAGAGGATTCAAGATTATGTTAAAAGTACATTAGTGTTATTAAGATCAGAGTGCGCAGCGAAAGCATAGTGGTGTGATTTGAGTGGTGCGTTTAGTAGTTGGTTGGAAATTTCGAGGACGAAATTTCTTTAAGGAGGGTAGAATTGTAACGACCCGAATTTGGGCCTAGTAGAATTGGAACATTGGGCCTTGGGGAGTAGGAGTGTTTAAAATTTTTGAGAACAAGAGAACGACATTATTTCAAGTTGGACTTATTAGGAAGGTGATTTTGGAAAGTTACGAGGTTTCTAGGAAGTTCCGAGTTCAAGTTAGGCTATAGGTAAATTTTGTGTTTAAGCACTTAAAGGAGAGAAGGTAAGTGGCATCAAGACTTAAGGAAATAAGTGTGCATTTTGCTAGCACAAGAAGTCTATTGGTAAAGGTGGAAAGTGGCGTGTGGAGTGTACTAATGGTCTGAGGTTTGAATCCCACCTATTGCAAATTTTGTATTAATTTTTGTGCTACATTCCATGTGTCGGCCATGTCTTTATTATGGTAAGGAAGACTTTTTAATTTGGGAAAGAAGACTAAGGATATGGTAAGGAGGAAAGCAAGGGAAAAACAATGAAAGAAATGAAGGAAAAAGGTAAGAGAAGGGAACATGTTGGCATATTATGTGGTGGATGTTTTGGAAAGAATATTTTGGGGTCAACACTCATCTTTTGGAAGAGATGATACATGGTTTTAGGGAGGGGGGGAGCCGAATTACTCTAGCTCTCCCTGGTATTTTCACATTTTTTTGGGTCACTTTTTCTTTACCTAATATTTTGTTTCTTTTGGTTACATTTCCTCCTTGCCAAAATTTCCTCTTCTTCTATAGTGTTCCTTCTACTCATCTTTTCTCTCTTTTCATCCAATTCTAGCTAGTACAATTTGAGCCGTGTGTTGCAAATCTCTTCTTGGCCGAAGCCCCTACTTCTTTTTCCCTCCCAATCTTTAAGTGGTTGATTCCATTCTTCTCATCTTTCGGTTTCCATTGCGGTGTGTCCCAAAACCGAATAGTGGTTCTAGGTTCTTATGTTTTGCTATTGTGCCGAATCTTTTCTTCCATTCGACTTTTCTCTGAGTTGAGTTAAGCCGAAACACTCTTTTTCCAATTCTTTTGATAATCAAAGGGTGAGGATCGTTAACATTAGTTGCAGTAAAGGAGCGTGTGGTGGCAGTCAGAAGGCGGGGTTGAATATCGGGACTCCGTAGAGGGAGATCACGTAGTGGTAAGTGATTCAAGTGTAAGTAATACGTTGGGTATGAAATCTTTTGGAAATCCGAGGCTAAGTTTTGGTTGGTATTGTTTTAGGGTCAACGAAGATGGGTTCTTTAGGAAATCCAAATCAAGTGTGTAATCCCGTACCCTTCCGAATACATGTTTGAAATGGTGTGTAATCTCATACCTCTCTGAAGGTTTGCATGAAATGTTCTGTGATTCGGTCGAAATATCGAAGAAAACCAGAAACTGGCATCCGTGACAACTCGGGCGTGCGTATGTTCGTAGTGGTAACCATATTTTGCAATGAAATAGTTTTGGTTAGCAGCAGTGATGTGATTTTGAAAAATCACGAAAAATAGGAGAAAGGAAATTAGAAAGTGAATAAGATATAGAATTAAAGCTTACTGTGTCTATTTTTAAATGAAAGAAACAGAGCAGGAAGAGAGATTTTATATTCTGTGATATTTTAATTTTAGTGAGACTGGTTCTGAATGACTTCGTGGTTCCCTGTTCTGTCTTGGAAAAATCTTTTGAAATTGTACAAAGTGAATTATGAGTTATAATTTATATGTATAGATTCCTTAGTGATCCTATTTTAAATAGAAACAAGTGGGAGCAACATATGAAAACTGTTCAGTGAGATATTTGAATTTAGGGTAAGAGAGGTCAAAACCGTTGGTCAGTGAAACAAGGGAACTTTAATGAATAAACTATACTAAATGGCTAAGCCAAAAATTCTAGAAATATTTTTTTCAGAAGATATATGAGTCTAGTTTTAATAAAAATTTACGGATCTAAATTTTGAGTTTCCTAACTCGAGTTATAGTCAGTTTAGTCTATATGATGCAGATGGACAGTTTCAATTTTTATGCCCCACATTAGTAGTTAAGTTTGGGTTGTGAAATTACCAAAATACCCTTGGAGGGTAAATTACCGAAATACCCCTGGGTTGCGAGATTACCGAATTACCCTTAGTGGGTAAAATTACCAAATTACAAAAATGCCCTTATGGGCCGAATTACGAAAATGCCCCTACGGGCCGATTTACCAAAATGCTCCTATGGGCCGAATTGCTAGAATGCTTTAGTGGGCCATATTACAAGGTACTATAATTGGCCGATTTACGGTAATAAATCACTGGATTAATGATTGTTGTTTATATTTGTGGATATTATGCTTTATTATGTATGTTGCATTTACATGATTTGCATGGGATGAGAAAAATGTTGAAGAGAAGTGTAGCCCGGTGGCATTGCCACAAAAATGTTTGTTATTATGTTTCATTATGATTTCGGTGGCTTGGCCACAATAAAAATATATTAAATGGCATCTTGCCTGTGAATTAAATGGCATCTTGCCTGCGAATTAAATGGCATCTTGCCTGCGAATTGGCGTGAGCGGCGGGGTGGGTTGACTTGATCCCCACAGGTGTGATTGGCTGGTCGGGGGTGTGATGGATGGATGGGTTGGGATGCATTCATTCATATCATTTCAAATATTGTTATGTAAATGGGCTTAGGCCCAAGATGATGCCATACAGGCTCAGGCCCAGTGGATGACGGTAAGGGGATTATACACTGAGTTCTTGTAACTCACTCCCTTTTTTTTTTCTTAACCCATGTAGGTAATGCTCAGTGACGAGGACTTGAGGCCATGGATGACTCGGTGGAGGCCATACTTTTGGAATGTTATTTTCGGACATTAGTAAACTTTTTTCTGTATTATTTCGTTGCTTTTATTATTTCGGGTTTTAAAGTTGTAATAAGGCCTCTGGGATATTTTTATTTGGTTTTATGTTTAGCCATACTTATTATTTTTCTTGCATTATTTTAAATGGGGATTTTTCTAAAATCATAAATAATGGTTTTCCAAAATTGATTAATGAACGGTTTTCATAATAAATATGTACAAATAATTTAACTCGGATTCTCTTTCAAATTTTCAACGTCATTTTTAAAAGTCATGGTTTTAAAGTTCACTATCTCAATTTTCGACTCATCAATCAATCTTTCAAAAATAGCTGTATTTTTTTTCAAATATTTACATCCAAAACTTGTTTACTTAAACACAACCAAGTAACGCCTATTTTAGTAAGAATCACAAGCTCTTTACACATCTTCTTCACATGACATGCCAGATCCGGTCATACCGCATGGGCCGGGTTTGGGGTGTTACAATAGGTGATTTTAAATTTTTGATTATTAGACTACTAAGTTCTATATGTTACACTATAAATAGGCATTAAGTAATCAACTGTACCAAATGATATAGAAAATACAAGGAAACAAGCACACTAGTATGAATGATAAATGGTTGAATTTGATTTTTTTTGTTGTGCATATTAAGGTATTTAAAGGATGACCTAAGGCATTGTTTAGATGTAAACACTTCTTGATGAATCTTTTTACAAAAACCAAGCCTAAAATGTTAATTTGTATTTTCTTTTTCTTTTTTTGGTCCTGAACTGGACGACTATAGACGCCTGACCATACATATTGAGAGTTAAGTAGATGCATTACGGTGAATTTTGAAAAAACAAGTGAAATAGGAAAGATTGGTGTGATATAAGAACTATAGGTTAGCCTAAAAGTGCTGAACAAAAGAAAAATTCAAAAACAAATCAATATGAGTAGAAAAAGTTCTTGAAAAGTGAAAAAGACTTTGTGAGTGAGATGAATTGAAAAAGAAAGTGACAAAGTCACGAAGATGAGAAAAACTCATTTATTAGTGTAAAAGAGCTCGAAGTCTAGCTGTAGTTACTATGTCATGCTACGGTTTCCTATGTGGAGAAACAAGGAAGGTGAGAGAAGGAGAAATAAGGCGGTGAGCGGGTAAGGGTCGCTAAGGGGGAAGAATTGGGGCTGATACGATGTGCCAAACTATTTTCGTATTTGTAACCCTTCAGATGCTTAATGTTTTTGAATTCCATACCTGTCCTAGGCCTCAGAACATTACAAGTCGAAAAGTCCTATGTGACCTAAATATCCTTATGCATAAATGGACATTATATTCAACAATCACATAAATTGTTGTTTGTATTCTGCTAGGATAATCAAATTACTTTTATGATTTTTGATGGATTCCTACAGGTGAGGCCCTTAATGCTTGTATACTTTTTAATGCACTGAACTTAGACGTTTGAGGTCAAAAGTGGTAAATCAATTATTCATCATGTCAAAATTATTCGTGAATATGAAATGCCTAGCCATGTGCTCCAAAATTAATTTGCACTTTAGGAGCTTGAAAGCAAGCATTTTCATTAGGTTTTAATTATGTTTTTGTAAGTTTTCTTAAAGTCAATACAATGTGTAAATTGAGTCTTTTATTGACCTTAGGCGTCGAATGAGACTTAAGGGTGAGCTAATGAGCTTTGTATGTGTGTAAGAGATCATTAGAAGGCGTACTAAACTGATATTGTCACTATGTTGCAACACAGAATGCTCAATGTCGCAACATATAAAGAAATTACGAGACTGTCTTTGATGTCGCGACACAGCCCAAAGGTGTCGCGACATACCCTTGAAGACATCCCAAGAGGAGTATATTGACTCCTATGTCACAACACAAGTCCTGATGTGTCACGACATCAACTCTGGACGGGAATTAACACGAGCCAGTGGTCATTTTTGTCCGTACAATAAAACTTAAAGCTCGGGAACGTAAACTAACCTAGGGTTAAGGACGGCGACCACCTGAAATCTACAAATAAGCTCATTTTTCACACATTATGGACACCAATTACTTAGCTTAAATTTGATTTTATTTTAGTTTTTTTCTCTTTTCTTAGGTTTTATATTTACTTTCAAGTTTGTTCTTTGTTTTATCTTGAGAAATTTGATTTGTGGAGACAATCAAACTTTGTGGATTCGCATTCATACTTTAATACAAATCAGGCTTTTTCTTAAACTTTATACTTTTGATTCATTTATCATGTTTACTCTTTATATCGATTCTATATTTTTATGAAAACCATGAGGAACTAATCCTTCTATGGGGGATTAGCGAGTGGAGGTATGATCTATTAACTGTTTTATAGGGTTACTCAACGAATAAACTGTTTGGGAAAGGATGTAACAGCCCGATTTTAGGTCTAGTCAGAACAGTGGTTTTGGGACCACAAATCTGACGTAGTAAAATTTTTTTTATTATATTTTTATGGTCTACAATTTTATGGAACTATTCTGTGAAAATCTTGTTCGAAAATTTTGACGTTTGGGCACTCAATTTAGTTTTAAGGACTAAATTGTAAAAAGTGCAAAACTTGAATTCTAGATGTTAAAGGTATCCAATTGCTATGAGATTTTAAATTAGAGGTCCTTATGTGATAATTAGACCATTAGTTAAGTTTTGGATAAAAATGGGCATGATTAGGTGAAATTTTAAAGTTTGGCAAAAAGGGCATTTTGGTCAATTAGTAATTAAATGAATTAATAAGCAAAATGAAAGAAAAATTTGTTCATCTTCTCCTACCTTGTGCATAAAATTTGAAGGTCACCATAGCTGGGGTTTGTTCAACTTTCAAGCTTGATTGTAAGTACATCCTAGCCACGTTTTTAATGCTCTTTACATTTTTGAAGTTGTTATCATCCGATCTACCTATTTCTACCATTAATTTAAGATGTGGTTGATGTCTAGGGTTTGACCCATGTTAGACATATGTGTATTTTGATGTTTAATGGTAGATTATGCATGTTTGATGTGTGATAAACAACTTTTACTAGGTGATTTTGATGAAAATGCATAAAAAGGACCTAATTGTAAAAAGTTATAAAATGGGTAGTAAAAATCTAATTTAATGGAAAAAAGTGGACTGCTATAAGCATGAAAATGGTTCGGCTAGGCTTGGGTTACCAAGAAATTGAACACATTTCATTCTATAGGGACTAAAATGTAAAATGTCAAAAAGTTAGGGACAAAATAGTAATTTTGTCTAGGATGCAAATTCATGTAAATGTATGTGTAAAATGATGAATTGATAGTCAAATTTGCTTATATAGACCTGGAACAACCGATTACGGAACTAGATCGAGGAAAACGAAAAGTCTCGGATTAGTTGAGTTTTAAATACGAACCATTCTCAAGGTAAGTTCGTGTAATTTAATTTGGTATGTTTTTATGTTTTAATTGAATTGTGTAATTGAGATAATATATATGTGATGATATACCCTATGAAATAATCACAAGATGATAAACACGAATAAAATGTCATTGTCCCGGTTGAACATTGTATTTCGATGGATTATAATAATTTTCTTGAAATGAACAAAATGATATAGAAAGGATTTAGCCCGGACGGATAATCCTGAGCTACACTCTCTTGAGTAAATGTTATGAAATGGATTTAGCCCGGCCGGGTAATCCATAGTAGGACCATTAGAGCTAACGTTATCGAAAGGATTTAGCCTGGACTGGTAATCCTGAATATGCTCTTGGGAGCAAATGTTAAAGACGGGATTTAGCCTGGACTGGTAATCCTGTTATATAAATGTGGCTTGAGAGTGTGCTCTATGAATATGTGCTTAAGGAGCACTTTGGATGTGAATTGACAAACGATTGACATGTATACCTCGAGTATACTACCCGAGTATCCATCGAAATTACAATAGTTCAATGAAAAGAAATCCTGAAAAATGGAATAGTGAAATGATATGAAAGTTTATACTATGGTGAGCTCATCTATGTTGGTTTGATAACTTCATGATGTGTATGACTAACTTGTTTAATGAGTGAATGTATTTAGGTAACTTGTCAAAATATTGATGGAATGAATGCATATATATTCTTATTTGAATAATTATAACCGGTAAGTTTCTTTCTATTACGCGAACTTACTAAGCATGAAAATCCTTACCCCATTTTACTTTTCCTTGTTTTATAGTGCTCGTAAGGCTCGCGAAGGTTGGAGGATTCGGTCGGAGCAAGATCACACTATCCACAAATCTCCTTTTTGGTATAGCTAAATGATTCATTTTGGTATAATGGCATGTATAAGCTACTTGGCTTAGATGAAGGCTTGTAAGTAATATTTTGTGACTTAGCCATTGGAATGCCTAAGGATGTTCAATTGGTGCATGTATGATGTTAATATATGTCCAAATTCTTAAGTGTAAAGTATGGTGGATAATTCATTTTGTAAGTGGCCATTGGAATTGGCTAATATTGGTTTAGTTATATATGCATATGATGATGTCTTTCATGGATGTGAGAATTTGCATGGTTTGAGTTGACAAGTATGTGATGTTGTATGTGATAGAAAATAGCATGTGAATGATGTTGCTGATTTGGTTGAGTGTATATGTTTGGATTGGTGCTATGTTTTGTTGTGTAGGTATCTGCATGGAAGGGTGACAAAATGTCTTGGTAAATAGCCTTGTTTTTGTCCACACGGGTAGACACACGGGCGTGTGTATAGGCCGTGTGTGACACACGGTCTGCCCCACAGACATGTGTTATGGCCGTGTGTCCCCTGCACCTTAATTGATGCAAAATAGAATGTCCAGAATATAGCACACGGGCAGAGACACGGGCGTGTGTCTCAATCGTGTGTGCTACACGGCCTTGGACACGGGTGTGTCCCCCGGCCATGTGAAGTCTACACCTATGTAACACCCCAAACCCGGCCCAAAGGCTACGACCAGATCTGGCATGCTACGGGGTTTATTATTAAAACTTTACTTTAATGGTTTTTGGAAAATCTCAGTTTCTTTACTTAGGCATTTGATAAAAATAAGATATTTGTTGAAAACCTTTGTTTTACATTGAACATGATCGGAAAACCCATTTTATTACTTTTTAAGACTTAAGTCTTTGAACATAAATTTTAAACTGTAAACATTAACAAATAAAAAACGATAACCTATGCCATGGGGCCTTATTACATAAATAATCCCAAACCTAAAACCTAAAGAAAACTGAAAGTAGTCTATGAAAATAAATAAAATAAAACTTGATGGCCCATCGAGTCCGCCTCGGCTCCCATGTCCACGATCTACTGCTCATCTAAAAGAGTAGAGGAAAATGAAAGGGTGAGTCACCAAGACTCAGTGTATAAATCCCGAAACACACAACGACCTGAGGCCCACAAACACATTATGGGCCTTGGCCCATATGTTATGGCAACAATCATACATACATATTAAATGATGAATGGTAACTGGCCCAACCCATCCTAAAAGTCCATCCCCTACACACCAACTCGTACCAGCCAACACACCTCGGGGATTTCTACAATCAACCCGCCAACCGCTACACACCATATCGACAAATGCATCGCCTATTCCTATTAATCGAATCATTTAAGTGTGGCTTTGCCACCGATCACTATGTGACCTAACATTTGAATTCGTGGTTTAACCACCGATCACCAAGTGACCTATCATGCTCTTCCCCTTCATTATCATAATCCCACCCCATGCATACACACATGAAAAATTGAAAACATCATACGATCTTTAAGAAAATAGGCTTTCATATATATATTTATCGATACACATAGAGATTTCTATGATTACGCACTGCATCCTTTACTGAGACCCTTTTCGAGTTTTATTCGATCTGCTACACAGCCTATTTCCGGCTTTCTAGCCCAATATATATATATATAATACAGTTAACTGGTGTGTTAGAGATCTACACACCTGATTATGGTTAAGACGACACTTTCTATGTCGATGCTATTCGTAGCCGACACAACCGCTATTTACCTAAGGTGTTGCTTAGAAGCCGATCCACAACCCGGTGGCCAATCCCGAACTGCTGACACCGCTCGTTTCTTAAACTTAGGGATTGGTTTGACAGATCCAATCCCTTCCTTCGCCTGATCGATATTTGATTCCATCAAAAAGGCCTTATTAATCATAACATATGGTTAAGATTGTGATTTCGATATCGAATCTAACGAGAACCTAAAGAGAATCCCTTACCTTGAAATTCCCAAAAAGTGATATGAGATTCAGGGACTAGTGTTTCCGGATTTTAGATCTAAGAGATCTACTTCAATTCCCGAATGTCGCCCAACAAGAGAATACATAAAACCATTAAACCATTAGATGTTCGGCTTTGTCTCCGAAAAACCGAAAGAGAAAGTGAAGAGATAGGAAAATCAGCACTCACCTTAGCACAAAGAAGTCGACTACCCCTTAGAGATTTCGGCTTTTGAGAAGATCAGAAGAAAAGATGATAGGAAGAATTCTATGTAGATTCGGCTTTAGTGAAGAAATCGACAAAAGGGAATAGGAAGTATTCGGCTATGGAGATGAGAATAGAGTTCAGAGTTTTGACTTTTGAAAGAAAAGATGTTGAGAAAAATTGGGAGGTTTCGGCTTTTGAAGAAATCAAAAGAAAAGAAATTGCAGAGAATGACTGAGAGTTTCGGCACAGAGAATGATGAAAAGAATAGGGTTCAAATTCCGGAATTGAAGAGATACTACCCCTATTTATAGAGACTTTCGGCACTTACTTATCAAAAACCGAAAGTGCCCTTCTTGCTAACTAACAACTCATCAAATAATAGGGGAAATTTCGGCACCCCTTTGCCATAAAGAAACCGATTTCTTCCCTCCTCTAGGTGATGGAATTTCGCCAATCACTGCACTCAAAGAGATAGCTCCTATCTTTTCTCCTTTATCTTAATCTAATCATACCTTTAGAAGAGGCCTAAATAACACCACCTCTCCCTACTATTATCAGCATAATACCCACATTATCCCAATCATTTAATCCTCCTATTTTCTAGCCCCATTGCCATCCCAACTAGCTCCCTTTTTAAGTGCCAAAAATGGCCCAAAGACATGGGCTCCTTGCGGCCAAAACGTGGGCCTCCTCAACTGCTAGTGACGCCACCCTCTAGCTCCCTTGCAGCGCCACCTAATATTGGGCCACAAGCCCACTTTGGTATTTAAACACAAATACCACCTTTTAAACCCTATAGTGCCAAAACAGAGAATTTAACCAAGGCCTCTGCCTAAATCTGAGCCCAATTTGGACCCCTAACACTTAAACTAACACATCAAACATATCCACACACTAAACGCATATGCCCATTAATTCAGGATGTTACAGTTCTACCCCCTTAAAAGAAATTTCGTCCTCGAAATTACCTGGTCAGAAAAGATGGGGGTATTGCTGCCGCATCGTCTCCTCCAGTTTTCAAGTAGCCTCCTCAAAACTGTGATTCCGCCATAGAACCTTAACCAACGGAACCGTCTTCCTTCGCAACACTTTGACATCACGATCCAGAATTTCTACTGGTTCCTCTTCAAAGGATAAATCGGGTCTTACTTCGATTTCTTCCACAGACACTACATGGGATGGATCCGAACGATAGCGTCTTAACATAGAGACGTGGAATACATTGTGACTCTGGCTTAGCTCAGAAGGTAACTCTAGCTGATAAGCTATCGGTCCTACTCGTTTCAACACTCGATATGGTCCGATAAATTTGGGACTTAATTTACCCTTTCGACCAAACCTTAATGCTTTCTTCCATGATGACACCTTCAAGAAAACCTTGTCACCCACTGTAAATTCAATGTCCTTACGCTTCAGATCAGCATAGGACTTCTGTCTGTCTGACGCTTCCTTTAATCGAGCCCGAATTAACTCAACCTTCTCCTCGGTCTCGGTAACCAACTCCGGACCCAAAATCCGACGTTCCCCTAATTCCGTCCAACAGGTAGGTGTACGACACCTCCGCCCATACAATGCTTCATAGGGCGCCATCTGAATACTTGACTGGTAGCTATTGTTGTATGCAAACTCTGCCAACGGTAAGAACTCTTCCCAACTACCCCTGAAGTCAATGACACATCCTCTTAACATGTCCTCCAAGATCTGGATTACCCGCTCAGACTGTCCATCGGTCTGAGGATGAAATGTCGTACTAAAATCCAACTTCGTACCCAACGCTTGATGCAACGCCTTCCAAAATCGTGAGGTGAACCTAGGGTCCCTGTCCGATATGATTGATACTGGTACCCCATGCAACCTCACTACCTCCGCTATGTAAAGCTTAGCCAACTTCTGCAAAGAGTAATCGACACGTACCGGTATAAAATGAGCAGACTTCGTCAAGCGGTCAACAATCACCCAGACCGAATCTTTCTTAGTAGGTGTGAGGGGTAGCCCACTAACAAAGTCCATCGTGATCCTTTCCCACTTCCATTGTGGAATCTTCACCGGATGCAACAACCCTGATGGTAACTGATGTTCCGCCTTTACCTGCTAACAGGTCAAACACTTCCCCACAAATTCGGTCACCTCCCGTTTTAGATCCGGCCACCAAAATTGATCTCGCAAATCTCGATACATCTTACTCCCTCCAGGGTGCATAGCATAAGGACTACCATGTGCTTCCTGCAAGATCCTATGCCTCAACTTAGGGTCTTTCGGCATGCACACTTTTCCTTAAAAGCATAATAACCATTCCTCATTCACACTAAATTCTGTTGATCCTTCACTTGATCCTACCGGAAACTTCTCCTTTAGCAACTCGTCGGTTTGCTGTTTCTCCTTAACCTGACTGACCCAAGAGGGTTTCACTTGAAGTTCAGCTAACAAACTCCCATCATCATACAGACTAAGGTGAGCAAACATTGCTCTCAAGTCAGAGATTACTTTACGACTCAAGGCATCCTCCACCACGTTAGCTTTACCCGGATGGTACTCGATCGAGCAGTCATAGTCCTTTAACAACTCGATCCACCTCCTTTGCCTTAGATTCAACTCCTTCTAAGTCAAAAGGTATTTTAGGCTCTTGTGATCGGTATAAATGATAGATTTTTCCCCGTATAGATAATGTCTCCAGATTTTCAAAGTGAAAACCACCGCCGCCAACTCCAAATCATGGGTGGGATAATTTGCTTCGTGTGGTCTCAACTACCGTGATGCGTACGCAACCACCTTTCCATCTTGCATTAACACGCATTCTAATCCCGTGTGTGAAGCATCACAATAAATCACGAATTCCTTCTCAGCCTCCGAATGAATCAATACCGGAGCCTCCGTCAAAATCCTTTTTAACTTCTCAAAACTCTCTTGCTGCCTACAAGACCAAATAAATGGAACTCCTTTCCGTAACAACTTAGTCAACGGCGCCGCGATCAATGAAAATCCTTCCACAAACCTTCTGTAATACCCGGCTAACCCAAGAAAACTTCGAATTTCTGCTACCGATTTAGGTGGCTTTCAATCCAACACCGCTTCAATCTTTCGAGGGTCAACCCTAATCCCCTCTGCCGACACAATGTGACCTAGAAAAGTAACCTCCCTTATCCAAAATTTGCACTTACCGAATTTGGCATACAACTGCTTCTCCCTCAGAATCTGTAGAACCACCCGCAGATGTGAATCATGCTCCTCTTCCGATCTTGAATAAACCAAGATATCATCTATGAATACCACGACAAACCGATCCAAGTAGGGTTGAAATACTCAGTTCATCATATCCATAAACGCTGCTGGTGCGTTAGTCAACCCAAACGGCATTACCATGAATTCGTAGTGTCCATAGCGAGTCCTAAAAACTGTCTTATGAATATCCGCCTCTTTAACCTTAAGCTGATGGTACCCTGACCTCAGATCTATCTTTGAAAAGACTGAGGCCCCCTTCAACTGATCGAACAAGTCATCGATCCTCGGCAACGGGTATTTGTTCTTGATGGTTAACTTGTTTAACTGACGATAATCAATGCACATACGCATTGTTCCATCCTTCTTCTTAACGAATAACACCGGCGCCCCCCAGGGCGACACACTTGGTCGAATAAACCCTCTTTCCAGTAACTCCTGAATCTGCGCTTTCAATTCCACCAACCCCTTTGGCGCCATCCTATACGGAGCAATAGATACTGGCGCTATTCTCTGAAGAAGATCGATACCAAAACTCCATTTCACGATCCGGGGGTAATCTCGGAAGCTCTTCTGGGAAAACATCAGGAAATTCCTTCACCGTCCTGACATCTTTGACAGTTAGTTCCTTGGCTTACAGAGCCCGAACAAACATTAGAATTGCCTCGCATCCTTTCCTCACCATCCTTTCTGCCCTTAGGGCAGACACCACATTTGACAAACAGTTCCCCCTTTCACCTATCACCAACACTTCACCGCCATCGGGAGTCTTTAACACCATACGCTTGGCTGCACACTCCAAGTTCGCTTGATACTTCACTAACCAATCCATTCCTAAGATCAAATCGAACTCCCCAAACGACAGCCCATTAGATCACCCAAAAAGCTACCCCTTGAACTTCCAGAAGGCGTCCTCATACGATTTGTTCACCACTACGCTTTGTCCTAGAGGGCTTACTACAGTCATCTCCCTAGAAGAAGTCTCATATCCTATGTTCAGAGTTCCCGCTATAGCACTAGCAACATAAGAGTGCGTCGAACCAATATGAATCAAGGCAGTGTAGGGCAAACCAAAAATTAAAAACGTACCGGTTATAACATCTGGTGCGTCAGCCTCCTCTCGACGTCTGGCAGCATAGACTAACCCCGACTATCTCTCCTCAGTGTTTCCTGCCCCTTGGCCTGGTGCTCCACGGCCCCGACCGAAACTGTTACCACCTCTGGCTGGACCACGACCTCTCTGTGGCTGCTGACCTCCTCTTCTCGACTGAGCATTTCCTTGTCCTGTGGGCCCTTCATTGCCCCATTGCTACGGACAGTTCCTAACTTGGTGGTCTGTAGATCCACACCTAAAGCACTTCCCACTGCCTACCCAACACTCGCCTACATGGAATTTACCACATCGAACACACTTTTGTGTTTGACCAACAGCAGCAGGTCTCTCTTCCCGCCTCGGCCCGTCTGACCTAGGCCTTTTTTGAGTACGTCCAGCTGCCCTTGACGATCCAAAATTCCTCTTAGATCCACCCCTATCTCTATCCCGATTTAGTTTCTCTGTTCGCTTCACCTCCTCAGCTATCTTAGCTTTTTCCACAAGCACAACAAATTCCCTCTCCCGCTGTGGAGCTATCAATACACGCAAATCATCCCTCAGACCATCTTCAAATCGAACACAACATTCATGGTCTGTGGCCACCATTCCTCAAGCATAACGGCTAAGGCGTAAGAATTCCGCTTTGTACGCAGCCACCGACCTACTTCCTTGCACCAAATTCAGAAATGCTCTATGCTGCGCATCCACATAACTTGTCCCAATGTATTTACTCTGAAACGCTATTTTGAAGGAATCCCAAGTGTTACGGTCAGCCACCGTACCATTCTTAATCGTAAGCCACCATTGATAAGCTTCGTCCCGCAGGAGGGATACAACCCCTTTCAACTTCTCCTCCTCCGTGAAATCTAAATCATCCATTATACGTTCAACTGCCTCCAACCAATACTCAGCTGAACTCGGGACTATACCGAAAATTCCCTAAACACTTCGCCCCATTGGCTCTAAGTCGCTCCAAGACAGACTTCCGGCTCCTCGTGCCCATGCCCGCCGCAAAGAACCCTCTCTAGAACCCTTAACATTGCACGAGATACCGCATCATCTTCGGCCGCCTGGTCCTGAAATTTCTCCTCCACAGCTGGTGGTACCAGCATCTCGTTTCCAGATCCATGGCCAGACCCTACTAGTTTTGACACCGTCATCCTACCCCTACCACGACCACGCGGCAGATGTCCACGACCTCTTGTACTCATTCTACCGATTCGCGTTTATCTGATTAGAAATTTTATGAATTGTTAATTTCTTCCACTAATTAACCACGAACAATCTTATGAACAGTAGTTTTAAGAGTAGTTCTTTCGATTTCAAAATTATATCTACAGGTTTCAGTCTCAAGTCTGTATCTCCGAGTTCTAGGAACTTCATACATCAACCATCATACATCAACATACAAGTAGCATCCATGAACTCACATTCATCACATAAGGATGTTTTCGTCATTTCACTACCCAAGGGTACTTTCATAATTTTATCCTATAGGGGTATTTTCGAAATATATATTATTTTTTTCAAAAATAGGGTATCTTGGTGATTTTATGAAATAAGGGTATTTTGGTAATTTTGCATTTTGGGGGTATTTTGGTAATTTTCCAAACTAGTGGTATTTTGGTTATTTTTCAAATCAGGGGTAATTTAGTATTTCTTTCACAAACCATGGGTATTTTGGAAATTTTCAAAATTAGGGTGGCTGGTCCCCTTCGGGTTTTAATTATAAATTTTGCCCCATCAACAAGTCCTCATGGCTAAGGTGAACAGTCACTACGCACCAGGTAGGATTCTAGCGAAGAGGTGGTGAGTCACTAGGACCGCGTAAGTACCAAGCTCTCCCTGAATCCAATCCTAGACATGCGTATGCCTGTTGCCACACCCTAACCCAGCGATTTGTTCACAGGTTTGTTTGGATAGATTAAGTCTTATGAATTTATAGAGTTGTTTAAACTAAGCCTAAGGTCCATCAATGCCTAACATACTAGTCTACGCCCATCAAGCCCAATCATGCATATCATATCGGTTAGAATACTTACTGCGTGGATCGGGTGCCGGTAGACTCAAAGGCCATATCTTCATCCAAGACATTTTCTCAAATTCTCATCAAATTTTCAAAACACTACTAGACCCATTCACAGCCCGAGTTTTGAACTGGGCTCTGATACCAAAATGTAACACCCCAAACCCGGCCCAAAGGCTACGACCAGATCTGGCATGCTACGGGGTTTATTATTAAAACTTTACTTTAATGGTTTTTGGAAAATCTCAGTTTCTTTACTTAGGCATTTGATAAAAATAAGATATTTGTTGAAAACATTTGTTTTACATTGAACATGATCGGAAAACCCATTTTATTACTTTTTAAGACTTAAGTCCTTGAACATAAATTTTAAACTGTAAACATTAACAAATAAAAAACGATAACCTATGCCATGGGGCCTTATTACATAAATAATCCCAAACCTAAAACCTAAAGAAAACCGAAAGTAGTCTATGAAAATAAATAAAATAAAACTTGATGGGCCCTCGAGTTTGCCTCGGCTCCCATGTCCACAATCTACTGCTCATCTGAAAGAGTAGAGGAAAAATGAAAGGGTGAGTCACCAAGACTCAGTGTATAAATCCCGAAACACACAACGACCTGAGGCCCAAAAACACATTATGGGCCTGGGCCCATACGTTATGGCAACAATCATACATACATATTAAATGATGAATGGTAACTGGCCCAACCCATCCTAAAAGTCCATCCTCTACACACCAACCCGTACCAGCCAACACACCTCGGGGATTTCTACAATCAACCCGCCAACCGCTACACACCATATCGACAGCCGTACTACATATTCCTATTTATCAGGAATCATTTAAGTGTGGCTTTGCCACCGATCACTATGTGACCTAACATTTGAATTTGTGGTTTAACCACCGATCACCAAGTGACCTATCATGCTCTTCCCCTTCATTATCATAATCCCACCCCATGCATACACACATGAAAAATTGAAAACATCATACCATCTTCAAGAAAATAGGCTTTCATATATATATATTAATCGATACACATAGAGATTTCTATGATTACGTACCTGGCATCCTTTACAGACCCTTTTTCGGGTTTTATTCGACTGTCTACACAGCCTATTTCTGGCTTTTTAGCCCAATATATATATATATATAATACAGTTAACTAGTGTGTTAGAGATCTACACACCTGATTATGGTTAAGACGACACTTTCTATGTCGATGCTATCCGTAGCCGACACAACCGCTATTTGCCTAAGGTGTTGCTCAGAAGCCGGTCCACAACCCGGTGGCCAATCCCAAACTGCTGACATCGCTCGTTTCTTAAACTTAGGGATTGGTTTGACAGATCCAATCCTCCTTCGCTTTGATCGATATTTGATTCCATCAAAAGGCCTTATTAATCATAACATATGGTTAAGATTATGATTTCGATATCGAATCTAACGAGAACCTAAAGAGAATCCCTTACCTTGAAATTCCTGAAAAGTGATATGAGATTCAGGGACTAGTGTTTCCGGCTTTTAGATCTAAGAGATCTACTTCAATTCCCGAATGTCGCCCAACAAGAGAATACATAAAACCATTAAACCATTAGCTTTTTAGCTTTGTCTCCCAAAAATCGAAAGAGAAAGTGAAGAGATAGGAAAATCAGCACTAACCTTAGCACAAAGAATTCAACTACACCTTAGAGATTCCAACTTTTGAGAAGATCAGAAGAAAATATGATAGGAAGAAGTCTATGTAGATTCGGCTTTAGTGAAGAAATCAACAAAAGGGAATAGGAAGTATTCGGCTATGGAGATGAGAATAGAGTTCAGAGTTTCGGCTTTTGAAAGAAAAGATGTTGAGAAAAATTGGGAGGTTTCAGCTTTTGAAGAAATCAAAAGAAAAGAAATTGCAGAGAATGACTGAGAGTTTCGGCACAGAGAATGAAGAAAAGAATAGGGTTCAAATGCCGGAATTAAAGAGATACTACCCCTATTTATAGAGACTTTCGGCACTTACTTATCAAAAACTGAAAGTGCCCTTCTTGCTAACTAACAACTCATCAAATAATAGGGGAAATTTTGACACCCCTTTTCCATAAAGAAACCGATTTCTTCCCTCCTCTAGGTGATGGAATTTTGGCAAACACTGCACTCAGCAGATAGCTCATATCTTTTCTCCTTTATCTTAATCTATTCATACCTTTAGAAGAGGCCTAAATAACACCACCTCTCCCTACTATTATCAGCATAATGTCCACATTATCCCAATCATTTAATCCTCCTATTTTCTAGCCCCATTGCCGTCCCAACTAGCTCCCTTTTTAAGTGCCGAAAATGGCCCAAAGACATGGGCTCCTTGCGGCCAAAACGTGGGCCTCCTCAACTGCTAGTGACGCCACCCTCTAGCTCCCTTGTAGTGCCACCTAATATTGGGCCACAAGCTCACTTTGGTATTTAAACACAAATTCCACCTTTTAAACCCTATAGTGCCCAAACAGAGAATTTAACCAAGGCTTCTGCCTAAACCTGATCCCAATTTGGACCCCTAACACTTAAATTAACACATCAAACATATCCACACACTAAACGCATATGCCCATTAATTCAGGATGTTACAACCAATTTTATGAAAAATTATGAAAATTAAATTCACGTGTGGCACGGCCGTGTGGAAAAGTCAGAGAGCACCCTATTTTGAACACGGCCTGTAGCATGGCCGTGTCTAAGGGTCGCACGGGCTTGTGACCCCTGTTTTAGCAAAAAATTTCTAAGTGTCATAAAACTTTCTAAAGTTCTCGGTCTAGTCCCGAACCGCTTCCAAAGCATGTTTTGGGCCTCGTAAGCTCATTTTAGGAACGATAGGAATGTAAATGAAAAGTTTTAAATTTGGATGGAGATTCAGGTCTCAGTTTTGTATGATTACTTGTGTTTATGCCCGGTAATGCCTCGTACCCTATTCTGGCTTCGAATACGGGTAAGGGGTGTTACAAAGGAAGAACCTAAACCCTAGGCTTGACAACCCTATGAAGTCATCGAGGTGGGATTTAACCCAAAATTGGTATGGCCTATCCGTGAACACCTTCACTTCAAGCCGGTCTGGACAGTGAGGTCGGAAGATAAGTAATTCTTGTCGACTCGTTATTTTAGTGGAAGATCAAAAGATCCTGCTGAGATAGCGACTAGTTGACTGACGAGGAACACGGAGCGACAATTGATGAAGATTACTGAAGCTAGCTAATAATGTAACACCCCAAAACCGGCCTAGAAGTTAGGCCCGAGACCGAAATGTCACATTAAAGGCATACTCCAAAACGATTTTATAATTTAACAATTTAAGGCCCAAAAGCCCAAAACCCTCGTATCTTGTTAAGTTAAGAGGAAAAGCCCACATTTTAGGAAAACGTTCAAATGTTAAGTTATTTCGAAAATCATGATAACTTGAGAAATTTTATTTAAGTTTATTAACTGGATAGTTGAAACAATAAAAATAAACCCCAAAATCTAAAGTCAATTAGGAGATACATGGCCTTATTACAATTCAATGAAAAATAAAGTATTTAAAATAAATTCATTTGAACAACTTAAAAACATTTTATCAGCTTGTAGTGTTGCCATCTCCGAGTCCTCTCCCACGCCGAGCCGTCTATTCAGGATCACCTGAAACATAAAAAAAAGGGTGTGAGTTTCGAAACTCAGTGTGTACAACCCTTGGCAATCAAATCACATACAAATATTCACATTGGGCCTAAGCCCTATCAAAATCGGTGGTCTTGGGCCTTAGCCCACCATGACCTCATATCATATCATATCGTATCATATACAAACAAGATAATGCAAAACCCATCCCAATAATCCATCCGCTACACACACCATTTCCCTTCCAACCATTACACACCTGTGGGGATTTCTAAATCAACCCACCCATCCTCTACACACCAAAGGTAGCCCGGTTGCGGTACTACCGAATGTTGTAGCAAAGCTGTTAATCATATGATGGGCTTAAAGCCACCGGTGGATCCATGGCCATACGACTATGCGATCCTCAAATCTTCCTCCGTACCATAATTCCCACCCATATGCATCCTAAGCAGAATATCATATGAATGCATCAAACACACGAGTAACATCCACAAACTCATATTCGTCACATAGGGGTATTTTTGTCATTTCACTACCCAGGGGTATTTTCGTAATTCTTCCCTACAGGGGTATGTTGGTAATTTGGAAAAATAGGGGTATCTTGGTAATTTTGCAAGATAGGGGTATTTTGGTACTTTTACAAAATAGGGGTATTTTGGTACTTTTGCAAAACAGGGGTATTTTGGTAATTTACAAATCTAGGGGTATTTTAGTAATTTTATAAATATAAGGGTATTTTATAATTTTACAAATATAAGGGTATTTTAGTAATTTTACAAATATAAGGGTATTTGGTCCCTCTCGGGTTTTAGTTATAAACTTTGGCCCATAAACAAGTCCTCGCGGTTAAAGTGAACAAACACTATGCACCAAGTAGGATCTTAGAAAAGAGGAGGTGGGTCACTCGGACCGCTTAAGTACCAAGCTCTCACTAGATCCAATCCTAGACATGCATATGACGGTTACCACACCCAAACTAATCGACTTGTCCACAGACATGTTTGATTATTAGATTAAGTCTGATGTGATTTAAGAGTTGTTCAAAACTAGGCCTAAAGTCCATTAAACCCTAGCATACTTGTCTACGTCCCCCATAAAGCCCATATTACATCCTTACGGCCTATTAGGCCCAAATCTCATTCATATGGCCTACTAGGCCCAAAACAATTCCAAATCATGTAACATGCGTGACTAACTTAATACGTATGACCAAACCAACCAATTTCATCAAACTTAGCCTTATGGCGCACCGGGCCCGTTTAGCCACTTTCAGCTTTTCGGCTTTTCGGCATTGCCGATATCGTGTGTGTAGTATTTGTACACACCTGGTAACCTCGCATGCTGGAAACCCCTTAGTCATGAACCTACAATCGACATTACTAGCGATTAACCAAAGCTTTACACATGCTAATAAAAATCAAAACCTCACCGTACCCTTACCGTGTGCCTCACGTTCTAGTAGCCCTTCCTTTGCTACTATTTGCGATTATCCGCCAGACTTGCACCCAACATATATCGTCAAAATCAAGTGACCCATAATCCACATAAGTCACCCCTATAAGCCATATTACATTCGGCCATTTACTAAACCACTACCGGGACGAGTGCACTTACCTCTTGCTAACGATCCTTACCTACCACGCTTGTGATTGTTGAGCCTTACCGTTGTTAATACAAGTTAACGACAAGGAGGGGTTAGATAGCCCTTCGGCTTTTAAGAGAACACACTAAAAAGTTCAACTAAGCACTTACCGAAATTCTCCTTTGATCCTACAGCTTCAATATCTATTGAATAAGATTCGGCTTCCAATCGTGACTAAAAGTAGATAACAGTCGATTGAGGCGAGGGAACAAGCAAAAAGGGTTCGGCAAGAGTAGAGATTCGGCTAGGAAGGATGATAGTAATTTCGGCAATGAAGGGAATTGGCTTAGCAAAAATTTGGCAAAAAGGCAGAAACCGTTTGAGGGGGAGAATAAAACTAGAGAATGCTAAAAAAAACCCTTCAAGCATTCGACCCCCTCTCCTTTTAAAGCCACAGACCGAACACTCCCCTCCCTTAGAGTCCCATTCGGCACCATCACATCCTTACTCCCCATCTCCTAACTTTTCTCTTCGATAATACCTTCATCTTATCCGAAATCTCCTCCACAACCATCAGTCCTGCTTACTTCAAACTCTCCATGGCAAGAGTTCAAAATCCACACAACTCTTGTCGTCCACCTATGCAAAATAAAACACTCCAAAATGCACTCCTCCTGCTCGAACCTTGGACCTCTTCACGCCACCTTGTAGCTCCCCTAGTGACGCCACCTTGCCACTGGACCACAAGCCCATTTGTGTCCTATTTTCCCCTTAATCTGCTTAAGAGGCCTAATGCTTGAGGCTAGGGTCCACTAAAGCAAGAAAAATAAAATTTTCCCTATGGTCTTCCCTATCTCTAAGACTTCAAATAATCCCGATAATACCTTAAAATTAATATTCTAAGTGCTACTCATACATACCAACCTCAGTGCACAGAAATTTAAAGTTTCAGGATTTTTGGGGCGTTACAACCCAATAGGCCCAAATCTACTAGGCCCAAATTCGGGGCGTTAAAATTCTACCCTCTTTAAAGAAATTTCGTCCTCAAAATTTCTAACTAACTATTAATCGTACTATCCAAGTCTCACCACTACGCTTTCGCTGCGCACTCTGATTTAATAACACATAAACATTGCACGCATACAGTTTCTATACCCAAAAATATCGCATCCATACAAAACGTACCCGACTTAATGGTGATTGAACAATCCCGAGCCTTATGTTCCTCAGACCCGCATCTTAAACACGCTCCTGACTTCCTCCAGCATTCACCCGAATGACGCCTTCTGCAATATTCGCAAGTCGAAAAGTTTGGACGTACCTTAACATGCTTCACAGAACGAAATTGTGGCCCTAGAAGACTACGATCTCTTTTTTTTCTTACAGTCCACACACCTAACCCGAAGTGTTTCACCAATTTCTTTAACCTCCTCCAGTACCTCCCTAAATATCTGAATCAGCACATCAGCCCTAACACTTCCACGGCCTCTGCCGTGACCCCTTGTACTTTTTCTAGCTCTCATCGTTATGTGCGTATTTCTGGGTTAGAATTTTGTGAAATTAGTGCATAGTTCCACTGTTTAAAACACATGTTTATGTGAGTGACAATTTAAAATTTGTTTCGCGGTCGTAAATCCACTACAGGCTTAAGTTCCCTACGGGCTTTAGTCTCTAAGAACCTATTGTTTAAAGTAGCCTAATATCTAATTATAGTTCAGTAATTTAAACAAGTGTAATAACAGAAAAACTTACTTGGCTCGACGTCAAGGGCTCGGTGAACCACACTGCAAGATCCTGCAAAAACTCTTTAATCCACTTGTTTTAAAAACCCAAAATCTAAGGCCCATTTCACAGCCCGAGTTTTGCAATCGAGCTCTGATACCAATAAATGTAACACCCCAAACCTGGCCTAGAAGTTAGGCCCAAGTCCGGAATGTCACATTAAAGGCATACTCCAAAATGATTTTATAATTTAACAATTTAAGGCCCAAAAGCCCAAAACCCTCGTATCTTGTTAAGTTAAGAGGAAAAGCCCACATTGTAACATCCCAAATGTGGGGTTATTTGGAATTTGATAATTTTTCTTATGTATGAACTGCTGAGTCATTATTTATGGAATAATAATGGTCAATTTAAGGCTTGGTGTTGGTTCGATTTGGTAGGAAATTTGAGTTTTTAACTTTTAAAAAGAAGGGAGCCTTGGTAAGTGGTGTTATAAGAATAAGTGTGGGTAATTTAACACTAAAAAGCCCTTGGTAAAGTGGCAAAAAGAAGCCCACTTAGGAGCTACATGTGACGCCACCAAGGAGCAAGGGAGAGCTTGTGTTCGAGTCACAAAATCCTCCTCTTTTTGTTTTTATTTGGGCTGGCACAAGGGGAGAGTTTTTCCCTTCAAACTCTTTTATTAGGTGTAATTATTAAGGGATAATTTAAGCATTTTAATTAGTTTTAACTTGCTTAAACCTTTTGATAATACAAGAGATTTGATAATAGCATTAAGGATATTATTTTAATTAAAAGGGATTATTAAGTGATTAATTCAAATTATTTGAATTAATTGAAATGTGTGGCCAAGAGTACTTGGAGAGGTTGCCGAAGTTTTGAACTCCTTGAACAAGGAGGTGTGGGCGGCAAGGCTACTAGGTGATGGCCGAATGTGGGACTCCTTGGTGAAGAGGAGTTGGCTAGGAGTTGGACTCCTTGTTGCCAAGGATGGACGGCAAGCATTAGGGGAGGGGTGCCGAATTTCTTTATAAGCACCCATCCATCAATAGGTCTTCTTTTTTCTCACTTTTGCTAGTTGCCGAAACCCTCAACCTCTCCTTGTTCTTCTTTTATTTCTTTCCCTTCTCTTAAAAGACCTTAGCCGAATTCCTACACATCAACCTCTCCTCTATCTTCTTTCTTTCCTCTTCTCTTTTTCTTAGTTAGCCGAATCTACTCCCTAGCCATAGCCGAATTTCCCCTCTCCATATTTTCAAAGCTTTGGCCGAATATACCTCTCTAGAGTGCCGAAATTCCCTTCTCTTTGGATGCACTTTTGCCGAACCCTAAAGGTGGTATAAGACTCTTGAGACTCTCCTTCAATCGGTCATAAGGTGGTAAGTGATCTTGGCCGAATGCCATCTTTCTTTTCTCTCTTTGTCCATCGATTTCTTTTACAAGGAGGGTGCCGATTTCGGCAATGGTTTCTAAACGGTTAGTAACCGATTCTTGTTAGGTACTCGTGGAAGTGAAGCGATCGATTGGGCCTGATCTCTAGTATTCGGTTGGTGGTACGTAATGGTGAGATCTACTTTAATGGTCAGTGATATTTGTTTTAGCCAAGGCTACTAACTTTAGAGTGCCGATTCATGATATCGAAGCGGTTGGGGAGTTAGGTGTTGCGGTTGGTGTCCAAAAGTGTGAAGGTGAGATTTTGGGTTCACAAGGAACCCCTCCCAATAATTTGATTTGGCCGAATAGGCCCTAAGACTAATCCCTAGTTGGCCGAATATAGGTGCAGTGAGATCTAGGGGGCCAACGTTTCTTCTCTGGGATTTAGAACGTCCAAGGGTGACAGTGTGTACATACACACTTATAATAGTTAATTAAGTGTATGTTATGTGTAAATCTGCTCTATGTAGATGTGGCAATAGTACCTTAATGGTACAAGCGAGGATCCCGTAAGTCTCTATATGTATGAGATGGATAATATGCTTTTGGGAAGCATGGATTATTTGATACATGTGATGTATGTATGTTCTGTTATTAACCGCTTGACATGGGTTGATGAGAGGAGGGGCGGTGATATCGTCTTTGACGAGCACCGATGCTTTGGTAGCACATCGTGACTATATGTCACCGGAGGTTTGGTACCTCCAGAGGTTTGGTACCTCATAGCGACTTGTCCCCGTGGTTAACACCACCGTGGGTTGGCCCCACTTGAGATATGGGATCGTCTCGCGCGGTGATTTGGTATCACACGATGGGTTGGCCCCATCACCCGATTTGTGTCTACGGACACGGTGCTTTGGTAGCACATTGTGACTATACGTCACCGGTGGTTTGGCACCACCAGGTGTTTTGGTAACACATCGTGACTACGGTCACCAAAGTGGTTTGGTACCACGTGGGGTAGACAAAGGTGTTTGGATGGTTAGGTTGGGTACATGATACTTTGCTTAATTAATCATTATATGTTGTGTATGAAATGTTGTATTAACCGGGGAAGGGTTACATCTCGAGTCTTGGTGACTCACCTTCTCCTTTAACATTTTTTTCAGTGACTCGTAGATGGCGGTTGAGGAGCGGTGGGACTCGAGGCGGCCATGCAAAGGATTTTAATTTACGTAACTTTAAAGTTGTTTAATTTTTATTTTGGGTTGTAATAAGGCCTCCATAAACTATAGTTGCGTTTTATTTTTTTTTATTGTTGGATATTTACTTAAAACTATGTCATTAAATTGAATTAAATCACATGTTTTCTTAAGTTAACACGAAAGAGTTTAATCGTGCCATCGGGTACACTTGAAACTGGTAAAACAATTGGACTTAATTAAAAATTCCGAATTAGATCTAAAGGTAGCTTTAACCAGACAACCGAAACGAGGGGTTTTCAATGGAAAATTAAATGTTTTTCGAAATAGCGTTCACAAGGTTTTACTTCGTAATAACTCAAATTCGGTCGTAGTGTTTGGGCCGGGTTTGGGTTGTTACAGAATTGGTATCAGAGCCAAGTTCAAAGCTCGGCTGTGGGGGCCCAAGGCCCAAAAATGTTTTTGGTAGGCCTTATGGTATGATTTCTGGGTTTTTAAGCAGCATGGCCCGAGTCTCCGGCACCGATCCGCCCAGGTAAGTACATCTAAACCTTTTTGGGAAATATATTACAGAGAAGGGTAGGAAGCATGGAACGTAGATAGACTTATAGGACTTGGACCCTAGGGTTAGATTACTCAAACACAACGCACATAAGACTTAAAGAACTAAACCCACCTATGACTTAGTCAATGAGCTAGGTGTGGTAACCCCATGCGCATGTCTAGGATTGGATCCTAAGAGCTTGGTATTTAAGCGGTCCTCGTGACTCACCTCCTCTTCGCAGTATCCTACACAGTGCGTAGCCAGTTCACCCTAACTCGTAAGGCTCGGTGGTGTGGTAACCTCTGTGCGCATGTCTAGAAAGGTTCGGTGAGAGCTTGGTATTTAAGCGGTCCGCGTGACCCACCTCCTCTTCACTTGAAGTCCGCACAGTGCGTAGCTTTGGTTCACCCCGACCGGGAGGGCTTGGTCATAGGCTAAACACAATGATTAAAACCCAAAAGGGAATCACCATGTTTTGAAAAAGAAGGAAACAACAAGCCCTAATGTTTTCAAAACTTGTCCAATAACCTTCTTAAACCCTAGAACACTTAGTATACCATGTTTTTCTCGGAAAACTTGACTTGTGGAAAATTACAAAAAAATTTCCCTTAGGAGTAAAATTACCAAAATGCCCCTAACCCATAAAATATTAATTCGACGGTTTTGCTTAAAAATTTCAACTATTTTACAAATATCAAGTAGCTTAGCTTTGGAAATCATCAAGAAAATATTTTGGTTACGAAAATTACGAAAATACCCACAGTAGGAAAAAACGAAAATACCCAGGGTTAGAAATGGGCGTAAATGTCCAGATGAGTGAATAGGTATGGAAAGTATTAAGGAATGGATGCATGAACTCCTTTGTGTGAACTAGGATAGGAAATCAAACATTGTTTGCTCGAAAGAATCTCTCGATTAACCCTCGTCCATAAAACTTCTTCGCGAGTAATAAAGTGAAACAAATGCTAACGCATAAAATTTTTCTTAATCGATTAAAAGCGCGGTAGATAGAATGAGTTCTAGAGGACGTGGACGCCGTGGGCGTGGTAGGGGTAGGATGACGGTGTATGAACCCGTCAGTCGGGACAAGGTTCGAAAATGAGGTACCACCGCCACCACCACCTCCTACTTTTAGAGCCGAGGAGCCGGAGCGGACCGGTGGCGAATCGGTATCGCAAGTCGTGTTCTGCGAGTCTTGGAGATGGTGGTCGGGTGGTGGAAATGTTGGAGCTCGGAAATCGTCCCCGGCGACTCGATCTAACGGAGCGGAGGTATTCCGAGGTGTGTCGAGTGGCACCCAAAGGCAGTGAAATCTCGCTAGAGTCAACCGAAAGGATCATGGATGACCTTGACTTTGTCGGTAGAGAAGGCGAAAGGCGTGTAAGCTTCTAAAGGATGAAGCGTATCGGTGGTGGCTTACGGTTCGAGATGGGGCTACTGACCCGATGATTTGACTTGGGAGTATTTCGAACCGCCTATCGAGAAAAGTATGTAGGCATTAGCTACACTTGTGCCAGCAGAGAAAGGCTTTTCTCGGGATTAGTTCAAGGAACTAAGTCCGTGTCGGAATATGAGGCGGAATTTCTAAGGTTTGAGTAGATATGCGAGAGGCATCGTGTCTCATCGAACACGAGCGCTGTGTCCGCTTTGAGGATGGACTCCGAGATGATTTAAGGTTCTTGATTGCCCCACAAAGAGTTCGTGAGTTCTCATCTCTAGTGGAGAAGGCTAAGGTAGCCGAGGGAATCAAGGAGGCCGTGGAGCGTAATTATAGTAAGAACAATCGGAAGAGAAGTTTTGGGTCACCGGGTCAAGCGGAAGTGCTCGAGAAAAAGGCTAGGCCCGTGGGTCTAATCAGCAAATGAGGCCCACGATCGCTAATCGAGGCCGACTCGGTGCAATCGGCTGTGGAAAGACCCATTGGGGAGGATGTTGGACCGGCGATAAGGGATGTTTTGAGTGTGGGTCTTTGGAGCATCGCGTCAGAGATTGTCCCCAGAAACTAGCTAAGAAGCAGCCAGAAGGACAGAACCGTGCTCAAGATAGAAATGTAGGACCACAGAGGGGTCGTGGTAATGGTAGAGGAAACAACGGTCCCAACCGAGGTCGTGGAACTCAAGGCGCAGGTTCAGCAAACACGAGGCTAGGCAGCCTGGTTTGGTTTACGCAGCGAGGTGTCGCGAAGAAGGTGACGAACCGGATGTCATAACCGGTACATTTCTAATTTTCGGCTTTCCTTATGTTGCATTGATTGATGTGGGTTCGACGCACTCGTACATTGCTAGTAGTGTGGTAGGAACTATGGACCTAGACTCAAATCGCTTCTAGGGAGATGACCGTAGTTAGCCCCTTAGGTCACTCCGTAGTCGTAGATAGACTTTATAGAGGCGTACCCTAGAACTCCAAGGGGTAGTATTTGTAGCGATCTAATGGAACTACCGTTTGGGGAGTTCGATTTGATCCTTGGTATGGATTGGTTGGTTAAGTACCAAGCGAGTTTGGATTGCGCGACTAAGCGCATGGTCCTTAAGACGATCAAGGTGATGAAGTGGTTATGATAGGAGATAGAAGGAATTATCTATCCAACGTAGTGACCTTGCCTTGAAGGTCAAAAGATGGTCAAGAAGGGTTGTGAGGCGTATTTGGTTCAAATCGTGCTTTGGAAGCTAAGGAGTTGGTAGTTGAAAAGGTCCGAACGGTTGGGGAATTTGCCGATGTATTCCCGGAAGAACTTCCGGGTTTGCCTCCCGGATCGAGAAGTCGAATTCGGTATAGACTTGCTACAGAACGGCACTGTGTCTATAGCACCATACCGAATGGCACCAAAGGAATTGGTGGAGCTAAAGGCTCAAATTCGTGGAGCTCTTGGATAGAGGGTTTATACGACCAAGCATATCTCCGTGGGGAGCACTGTGTTGTTTGTCAAGAAGAAGGACGGTTCTATGCGGATGTGCATCGACTACCGTCGATTAAATAAGTTGACGATCAAGAACAAGTATCCGCTTGCCTCGGATTGGCGACTTGTTCGATCAAGCGAAGGGTGCCTCGGTGTTTTGAAGATAGACCTTAGGTCGAGTTATCATCAACTTAAGGTAAAGGAGGTGATGTTCACAAACGGCATTTCGAACTCGGTATGGGCATTTTGAGTTCTTGGTAATGCCATTTGGGTTGACCAATGCGCGGCGGCATTCATGGACTTGATGAACAGAGTATTCCAAAGAAGATTTGGACCAGTTTATGTCGTGGTGTTCATAGACGACATATTGGTTTATTCAAGGACGTAAGAGGAGCATGACAAGCATTTACGGATAGTTCTGCAAGTATTGAGGAGAAGCGGTTGTATGCCAAATTTAGTAAATGTGAATTTTGGCTTGGGGAAGTGGCTTTCTTAGGTCATGTAGTGTCGTGAGAAGGAATTAGGGTAGACCCCGCAAGATTGAGGCAAGATATTGGAGTGGAAACCACCTAGGGCGGTGGCTGAAATACGAAGTTTTCTGGTTTAGCGGATACTATCGGAGATTCGTGGAAGGATTCTCCCTAATAGCAAATAGCCGTTGACTAAGTTGCTAAGGAAGGGTGTCCCGTTTGTATGGACGGAAGCGGCAAGAAAGCTTTGATAAGCTAAGGAAGATTTTGACTAAGCTCGGTTTTGGTGCAACTGAAGCGGAAAAGTTATTCACATCTATTGTGATGCATCTCACACCGGTTTGGGGTGTGTGTTGATGCAAGATGGGAAGGTAGTAGCCTATGCATCCCGTCGCTTAAGATCGCATGAGGTTAACTACCCAACTCACGACTTAGAGTTAGCGGCGGTCGTCTTCGCTCTCAAGATATGGAGACATTACTGTATGGAGAGAAGTCGATGGTCTACACGGATCACAAAAGCTTGAGGTATCTTCCGACTCGAAGGATCTGAATCGAGACACAATGCGTCGATGGATTGAACTACTAAAGGACTATGATTGTTCAATCGAGTACCATCCGGTAAGGCTAATGTGGTAGCCGACGCATTAAGCCGGAAGGTGGTGACGGACTTAAGAGCAATGTTCGCTCGGTTAAGTCAGTATGATGATGGGAGTCTTTTGGCGAAACTTCAAGTAAAGCGACTTGGATTGAGGAGATTAAAGAAAAGCGATTAGTGGATGAAGGCTTGAGCTCTAAGAGGGTACAAGTTCTAGACGGTGGATTGGGAGGATACCGCTTGTCTAGTGATGGAGTGCTTTGTTTTCAGGACGGGTATGTATGCCAAAAGATACGGATTTAAGGCGAAAATTCTCCAAGATGCACATAGCGGCCCATACGCTATGCACCACGGAGGAAGCAAAATGTATGGAGACTTGCGGAAACAGATTTTGGTGGCCGGGGTTGAAGCGTGAGATAACGGAGTTCGTAGGAAAGTGTCCGACGTGTCGTGAGTTAAGGCTGAACATCGGTCACCATCGGGACTACTTCAACCGATAAAGATCCTCAATGGAAATGGGAGAGGATCACCATGGATTTTGTTAGTGGGCTACCCTTACGCCCACTAAGAAGGATGCGATTTGGGTAATTGTGGATCGCCTAACTAAGTCGGCTCACTTCATGCCGGGTGAGAATGGATTACTCACTCCGAAAGCTAGCAAGGTTATATGTGGTCGAGATAGTCGATTGCATGGTGTGCCAATGTCGATTATCTCGGATAGGGATCCGAGGTTCACGTCGAGGTTTTGGAAAGCGTTGCATCAAGCTTTGGGTACACTTTAGATTTGATCTGACTTTCCATCCACAATCGACTGGACACTCGGAAAGGGTGATCTGATTTTAGAAGACATGTTAAGAGGTTGTGTCTTGGATTTTAGTGGTAGTTGGGAGGAGTACCTACCACTAGCGGAATTCGCTTATAACAATAGTTATCAAGCGAGTATTCAAATGGCTCCATACGAGGCCCTATATGGACGGAAGTGTCGTACTCCTACGTGTTGGACGGAGTTGGGAGAAAGACAAGTTTTGGGTCCAGAACTGGTAACCGAGACGGAACACAAAGTCAAGGTGATTCGGTCTCGTCTCAAGGAAGCATCGGATAGGCAGAAGTCTTATGCCGATCTCAAACGCAAGGAAATGGAGTATGCTGTGGGAGACAAGGTCTTTCTGAAAGTGTCGCCTTGGAAAAAGGTGTTGAGATTTGGACGGAAAGGGAAGTTAAGCCCAAGGTTTATTGGGCCATATACCGTTGTGAAGCGAGTAGGACCAGTGGCTTATCAGTTAGAGTTGCCGGCGAACTAAGTAGATACACGACGTCTTTCACGTATCAATGCTAAGACGGTATCGGTCAGATCCTTCGCACGTTGTGCCAGTAGCGGAAATCGAGGTGAACTCGGATTTATCATTTGAGGAAGAACCGGTTCAGATTATAGATCGAGATGTGAAAGTTCTACGAAGGAAGGCAGTGCCTTTGGTAAAAGTGTTATGGCGGAACCACGAGTGGAAGAAGCTACGTGGGAGCCCGAGGAGGTGATGCGGCAAAATACCCCCATCTCTTTTGATCAAGGAATTTCGAGGACGAAATTTATTTTAAGGGGGTAGAATGTAACATCCCAAATGTGGGGTTATTTGGAATTTGATAATTTTTCTTATGTATGAATCACGAGTCATTATTTATGGAATAATAATGGTCAATTTAAGGCTTGGTGTTGGTTCGATTTGGTAGGAAATTTGAGTTTTTAACTTTTAAAAAGAAGGGAGCCTTGGTAAGTGGTGTTATAAGAATAAGTGTGGGTAATTTAACACTAAAAGCCCTTGGTAAAGTGGCAAAAGAAGCCCACTTAGGAGCTACATGTGACGCCACCAAGGAGCAAGGGAGAGCTTGTGTTCGAGTCACAAAATCCTCCTCTTTTTGTTTTTATTTGGACTGGCACAAGGGGAGAGTTTTCTCCCTTCAAACTCTTTTATTAGGTGTAATTATTAAGGGATAATTTAAGCATTTTAATTAGTTTTAACTTGCTTAAACCTTTTGATAATACAAGAGATTTGATAATAGCATTAAGGATATTATTTTAATTAAAAGGGATTATTAAGTGATTAATTCAAATTATTTGAATTAATTGAAATGTGTGGCCAAGAGTACTTGGAGAGGTTGCCGGGTTTTGAACTCCTTGAACAAGGAGGTGTGGGCCCGGCAAGGCTACTAGGTGATGGCCGAATGTGGGACTCCTTGGTGAAGAGGAGTTGGCTAGAGTTGGACTCCTTGTTGCCAAGGATGGACGGCAAGCATTAGGGGAGGGTCTGCCGAATTTCTTTATAAGCACCCATCCATCAATAGGTCTTCTTTTTCTCACTTTTGCTAGTTGCCAAACCCTCAACCTCTCCTTGTTCTTCTTTTATTTCTTTCCCTTCTCTTAAAAGACCTTAGCCGAATTCCCTACACATCAACCTCTCCTCTATCTTCTTTCTTTCCTCTTCTCTTTTTCTTAGTTAGCCGAATCTACTCCCTAGCCATAGCCGAATTTCCCTCTCCATATTTTCAAAGCTTTGGCCGAATATACCTCTCTAGAGTGCCGAAATTCCCTTCTCTTTGGATGCACTTTTGCCGAACCCTAAAGGTGGTATAAGACTCTTGAGACTCTCCTTCAATCGGTCATAAGGTGGTAAGTGATCTTGGCCGAATGCCATCTTTCTTTTCTCTCTTTGTCCATCCGATTTCTTTTACAAGGAGGGTGCCGATTTCGGGCAATGGTTTCTAAACGGTTAGTAACCGATTCTTGTTAGGTACTCGAGGAAGTGAAGCGATCGATTCGGGCCTGATCTCTAGTATTCGGTTGGTGGTACGTAACGGTGAGATCTACTTTAATGGTCGATGATATTTGTTTTAGCCAAGGCTACTAACTTTTAGAGTGCCGATTCATGATATCGAAGCGGATTTGGGGAGTTAGGTGTTGCGGTTGGTGTCCAAAAGTGTGAAGGTGAGATTTTGGGTTCACAAGAACCCTCCCAATAATTTGATTTGGCCGATGGCCCTAAGACTAATCCCCTAGTTGGCCGAATATAGGTACAGAGTGAGATCTAGGGGGCCAACGTTTCTTCTGGGGATTTAGAACGTCCAAGGGTGACAGTGTGTACATACACACTTATAATAGTTAATTAAGTGTATGTTATGTGTAAATCTGCTCTATGTAGATGTGGCAATAGTACCTTAATGGTACAAGCGAGGATCCCGTAAAGTCTCTATATGTATGAGATGGATAATATGCTTTTTTTGGGAAGCATGGATTATTTGATACATGTGATGTATGTATGTTCTGTTATTAACCGCTTGACATGGGTTGATGAGAGGAGGGGCGTGATATCGTCTTGTGACGAGCACCGGTGCTTTGGTAGCACACCTGTGACTATATGTCACGGAGGTTTGGTACCTCCGGAGGGTTTGGTACCTCATAGCGACTTGTCCTCGTGGTTAACACCACCGTGGGTTGGCCCCACTTGAGATATGGGATCGTCTGCGCGGTGATTTGGTATCACACGATGGGTTGGCCCCATCACCCGATTTGTGTCTCGGACACCGTGCTTTGGTAGCACATTGTGACTATACGTCACGGTGGTTTTGGCACCACCGGTGTTTTGGTAACACATCGTGACTACGGTCACCAGTGGTTTGGTACCACGTGGGGTAGACAAAGGTGTTTGGATGGTTAGGTTGGGTACATGATACTTTGCTTAATTAATCATATATATGTTGTGTATGAAATGTTGTATTAACCGGGGAAGGGTTACATATCGAGTCTTGGTGACTCACCTTCTCCTTTAACATTTTTTTCGTGTGACTCGTAGATGGCGGTTGAGGAGCGGTGGGACTCGAGGCGGCCATGCAAAGGATTTTAATTTACGTAACTTTAAAGTTGTTTAATTTTTATTTTGGGTTGTAATAAGGCCTCCATAAACTATAGTTGCGTTTTATTTTTTTTTATTGTTGGATATTTACTTAAAACTATGTCATTAAATTGAATTAAATCACATGTTTTCTTAAGTTAACACGAAAGAGTTTAATCGTGCCATCGGGTACACTTGAAACTGGTAAAACAATTGGACTTAATTAAAAATTCGAATTAGATCTAAAGGTAGCTTTAACCGGACAAATCAAACGAGGGGTTTTCAATGGAAAATTAAATGTTTTTCGAAATAGCGTTCACAAGGTTTTACTTCGTAATAACTCAAATTCGGTCGTAGTGTTTGGGCCGGGTTTGGGTTGTTACACACATTTTAGGAAAACGTTCAAATGTTAAGTTATTTTAAAAATCATGATAACTTGAGAAATTTTATTTAAGTTTATTAACTGGATAGTTGAAACAATAAAAATAAACCCCAAAATCTAAAGTCAATTAGGAGATACATGGCCTTATTACAATTCAATGAAAAATAAAGTATTTAAAATAAATTCATTTGAACAACTTAAAAAACATTTTATCAGCTTGTAGTGTTGCCATCTCCGAGTCCTCTCCCACGCCGAGCTGTCTATTCAGGATCACCTAAAACATAAAACAAGGGTGTGAGTTTCGAAACTCAGTGTGTACAACCCTTGGTAATCAAATCACATACAAATATTCACATTGGGCCTAAGCCCTATCAAAATCGGTGGTCTTGGGCCTTAGCCCACCATGACCTCATATCATATCATATCGTATCATATACAAACAAGATAATGCAAAACCCATCCCAATAATCCATCCGCTACACACACCATTTCCCTTCTAACCATTACACACCTATGGGGATTTCTAAATCAACCCACCCATCCTCTACACACCAAAGGTAGCCCGATTGCGGTACTACCGAATGTTGCAGCAAAGCTGCTAATCATATGATGTGCTTAAAGCCACCGGTGGATCCATGGCCATACGACTATGCGATCCTCAAATCTTCCTCCGTACCATAATTCCCACGCATATGCATCCTAAGCAGAATATCATATGAATGCATCAAACACACGAGTAACATCCACAAACTCATATTCGTCACATAGAGGTATTTTTATCATTTCACTACCCAGGGGTATTTTCGTAATTCTGCCCTATAGGGGTATTTTGGTAATTTGGCAAAATAGGGGTATCTTGGTAATTTTGCAAGACAGGGGTATTTTGGTAATTTACAAATCTAGGGGTATTTTAGTAATTTTACACAATAAGGGTATTTTAGTAATTTTACAAATATAATGGTATTTTAGTAATTTTATAAATATAAGGGTATTTTAGTAATTTTACAAATATAAGGGTATTTGGTCCCTCTCAGGTTTTAGTCATAAACTTTGGCCCATAAACAAGTCCTCGCGGTTAAAGTGAACAAACACTATGCACCAGGTAGGATCTCAGAAAAGAGGAGGTGGGTCACTCGGACCGTTTAAGTACCAAGCTCTCACTAGATCCAATCCTAGACATGTATATGTCGGTTACCACACCCTAACTAATCGACTTGTCCACAGACATGTTTGATTATTAGATTAAGTCTTATGTGATTTAAGAGTTGTTCAGAACTAGGCCTAAAGTCTATTAAACCCTAGCATACTTGTCTACGTCCCCCATAAAGCCCATATTACATCCTTACGGCCCATTAGGCCCAAATCTCATTCATATGGCCTACTAGGCCCAAAACAATTCCAAATTATGTAACATGCGTGACTAACTTAATACGTATGACCAAACCAGCAAATTTCATCAAACTTAGCCTCAGGGCCCACCGGGCCCATTTAGCCACTTTCAGCTTTTTGGCTTTTCAGCATTGTCGATATCGTGTGTGTAGTGTTTGTACACACCTGGTAACCTCGCGTGCTGCAAACCCCTTAGTCACGAACCTACAATCGACATTACTAGCGATTAACCAAAGCTTTACACATACTAATAAAAATAGAAACCTCACCGTACCCTTACCGTGTGCCTCATATTCTAGTAGCCCTTCCTTTGCAACTATTTGCGATTATCCTCCAGATCTACACCCAACATATATCGTCAAAATCAAGTGACCCATAATCCACATAAGTCACCCCTATAAGCCATATTACATTCGGCCATTTACTAAACCACCACCGGGACGAGTGCACTTACCTCTTGCTAACGATCCTTACCTACCACACTTGTGACTATTGAGCCTTACCGTTGTTAATACAAGTTAACGACAAGGAGGGGTTAGATAGCCCTTCGGCTTTTAACAAAACAGACTAAAAAGTTCAACTAAGCACTTACCAAAATTCTCCTTTGATCCTGCGGCTTAAATATCTACTGAATAAGATTCGGCTTCCAATCGTGACTAAAATTAGATAACAGTCGATTGAGGCGAGGGAACAAGCAACAAGGGTTTGGCAAGAGTAGAGATTCGACTAGGAAGGATATAGTAATTTCGGCAATGAAGGGAATTGGCTTAGCAAAAATTCGGCAAAAAGGCAGAAACTATTTGAGGGGGAGAATAAAACTAGAGAATGCTAAAAAAAAACCCTTCAAGCATTCGGCCCCCTCTCCTTTTAAAGCCACAGACCGAACACTCCCCTCCCTTAGAGTCCCATTCGGCACCATCACATCCTTACTCCCCATATCCTAACTTTTCTCTCTGATAATACCTTCATCTTATCCGAAATCTCCTCCACAACCATCAGTCCTGCTTACTTCAAACTCTCCACGGCAAGAGTTCAAAATCCACACAACTATTGCTGTCCACCTATGCAAAATAAAACACTCCAAAATGCACTCCTCTTGCTCGAACCTTGGACCTCTTCACGCCACCTTGTAGCTCCCCTAGTGACGCCACCTTGCCATTGGACCACAAGCCCATTTGTGTCCTATTTTCCCCTTAATCTACTTAAGAGGCCTAATGCCTGATACTAGGGTCCACTAAAGCAAGAAAAATAAATTTTTCCCTATGGTCTTCCCTATCTCTAAGACTTCAAATAATCCCGATAATACCTTAAAATTAATATTCTAAGTGCTACTCATACATACCAACCTCGATTACGAAATTTAAAGTTTCGGGATTTTTGGGGCGTTACAACCCAATAGGCCCAAATCTACTAGGCCCAAATTCGGGGCGTTACAAATTACCCATAACTAGATTTGATTACTTCTACTTTTTCAATCTCTTGATTTCTATTTCTTTATTATATTATATTTTTATTATTATAAAAAATCTAAAAAATTCTTTTTATTTATATTTTCGCGCTATAAATTATTTCAAGTACTAATGAGATCTTTTGGTGTTTAGGTTAAAATTGATCTAGCACTAGCCTCCCCTAGGTACGATCCTTGGAGTACTCACCCATTCCGCTGTAACTATATTACAACTAGACCCGTATACTTGCGGATACCGTCTCATATACACTTCTAGACGTTAGTATATCCAAAGGCGGTCAGTACCTTGGTTTCAAAACTCTTTAAGCTTTAGTTTAATGTATATCAATTTATTTTAATTTAAATATGTTAATTCTTGTTCATTTTATGTTTTTTTTTTTACTTTAGATTTTCTTATTGAATGCTTTTAGTTTTCTGCTCTCTAAGTTTTCGTGCAGAAAAATCTCAATTTTTATATTTTTCTGAAGCTTTACTTTCATGGATGCCTTTTTTTCCATTTTCATGTTTATTTTCTTCACTTTGAGCATGAGTAGCTAAACCTTGAAGGAGGTTGTTTGATAAAGCTGTCGATAAATTAAAATCTTTGGGCCACGGAGTAAATCGTAATAAATTGGTCTAAATTGAATAGATCTAATAACTTAGGTAGTGACGCTCCTAAGAGAACATCAAGATAAAGTGAGACCGGAAGGTAATCTTGTCGCTCACCCATTCATTAGTCCCAGATTAACTGGGTAGTTCGGAAGATAAATCGTATCTAATTAATCTAAGTCGATAAAATTGAGATCGAAAGATGAAATGGCCACTTGGTAATTTACGCAATTTAAGTCCCTTATCCGAGGTTTGGTGAACCACATCGAAGTTAACCAACCGCATTAGTTATTTTCTAGATAGTCTTCTAGTTTTACATTTCTTGCAATTTAGTCCTTAGAATAGAATATTTAAATTTTTTTCAAATTCTTCTTGTTATGGATTGTCATACTATAAAATCATGTTAGTAGCCATTTAGACTCTATTTTATATGCTAGCTATTGCTCAATCGCCTCTTCCTTTGGGTTCGACCCCTTGGAATACTTCGTGTTCCATCGGAACTAGAAATATTATGACTAAAATTGTACGCTTGTAGTAAAACCAGGCTTTAAAAATAATTTTATAAATTCAGTGTTTTAATGCACACACACGCAACTAGTTAAGTTGTTGGCGCCATTTCTGGGGAAGATGATGTAAGATTGAGTAATTTTTAGTGCACACTTTTAGGTAGAGATAAGTAGCCAAAGTAGGATAGGTACAACATTATTTTCTGTTTGTTTTTATTTTGTTACAATTTTTAGTTAATTTTCTTCACTCTTTTGTGCTTGTAGGAGGCGTTTTATGACTCAAACTGGTAACGGTGTCTTATCATTTGAGCTGGAACCAGAACGTATCATCACACACCCCTCTAAAGTATTAAGATCTAGAGTTGGAGGAAACAAGAAGCATTTTTCTTATTTAAGCTAGATCTGAAATTCTTAGTTTTACTAAGTGATTTTTCTCCATGTCGAGGTGAGTTTTATTGTAACATCCTAAAATTTAGAATTTTATATGTTGCATTATTTCTTGCGTTGGGCTAGTTAAAAATATTAATTGAGTATGTTTAGGGGTCCTAAGAAGGCTCGGGGTTGAATTGGGCCTTAGTAAAAAATTTTGTGTTTAAGCACTTTGAGGAGAGAAGGTAGGTGGCATCAAGGCTTATGGAAATAAGTGTGCATTTTGCTAGCACAAGTGAAGCTAGAAGAGGAGTGGTGCGGCGTTGCATGTATGGGCTTGAGGGGTGGAGTTCGAATCCCACCTAGTGCAAATTTTGGGATTTTATTTTTGTATTCCTTCCCTAAGTATCGGCCAAGGTGGTATTTAAGGCAATGAAGACTTTTTAATTATGGAAAGGTGGCTAAAGAAATATGGTATGGAGGAAGATAAGGGATGATGAAGGAAAGAATCAAAAGGAAAAAGGCAAGTGCAGGGAACATGTTGGCTAATATTGTGGGTGATGTTTTGGAAAGACATTTTGGACAACATCCATCCTTTTGGGCAAAAGATGCCACACGGTTTTTAGAGGGGAGTTGAGAGCCGAATTTTTGCAAGATTAGTGCATGAGAGGTATAATTTTCTTTTTTTTTGAACATTTTGTGTTTCTTTTCTAAACCTTTTTCCTTTCTTGCCGAAACACTCTAGGCCAAAATAGTTCATTTTTTTCCTTTGTTATGCCGAATCACTAAAGTCATTTTGGTACTTTCTCTTCCAATTTCTTTTCCCCTTGCTTTGGCCGAAACCTCCTAATTCATTTGGTCATTTTTCTCATTTATTTTTTCGTGACCCTCAAACCACTTTTGCTCATTTTCTTTGGATGGCCGAAACTCTCTAATTTCTCTTGGGTTATCACTTCTTTTCCTATTCACTATTCCTTCAATCTTTCTCCATTTTTCCTCCACTAACCGAACCTTGATCATCTTCTCTTCTTCATCTTACAAGTTGGATTTTTCTTTCTTGATTAAACCGGGTAAGTGTTTTATTCAAATCTTTTCAATCTTTTTCTCCTTAGCCGAATGAGTATTCCTCATCATTTGGTTATTTCATATTGTTTCTAAACCAAAATGGTGTTTTCCCACACTCCCTCATATTTTGATAATCTTCTATTTGTAGTACTTTAGTGGATTGGCCGAATATCACATCTTAGCCGAATCACTTATAGTCTTGCGCCCAATCGATCAAAGTGGATCTATTATTGTCGAGGTAAGGGATTTCTTTAAGGTTCAATATCTCAATACTTGGTTATTCGGCTAAAATGGATTGACGATTAGGTATATACGTTTATTCTAGGGACTATATCGATCGTTGATATTCGCTTGTTGATTCTGCGGAAATAGTGGTAAGCGGAACCCTTTTTTTTTCCTTAAACAATCGATATATATATCATCGTAATATCGTTTTGATTAAGATTTTTCCAATGGAGGCAAGTGGAACCGTGTTGAAAGGAAAAGCGATTGGAGAGCACAAAAGGAGTGGAATTGCCATTCCTACTCCTAAGTTCAAGCGTAGAGCGGTTTCGGCGGTTCGAGATTTCCCACCGGGTTGTGGACCATCATCCGGTGAGAATAGAGAAATCGTGGTCATTCACGATATCGAGGGTAAGCGTTTCAATAGATCGCTTGGTTTAGATTTAGATTAATAAAAATCTCATTCATTAGATTAATCGAGTATTATGATGTCATAGGTGCTGACGATCAAGAGAGTTTAATACTTACCGTAATCAGATGTGTAATCTCACACCGTAATCCCGTAGAATTATGATTCGGTAACATGTTGAATAGTAGATTGTTATTATTATACGGCTAAAAATCGTAAAAATTGGCATAAAACGAGGAATTTGTTTAAAGTATACTATTTTGAAAGATTTGACAAAATCAGCATTAAAATTATTAAATTACAAAAATGCCCTTATGGGCTGAATTACGAAAATGCCCTTATGGGCCGAATTATGAAAATGCCCTTATGAGCTGAATTACAAAAATGCCCCTAGAGGGCCGATTTGCTAGAATGCCTTAAATGGGCCGAGTCATTGTAATAAATTACTTGATTAATGGTTGCTATTTATATGTGAACATCTTATTATGTATGCTGCATTTTCATATATTGCATGGGATGGGAAAAATGATGAAGAGAAGTGTAGCCTGGTGGCATTGCCACAATAAAATGTTTATTATAATTTTTACGTATGATATCGATGGCTTGGCCACAATAAATTATTATAAATGGCAATTTGCCTACGATTTAGTGTGATTGGCGGGGTGGGTTGACTTGATCCCCACAGGTGTGATAGGCTGGTACGTGGGTGTGTTGGATGGATGGGTTGGGTTACATACATTGCACATATATATGTTCTGTTATGTAAATGGGCTTAGGCCCAAGATGATGCTAAATGGGTTCAGGCCCAGTGGACAACGGTAAGGGGATTATACACTGAGTTCTAGTAACTCACCCCGTTTCCTTAACCCTTGCAGGTAATGTTCAGTAAGGTGGACTTGGGCCATGGATGATTCGGTGGAGGCCATACTTCAGAAATGGTGTTTTATTTTGAACTTTAGATTTCTATTTCCATTCACTTTACTGTTTTGGGTTTTTTTTTTTGATGTAATAAGGCCTCTGGAGTATTTTACTTTTGCTTTATGTTTGACGTACTTTTATTTTGCTTGAATTGTTTTAAATGGGAATTTTTCTAAAAACTTAAATAAAGATTTTTCAAAATAGATTGACAAAGGGATTTCATAACAAACTTTTACAAATATTTTAACTCGAAAAATTTCTCTCGAATTATCAATAATATTTTCAAAAGTCATGGTTTATAAGATCTCTAGTTTAAATTATCGATTTATCAATCAACCTTCGAGGTTTGAAATACTTTATCAAATATTTCAAATCAAACTTATTTTCTTGATTATAACAAAATAATACCTATTTTAGTACGAATAAAAAGGATTTAACATGTTTTTCTCAAGTGACATGTCAAATCCGGTCATAACGCATGGGCCGGGTTTGGGGTGTTACATTTAATGGTATCAGAGCCTGGTTGCAAAACTCGGCTATGGTTTGGGTTCAAAAATATTTTCCAAAGCTGTTTGATTTTTTTTAAATTATAAATGCATGTTTTAAAGGAAGTATGGCACCACGGGTATCCGGCACCAAGTCAAGTAAGTATATGTTATCATTTTATGATTATGATGATTGTGGTATGACTGTAGAAACACTCTAGAACTGTTAGTTTTAGGAGCTGAAACTATAGAGATTGAGACTATAGGATGCGTTTTGTGAAAATGACTTTACTTCCTATACTTCATAAAATATTGTTTAATAAACACTGAAATAGCATACTGATTCATAAGACTCTTAATCAGATTAAATCGAATTAGCAAATATGAGCGCTAGAGGACATGGACGTGGTAGACGTGGCCGTGGTAGAGGCCGAGGTGCTAGAGTTGTGTCTGAGGCGTCAGGACATATGCCTGAAATAGACACACTTGCGTCACCTGTGATTGAAGCTGGGTCACACGACCGTATGAGAGAGGACGACGCTCTGTCCCAAGTAATGTTACGAGTTACGGAAAGGGTTCTTTGGGGCAAGAAGCGGGTCGGCGGCTCGTGGGTCGATGTCGAGTGACTTCGGATCGAATGGGCCGAGGTTTTTAGAGGTATTTCGGGTGTAGCCCCTAATGTAGCAGAGTACTGGCTTGAGGCTGTAGAGCGGATCATGGACGATCTGGATTGCACCGCCGAGCAGAAACTAAAAGGAGTAGTGTCTTTGTTAAGAGACGAGGCTTATTAGTGGTGGCTCACTGTTCGGGAAGGCACTCAGGCTGATCGCATTACATGGGAATTCTTTAAAACCACATTTCAAGGAAAATATGTCGGGGCTAGCTATCTGGATGCCCAAAGGAAGGAATTCCTGAATCTGGTCTAAGGAGGTAAATCTATGGCAGCATACGAGGCAAAATTTCTGCGTCTTAGTCGGTACACTCGGGGAATAGTGCCGACTAATTATGAACGCTGTGTACATTTTGAGGACGGGTTGCGTGATGAGTTGCGGGTACTGATAGCCCCACAAAAGGAGAGGAATTTTGCCACACTGGTGGAGAAAGCCAAGATAACTGAAGAGGTTAAACACTCGGAGAGGCAAAACTGAGACAAGGATAGGGGCAGGAACAAGAGAGACTCTGGGTACTTAGGTCCTGCTAGAGGGTTCCAGAAGAGGCCAAGAATGAGGAGCGGCTCGGCGAGAGTACCAAATGCTACTAATCGATTCTGACCATGTGTGGATTGTGAAACCTTCACCGGGTGAATCTTTGGAAGAGAACCGGTTGTTGTTACGAGATGTGGTTCCAAAGATCATCGGTTTAAGGATTGTCCTCGATATCTGCTCGGGCTCGGGGTGTTAAATAACGATGTTCGCAGCAAGCTAGAGCGCTCGGCGACCACCGAGAGGCCGTGGGCGGTCGAGGTGGTAATGGCGTGGGACGAGGTCGGGTGCACCGAGCAGAGGTAAGTGCGGTAATAGGGGTAACATGGAGGCGAGACGGCCCGGGGGTTGGTCTATCTTTGTCGGGCGTCGAGAGGATGGCGATGCACTGATGTAATAACCGTGCGTTCTTCATATCGATGTACTATTCTTGCTTTGGTAGATATTGGATCCACCCATTCGTATGTTGCTTGTCTTTGTATCTGGAAATCAAATATTAGATCTGAGATTCTTGCTAGAGAAACAAGCGTGATTAGCCCTTTAGGGCGATCGGTGGTAGTAAATAAGTTATATAGGGATGTGCCTTTATAAGTTCAGGGGGAAATATTTTTGGCGGATTTGATGGAACTGCCATTCGGCGAGTTTGACCTTATTTTGGGCATGGACTGGTTGGTGAAACACCGTGCGAACTTGTACTGTGCTGTAAAACAGATGGTATTAAAAACCTCGGAGGATAAGGAAGTGATGATGATAGGTGAAAGGAGGAACTATCTGTCTAATGTGGTGTCTGCTTTAAAAGTAGAAAAGTGGGTACGAAAAGAGTGTGGAGCGTTCTTAGCCTTTATCAGTGCTTTGGATGCCAAAGAGTTGTCGGTAGATAGCGTTAGAACGGTGAAAGAGTTTTCGGACGTCTTTCTCGAGGAACTTCTTGGATTGCCTCTGAATTGGGAGGTGGAGTTTGGCATTGAGCTGTTGCCAGGAACGGCTCCGGTGTCCATTGCTCCTTATAGAATGGCGCCGAAGGAGTTAGCGAAGCTTAAAGCTTAAATTCAGGAGTTGTTGGATCGTGGATTTATTTGACCGAGTGTGTCACCGTGGGGAGCGTCGGTCTTGTTCATTAAGAAAAAGGATGGAGCAATGCGTATGTGCATCGATTACAGATAGTTGAATAAGTTGACGATCAATAACAAGTATCCGTTATCAAGGATCGATGATCTGTTCGATCAGTTGCGAGGAGCTTCAGTTTTCTCGAAGATAGACTTGAGATCAGGTTATCACCACTTAAAGTCAAGGAGGCGGATATTCATAAGACTGTGTTTCAAACTCGTTATGGGCATTACGAGTTCTTGGTGATGCCGTTTGGGTTGACTAATGCACCAGCTGCATTTATGGACATGATGAACCGGGTTTTCTAACCCTATTTAGACCGGTTTGTAGTGGTGTTCATAGATGATATCTTGGTGTACTCGAAGAATGAAGAAAAACATGATTCGCATCTACGAGTTGTATTGCAGATATTAAGATAAAACCAACTGTATGCCAAATTCTGTAAGTGTGAATTTTGGCTGAAGGAAATGACCTTTTTAGGGCATGTTGTGTCTACCGAAGGAATTAGAGTTGATCCCCGAAAGGTCGAGGCTGTGTTGGATTGGAAGCCACCGAAGTCAGTGGCTAAAATTCGAAGTTTTCTAGGTTTGGCTGGGTATTACAGGCGTTTTGTTGAGGGGTTTTCGTTGATTGCTGCACCCCTAACTAAGTTATTGCGAAAAAGAGTACCGTTTGTGTGGTCTGATAAGCAGCAAGAGAGCTTTGAGAAATTGAAGAAGATTTTGACGGAAGCACCGGTATTGATTCAACTTGAGGCTGGTAAGGAGTTTATTGTTTATTGTGATGCATCACACACGGGCTTGGGATGTGTGTTGATGCAAGGGGGAAAAGTGGTGGCTTATGCATCTCGTCAATTAAGGCCGCATGAGGTGAACTATCCCACTCATGATTTGGAGTTAGCTGCAGTGGTGTTTGCTCTGAAGATTTGGAAACACTATCTGTACGGTGAGAAGTCGATTGTCTATACGGATCATAAGAGTCTGAAGTATCTCCTTACCCAGAAGGATTTGAACTTAAGACAGCGGAGGTGGATAGAACTATTGAAGGATTATGACTTCTCAATCGAATATCATCCCAGAAAGGCTAACGTAGTGGCAGATGCGTTGAGTCGTAAGGTGATATCAGATTTGAGAGTGGTGTTCACTCATCTCAGTCTTTATGAAGATTGTAGTTTGCTAGCCGAACTTCAGGTGAAGCCTGCATGGGTAAGTCAGATTAAGGAAAAGTAGTGTATAGATGAAGCGTTGGGTTCTCGACTTCAGCAAGTGGAAGGTGGTGAGATAGGGGATTTTGGACTAATAGTGATGGAGTATTGTGTTTTTGCGGAAGAGTTTGTATGCCCAAGGATTCAGAATTGAGGCAAATGATTTTGCGTGAGGCGCATAGTAGTCCATATGCTATGCACCCCAGGGGAAATAAGATGTACCGAGACCTCCGTGAGCAATATTGGTGGCCAGGGTTAAAAAGGGAGATTACTGATTTTGTGAGCAAGTGCTTGACATGTCAGCAGGTGAAGGCGGAACATCAATTGCCATCAGGGTTGCTTCAACCAGTTAAAATTCCATTATGGAAATGGGAAAGGATAACGATGGACTTTGTTAGCGGGTTACCCTTAACGCCTACTAAGAAAGATTCCGTGTGGGTTATAGTGGATCGGTTAACGAAGACTGCTCATTTCCTACCTATTCGTACGGATTATTCATTGCAGAAGTTGGCCAAGTTGTATGTAATAGAGATTGTGAGGTTACATGGGGTACCAGTGTCTATTATATCAGACAGGGACCCTAGGTTTACATTACGGTTTTGGAAGGCTTTACATGAAGCTTTGGGTACAAGGTTAAATTTCAAAGACCTGACGTTTCATCCGCAATCGGATGGTCGATCGGAGAGAGTGATCCAGATTCTAGAAGATATGTTAAGAGGTCGTGTGATTGATTTCGAGGGTAGTTGGGAAGATTTCCTACCGCTAGCGAGTTTGCTTACAACAAGCGCTATCAATCCGAAGATCGGATGGCACCCTACGAGGTGTTGTATGGTCGTAGGTGTCGCACTCCTACTTGCTAGACTGAGTTGGGTGAGCGTCAGCTATTGGGTCCTGAGTTGATTTCGGAGACGGAGGAGAAAGTTAAGGTAATTTGGGCTCGATTAAAAGAAGCTTTGGACAGACAAAAATCGTACGCGGATCTGAAGCGTAAGAATATAGAATTTGCGGTGGGTGATCAAGTCTTTTTGAAGGTCTCTCCTTGGAAGAAGATCTTTAGATTTGGGCGGAAAGGCAAGTTGAGCCCTAGGTTCATCGGACCGCACTGCAGTAATCTTGAAGCGTATTGGACCAAAGGCTTATCAACTTGAGTTACCTCCGGAGTTAAGTCAGATACATAGCGTATTCCATGTCTCTATGTTAAGACGTTATCATTCGGATCCGTCTCAAGTTGTACCAGTGGAGGAAGTTGAGTTAAGACCTGACTTGTCTTTTGAGGAGGAGCCAGTACAGATTTTAGATCGGGACGTTACGGTGCTGAGAAGGAAGTCAGTACCGTTAGTCAAAGTTCTATGGCATAATCACGGATCAGAGGAGGCTACATGGGAGCCAGAGGATGTAATTCGGCAACAATATCTTCATCTCTTTTAATCAGGTAAATTTCGAGGCCGAAATTTCTTTAAGGGGGTAGAATTGTAACATCCTAAAATTTAGAATTTTATGTGTTGCATTATTTCTTGCGTTGGGCTAGTTAAAAATATTAATTGAGTATGTTTAGGGGTCCTAAGAAGGATCGGGGTTGAATTGGGCCTTAGCAATTTTTTTTGTGTTTAAGCACTTTAAGGAGAGAAGGTAGGTGGCATCAAGGCTTATGGAAATAAGTGTGCATTTTGCTAGCACAAGTGAAGCTAGAAGAGGAGTGGTGTGGCGTTGCATGTATGGGCTTGAGGGGTGGAGTTCGAATCCCACCTAGTGTAAATTTTGGGATTTTATTTTTATATTCCTTCCCTAAGTGTCGGCCAAGGTGGTATTTAAGGCAAGGAAGACTTTTTAATTATGGAAAGGTGGATAAAGAAATATGGTATGGAGGAAGATAAGGGATGATGAAGGAAATAATCAAAAGAAAAAAGGCAAGTGAAGGGAACATGTTGGCTAATATTGTGGGTGATGTTTTGGAAAGACATTTTGGTCAACATCCATCCTTTTGGGCAAAAGATGCCACACGGTTTTGAGAGGGGAGTTGAGAGCCGAATTTTTGCAAGTTTAGTGCATGAGAGGTATAATTTTCTTTTGTTTGAACATTTTGTGTTTCTTTTCTAAACCTTTTTCCTTTCTTGCCGAAACACTCTAGGCCAAAATAGTTCATTTTTTCCTTTGTTATGCTGAATTACTAAAGTCATTTTGGTACTTTCTCTTCCAATTTCTTTTCCCCTTGCTTTGGCCGAAACCTCCTGATCGCTATAAATCAGAGTTTTAAAATTTATAAAAGAATGATTGAACCTGGAAGCTAACTCTGACAACGATTAAAGGAAAGTGCACCTATCGAACAGTAGTATAGTTTGGCAAGACCGGATTATCGAACCCAAAGGAACTAAAAGTACTAATACTAGCTTTCTTTTTATTATTTAGCCTAAAATAAGTGAAGTTTTTTATTAATCTAAATTTAATTAACTACTAAACTAAAGACTCTAAGACAAAGAAGAATGAATTTGGAAAATAACTTGGGAAAAACTCAGTTGATTTAGACGATACCCTATGAAGAATCCACCTAGACTTCACTTGTTATCTATCACTGAACCATATGATTTTATTTACTTAGTTTGATCCGTAAGACTCCCTAACGTATATTAAACCCTCTCTCGAGGCGAATAACGTCTAACCCTAGGTTAATTAGTGGAACTCTTGTTCTCTTATAATAACCCCCTAGAATAGCAGTAAATCGATCTATGGATTCCCATATTAGGTTTCACCCTAATCCGGCAAAATCTCGTCACCCTATCTCTAGGCGTGCGATCAACTCCGCTTAATTATGTTGGATCTACTCTTAGGCAGGGTCTATTCCTCCTCCACCTAAGCACATTAAATTTGGATTAAGCTCACATAATTAAGAACAAACTAAGTATTTATCATATAATTCAAATAATCAAATAACAAGATTCATCATAGGTTTCATCCCCTTCGGGTATCCGAAGGGTTTAGTTCATAACAATAAAGGAAAACATCTCAAGAGAAAAGATAAAGCAAAACATAAGAAATCCCTAAAACCCCCTGAAGGAATTGAAGGAGAGATCCTCCGTCTTGAGTAGAACTCTGGCTTCTTGAGATGGATCAACTGGCTATCCCTGAGTGAATCCCCACAAATCTGCCTTCTCTGGCCTAGCACGATGCCCTGACAAAAGCCCTTGCAGAAGGCTTCTGCCGAACTCCCTTGACAAGTTGCCCCCTTGGGTGTTTATATAGACTTTGAGATGCCTTACTTGGCCCCAAAGTATCCTAATTCAAGTAGAGTTCCTACTAGGGTGTTTAAGTAGGCTTTGGAATATGTTTCTTTGCCTCCAAGTATCCAAATCCGAGTAAAACTTCTCTTGGCCGCGACAGGGAAACGGCCATGGCACACGCCCGTGTAAATCGTGGACAGGCCGTGTTCCGACTTCTTTAATGAGGCACGGCCATGTGAATCGAGGGAAGACTGTGTTCTAGATGATCAGTGAGGCACGGTCGTGTGATCTTTGGTCCAGGCCATGTCGATTTCATGCTTTGGCCCATTTGTCCTGTTTTAAGCCCGTTTTGCGTTCTTTTCATCCCCTGGTGCTTTCCTGAGTATATATCATGAAAAGAAAGGATTAAGAGCACCAATTTACATAAAATAAGGGATAATTCTTCCAAAAGCATACTAAATGTGGGCCTAAAATATGTTACTTTTACGGTTTATCACCTCCTAATTCCTTTGGTCATTTTTCTCCTTTGTTTTGCTGTAACCCTCAAACCACTTTTGCTCATTTTCTTTGGATGGCTGAAACTCTCTAATTTCTCTTGGGTTATTATTTCTTTTCTTATTCACTATTCCTTTAATCTTTCTGAAACACCCCAAACCTGGCCCACAATCCCCGACCGGATCTGGTATGCTTCTTGAGAAAAACTCGTTTTGTCGGTTTGTAAATCATGTGATTTCGTGGTAGGAAAAATGGATTTGAAGTACGATTTTATTGGAAAAAAAAACGTTTTTGTGATTTAAATTGTATCTTATTAAATCATTAAAACTTTATGATTTTGTAAATCAAAAGAAGAATCGAATTTAGAATTTATGATTAAGTTGAAAACCATAGTAATTAGGTGTCATAAAAATTTTAGGCGTTAAGTCAAAAATATTTAATTATTTGGTTGAAATTAAGCGTTGCATAAATAAAATTTAGAACGTATAAATAAATCAGTTTATATGGCGGCGGCCTTATTACAAAACATAATCCAAAATAAATAAAGATAATGTAATAAGTTTAATTATAAAGAAAACCGAATCTTGAGTTGAGCAATGGCCACCACGTAGTCCTCGCCGATCCGGTCCAAATCAATGTGTATCACACAAAAAGTTATCCCACGAAGGGTGAGTCAACAGACTCAATGTGTAACAATACACTAAAGGCCCAAACGATCGTGACAAACAAGCCCGTTACATAACAAATCATATTATCACATGTACATATAAAATGAAAATGCAATCCCGATCCCACCTAGATATCCATCCGCTACACACCACCCGTACCTGCCAATCACACCGTGGGGATTACTAAATCGACCCTCCATCCACTACACACCATCGAAGCGATTCTGCGAGTCAACATGCACATCGCCCTTATAAATTGTGGCATAACCACCAAATAAGTGTGACAGAGTCACCGGATTCAGAATATGTGACCGAAGTCATCGGATTCATAATATTGTGACCGAAGTCACCGGATATTGTGGTAAAAACCACCGGAACACTTCCCCTTTATCAATATCACCCATATGTCCATGCAATAAACATATTATTTCGATATCATGCCATATACCCCAAAATCGTAACGGAATCATACTTATTTCATATCCATGCTTATAGCATTATTAACGAAGTATTAGAGGTTTAACATACCTGAAAATCATGTACCATTGAATGGTACCCAAAGCCATAATCATTCATATTACTTATTAACACATGCTAACATTAATATTATTAATGCATCGGAAATTTAGTGTAGGGCTACACACCTTGTAAACACAAAGAACGATAGAATACTTAAGATTTCTGACTTTGGCCTACAACGTCGACGGTACCTACATAACACTATATGAGAAATCGATTATCACTAAAAGATATGGCCTTTGGCGATTATCAAGCTTGCTTACCTTGGATCATTCAAATCCCGAATAATCTCCCCTAAACGTCGACTCTGAGAGAAACCCCGTAACTTTCCTTCAAGATTCGGCCAAAGAAAATAGGGAATTAGAGTTTCGCTTTTCAACCGTTAGAAAAAGAAAGAGATAAAGAAATCAGTCTAAAAGAGATTCTTACCGAAAAGTAATGAACAAAACGCAAATGGTCACTCAACTCCAAGGAATTGACAAGAAGAACTTGAAGTGGAGAAATCAATTTAGATGAGAAAGATGATAGGTTTTGGTGCTTAGGAGCAATCGGTTTCAATGGTGTTAATGAAGTGAAACTTTTCGACTTAAGGAAAAGAATAGCAAGGGTTATAGTTTAGGCTTTAACAAAATAGAAAGAAAGGAAGAGAAAGAAAAAGAATAAGAGAAATGATAAAAAGGCTATATGGTTTCGGTTATGGTAGAAATTGAACAAAGAAAAAGTTTTTAATATTGATGCACATACGGTCAAATAAGAAAAAGAATGAAAGAAAAAGGCCTTCAAAAGTAATAATATTTCGGTACCAAAAGAAAGAAAAACTTGAGAGGAAAAGAAGAAAAAGGGATACCAATATGGTCAAAGATGGTAGCCAAAACAAAACAAAATTTTCACCTAATGCCCATGACAAATTCGGCTAAGGAGAAAGATTTTTGAGAAAAGGGAAAAAGATGCACAAAATGCCAAGAATTTGGCCAACTATCTTCCCCCTAATCCCATACAATATTTGGCCAACCCCCCTAGCCCCCTAAGCCGTCCACATTCATGGTCAAAATGACCAAAAAAAATTTCCAAAACATCACCCATACATCAAGCCTTATGTCCCTTATCCTTCCATAACACCTTGATTCCATTCCTTAACTAATAACTTGCCTTTTTCCAATAGTCTACTATCCAAAAAATGAAAGAAAATCCATCCATACCAAAAATAGAGTTTGACCGACACAATAGGAAAGAGAACAAGAAAAATAAAAATCCTTCCAATTGCTAACCAAGGGATTCGAACCTCTCCCTTCATGCATCCACCCAAGCGCCAACACCACTTTGCCAATAACTCTTCATGTGCTAATTTCAAACACTTAAATTAACTTAAGCATAATAATCACTTGATCCACTTCACTAAATTCTTCATACTAACAATTATTCTAGCTTCGAATAATTCTAAGCCTTCACAAGATTATATTAGGCACACAATAAAATCATATCCAAGCTATCACAAGCAACAAGATGATACTCAAATTTTAGGATGTTACAACTCTACCCTCCTAAAAGAAAATTTTGTCCTCGAAATTACCGTGCTAGAACAAATGAGGGTATTGTTGTCGCATTGCCTCTTCCGGCTCCCACGAAGCCTCTTTCGATCTATGATTACGCCATAACACTTTGACCAGAGGAACTGATTTCCTCCGCAACACTTTCACATCCCGTTCCAGAATCTGAATCGGCTCTTCCTCGTAGGACAAATTTGATCGTAGTTCCACTTCCTCAACTGGTACTACATGAGATGGATCCGACCGGTAACGTCGTAGCATCAAAACATGGAACACATCGTGCATTTGCTTCAACTCCAAAGGTAACTCTAACTGATATGCCACAGGTCCAACCCTTTTTAAAACCCAATAAGGTCCTATAAACCTGGGACTTAACTTTCCCTTGCGACCAAATCTCATCACCTTCTTCCAAGGTGAAACCTTTAGGAACACTTGATCCCCCACAGCAAATTCTATATCCTTTCGCTTAAGGTCTGCATATGACTTTTGCCTATCGGATGCCTCCTTCAACCGTGCCCGATTACCTTGACCTTTTCTTGATTTCGCCACAATCTACGGACCCAAAACTCGGCGTTCCCTAATTACGTCCAACATGTAGGAGTGCGACACTTCCGTCCATATAGTGCTTCATACGGTGCCATCCGAATACTGGCTTGATAACTGTTGTTGTACGCAAATTCCGCTAAAGGCAAAAACTCTTCCCAGCTTCCTCTGAAATCTATCACACATCCCATCAACATATCTTCTAACACTTGGATTACTCGCTCAGACTGGCCATCCGATTGAGGATGAAATGCCGTACTGAAATCCAACTTGGTGCCTAAAGCCTGATGTAATGCTTTCCAAAATCGAGACGTAAACCTCGGATCCCTATCCGAAATAATCGACACCGGCACTCCATGCAACCTCACAATCTCTGCCACATACAACCGCCAACTTCGCAAAGAGTAATCAACTCGCACAGTATGAAATGTGCGGACTTCGTCAATCGATCCACTATCACCCATACCGAGTCTCTTTCTTAGTAGGCGTGAGGGAAGCCCACTAACAAAGTCCATGGTGATTCGCTCCCACTTCCATCTGCGGAATCTTAATCGGTGAAGCAATCCAAGGTACTTGATGTTCAACCTTAACTTGCTGACACGTTAAGCACTTCCTACAAACTCCGTAACTTCCCGCTTAAGACCAGGCCACCAAAATCGATCCCACAAATCTCGGTATAACTTGCTCCTCCAGGATGCATAGCATAAGGGCTACCATGCGATTCTGAAGAATCCTTTGCCTCGGCTCCTTATCCTTCGGCATACGGACCTTACCCTTAAAACACAATACTCCATCATTTGTTAATACCATAATCTCTCAACTCCCCACTCTTCACCGCAGCGACTTAACACTTAAATCATCATCTACTAACCTGTCTTTCTTTCACGACTCAACCACGCTTCGCTTTACGCAATTTAGCCAATAAACTTCCGTCGTCATAAAGACTAAGATGTGCAAACATCGCCCTTAAATCGACACTACTTTCCGACTTAAGGCATCCGCCACTACATTTGCCTTGCCGGGTGATACTCTATAGAACAATCGTAGTCTTTCAACAACTCCACCCACCTTCATTGTCTTAGATTCACTCCTTCTGAGTCAACAGATACTTAAGACTCTTGTGATCCATATAGATTATTGACTTTTCTCCATACAGATAATGCCTCCACACCTTAAGAGGAAAGACTACCGCTGCTAACTCCAAGTCATGCGTCGGATAGTTAACCTCGTGTGGCCTCAATTACCGAGACGCATACGCAACCACCTTCCCGCCTTGCATCAGAACACATCCCAATCCAGTGTGAGACGCATCACAATACACCACGAAATCCTTCCCTGCCTCAGGCTGAATCAAAACCGGAGCTTCAGTCAAAACCCTTTTAAGCTTCTCGAAGCTCTCCTGCTGCTTATCTGCCCACAAGAAAGGTACCTCCTTTCTCAACAATTTCGTCAAAGGTGCAGCTATCGATGAAAATCCTTCGACGAACCTTCTATAATAGCCCGCTAAACCCAAGAAACTGCGAACCTCAGCTACAGACTTAGGTGGCTTCCAATCTAACACTGCCTCAACCTTCCGAGGATCCACCCTTATCCCTTCCGCAGACACCACATGCCCTAAGAACGCAACTTCCTTCAGCTAAAATTCGCACTTGTTGAATTTGGCATAAAGCTTCTTTTCCCTTAACACTTGCAACACTATCCGAAGATGTTCATCATGCTCTACCTCAGACTTGGAATACACTAGGATGTCGTCTATGAATACCACGACGAACTGATCCAAGTAGGGTTGAAAAACCCGATTCATCATATCCATGAACGCAGCTGGGGCATTTGTTAATCCGAACGGCATTACCAAGAACTCATAATGCCCATATCTTATTCGGAAAGCTGTCTTATGGATATCCACTTCTTTCACCTTAAGCTGATGATATCCCTACCTTAGATCTATCTTTGAGAATACCGCAGCTCCCTTAAGCTGATCAAACAAGTCATCTATCCTCGGCAAAGGATACTTATTCTTGATGGTCAGCTTATTCAACTGCCGGTAATCTATGCACATACGCATAGTCCCGTCCTTCTTCTTCACGAATATGACCGGTGCTCCCCATGGGGACACACTAGGTCGGATAAACCCACGATCAAGCAACTCTTGAATCTGAGCCTTAAGCTCAACCAACTCCTTTGGTGCCATTCTATACGGAGCGATAGATCTTCGGCACGAACCGAGCAACAAGTCAATCCCAAATTCCACCTCCGATCCGGAGGCAATCTTGGAAGTTCTTCCGGAAAGACATCCATGAATTCCCTTACAGTCCTGACTCCTTCAACAGTTGCCTCCTTAGCCTCTAAGGCACTAACCAACATAAGAAAAGCCAAACAACCCTTCCTAATCATCTTCTCTGCCTTAAGAGCAGATACCACATTTGATAAATAGTTCCGTCTCTCGTCCATCACCACAACTTCCTTATCGTCAATAGTTCTTAATAACATCTGCTTAGCAGCATAGTCCACATTTGCACGGTACTTCCCTAGCCAATCCATGCCTAAGATCAGGTCAAATTCTCTGAATGGTAACTCCATTAAATCAGCCAGAAACTGCGTCCCTTGCACTTCTAAAGGCACTTCCTTAAAGAGCTTATCTACTACTACAGTCTGCCCTAAAGGACTAAGTACAGTCATCTTCCTAGGTACAGTCTCAGAGTTCACATGCAGAGTTCTAGATACTTCACTAGTGATGTAAGAATGAGTTGACCCTATATCTATCAAAACAATAAAGGGCAACCTGTAAATAATGAACGCATTACGTTATATAACATCAGGTGCGTCACTATCTTCCCTCCGACGAACTGCATACACCAAACCTGGCTGTCTCGCCTCAGTGCTACCACCGCCTCTGCCCAGGGTCCTACGACCTCTACCAGAACCATTACCTCTGCCATTCGGACCACTACTCCTCATCGGCTGCTGTCCACCTCTGCCGGCCTGATTAGAACCCTGACCTACTGAATGGTTCCTCTCTGTATCCATCGGATAATCCCTAATCATATGATCCTTGGATCCACACTTAAAACATCCCCCTATCTTCTTCCAACATTCTCCTGGGTGCATCTTTCCACACTGAACACAAGTACGGTATTGTCCTCCCGTAGCAACCTGCTGACCTCGCGGCCCATCAACTCTAGGTTTCCTTTGGAAATTCCCGGATGACCCTGAAGACCCATAGCTCCTCTTATTCTTATTCTGACCTCGGTCCCGGTTCTATCTCTCGGTCCGCTTAACTTCTTCAGCTATCCGCGCCTATCCACTAAGACGCAAAGTCCTCTCTCGATCTTGGGGCAATCAACACTCGCATGACTCATCCCTTAAACCATCCTCAAATCGACACACCTCTCAGTGTCGGTGAGCTACAATCCCTCTAGCATACCGACTTAACCGCAGAAACTCTGCTTCATACTCAGCTATCGACTTATTTCCTTGTACAAAATTCAGAAACGCCTTTCTCTGAGAGTCAATGTAGCTAGCTCCGACGCATTTCCCTTCAAACTTGACCTTAAAATACCCCCAATCCACTCGATCTGCAGGAATACTCTCCTTGATAGTGAGCCACCACTGGTAGGCCTCCTCTTGAAGCAGTGAAACAACACCTTTTAGCTTTTCCTCAGCAGTGCAGTCCAAATCGTCCATGATCCTCTCGATTGCCTCTAACCAAGACTCGCTACATTCGGAGCTACCTAGATACTCCCCTAAAACCTCTCGGCTCCGTTTGATCTAAGTCTTTCAACTCATCGACTTTCGAGCTCCATTACCCATACTAGCTCCCGCTACTCGCTCTAGAACTCGCAAAGATAGCTTTGTGATGCTGCGTCATCTCCTCGGTTTGCTCTTGAAATTACGCCCCTACACACTGGTGGCGGTGCCTCATATTCGAGAACCACGACTGACCTAATGGTTCCGACATAGCCATTCTGCCTCTACCGCGTCCACAACGACCACGACGACCACGTCCCCTAGAACTCATGTCTACTTAGCGTCTTATCTGATTTTACAAAAAAATTATGCATTAGAGTCTTTTCAATTCTTGTTTAAAGAAAGTCTTATGCAACAGGGATTTAATCAGTGGTTTTTTTTTTCGTGGAAGTACACATATACCTAGGGTCCATGTCTCTAAAGTACAATTTCCTAGGCCTATCAACATACTGAAATTAATTTATCAACAAAAGAACTTACCTGACGGACCTGGGCCGAGAACTTGGGTGCCATGCTTCCATAAAAACCAGTTTAACCAAAAATTTTCAAAAAGTCATTTGGGCTTAATTTTTTTTATACGTTGTGGACTTCAAAACCCAAGGCCAAGTGTTTAAAACTGGGCTCTGATACCAAGTTGAAACACCCCAAACCCGGCCCACAAGCCCCGACCGGATCTGGTGTGCTTCTTGAGAAAAACTCGTTTTGTCGGTTTGTAAATCATGTGATTTCGTGGTAGGAAAAATGGATTTGAAGTACGATTTTATTAAAAAAAATGTTTTTGTGATTTAAATTGTATCTTATTAAATCATTAAAACTTTATGATTTTGTAAATCAAAAGAAGAACCGAATTTAGAATTTATGATTAAGTTGAAAACCATAGTAATTAGGTGTCATAAAAATTTTAGGGCGTTACAAAAATATTTAATTATTTGGTTGAAATTAAGCGTTACGAAATAACATTTAGAACGTATAAATAAATCAGTTTATGGCGGCCTTATTACAAAACATAATCCAAAATAAATAAAGATAATGTAATAAGTTTAATTATAAAGAAAACCGAATCTTGAGTTGAGCAATGGCCACCACGTAGTCCTCGCCGATCCGGTCCAAATCAATGTGTATCACCTAAAAAGTTATCCCACGAAGGGTGAGTCAATGAGACTCAATGTGTAACAATACACTAAAGGCCCAAACGATCGTGACAAATAAGCCCGTTATAACAAATCATATTATCACATGTACATATAAAATGAAAATGCAACCCCGATCCCACCTAGATATCCATCCACTACACACCACCCGTACACGCCAATCACACCGTGGGATTACTAAATCGACCCTCCATCCGCTACACACCATCGAAGCGATTCATGTAGTCAACATGCACATCGCCCTTATAAATTGTGGCATAACCACCAAATAAGTGTGACAGAGTCAACTGGATTCGAGAATATGTGACCAAGTCACCGGATTCATAATATTGTGACCAAAGTCACCGGATATTGTGGTAAAAACCACCGGAACACTTCCCTTTATCAATATCACCCATATGTCCATGCAATAAACATATTATTTTGATATCATGCCATATACCCCAAAATCGTGAATAGCGGAATCATACTTATTTCATATCCATGCTTATAGCATTATTAACGGTATTATTAGAGGTTTAACATACACGAAAATCATGTACCATTGAATGGTACCCGAGCCATAATCATTCATATTACTTATTAACACATGCTAACATTAATATTATTAATGCATCGGAAATTTAGTGTAGGGCTACACACCTTGTAAACACAAAGAACGATAGAATACTTAAGATTTCCGACTTTGGCCTACAACGCGTCGACGGTACCTACATAACACTATATGAGAAATCGATTATCACTAAAAGATATGGCCTTTGGCCGATTATCAAGCTTGCTTACCTTGGATCATTCAAATCCCGAATAATCTCCCCCTAAACGTCGACTACAGAGAAACCCCGTAACTTTCCTTCAAGATTCGACCAAAGAAAATAGGGAATTAGAGTTTCGCTTTTCAACCGTCAGAAAAAGAAAGAGATAAAGAAATCAGTCTAAAAGAGATTCTTACCGAAAAGTAATGATCAAAACGCAAATGGTCACTCAACTCCAAGGAATTGACAAGAAGAACTTGAAGTGGAGAAATCAATTTAGATGAGAAAGATAGGTTTTTGGTGCTTAGGAGCAATCGGTTTCAATGGTGTTAATGAAGTGAAACTTTCGGCTTAAGGAAAAGAATAGCAAGGGTTATAGTTTCGGCTTTAAAAAAATAGAAAGAAAGGAAGAGAAAGAAAAAGAATAAGAGAAATGATCAAAAGGCTATATGGTTTCGGTTATGGTAGAAATTGAACAAAGGAAAAGTTTTTAATATTGATGCACATACGGTCAAATAAGAAAAAGAATGAAAGAAATTCAAAAGTAATAATATTTCGGTACCAAAAGAAAGAAAAACTTGAGAGGAAAAGAAGAAAAAGGGATACCAATATGGTCAAAGATGGTAGCCAAAACAAAACAAAATTTTCACCTAATGCCCATGACAAATTCGGCTAAGGAGAAAGATTTTGGAGAAAAGGAAAAAGATGCACAAAATGCCAAGAATTTGGCCAACTATCTTCCCCTAATCCCATACAATATTCGGCCAACCCCTAGCCCCTAAGCCGTCCACATTCATGGTCAAAATGACCAAAAAAATTTCAAAACATCACCCATACATCAAGCCTTATGTCCCTTATCCTTCCATAACACCTTGATTCCATTCCTTAACTAATAACTTGCCTTTTCCAATAGTCTACTATCCAAAAAAATGAAAGAAAATCCATCCATACCAAAAATAGAGTTTGACCGACATAATAGGAAAGAGAACAAGAAAAATAAAAATCCTTCCAATTGCTAACCAAGGGATTCGAACCTCTCCCTTCATGCATCCACCCAAGCGCCAACACCACTTTGCCAATAACTCTTCATGTGCTAATTTCAAACACTTAAATTAACTTAAGCATCATAATCACTTGATCCACTTCACTAAATTCTTCATACTAACAATTATTCTAGCTTCGAATAATTCTAAGCCTTCACAAGATTATATTAGGCACACAATAAAATCATATCCAAGCTATCACAAGCAACAAGATGATACTCAAATTTTAGGATGTTACACTTTCTCCATTTTTCCTCCACTAACCGAACCTTGATCATCTTTTCTTCTTCATCTTACAAGTTGGATTTTTCTTTCTTGATTAAACCAGGTAAGTGTTTTATTCAAATCTTTTCAATCTTTTTCTCCTTAGCCGAATGAGTATTCCTCATCATTTTGTTATTTCATATTGTTTCTAAACTGAAATGGTGTTTTCCCACACTCCCTCATATTTTGATAATCTTCTATTTGTAGTACTTTAGTGGATTGGCTGAATACCACATCTTAGCCGAATCACTTCTAGTCTTGCGCCCAATCGATCGAAGTGGATCTATTATTGTCGAGGTAAGGGATTTCTTTAAGGTTCAATATCTCAATACTTGGTTATTCTGCTAAAACGGATTGACGATTAGGTATATACGTTTATTCTAGGGACTATATCGATCGTTGATATTCGCTTGTTGATTCTGCGGAAATAGTGGTAAGCCGAACCCTTTTTTTTCCTTAAATAATCGATATATATATATCATCGTAATATCATTTTGATTAAGATTTTTCCAATGGAGGAAAGTGGAACCGTGTTGAAAGGAAAAGCGATTGGAGAACACAAAAGGAGTGGAATTGCCATTCCTACTCCTAAGTTCAAGCGTAGAAGCGATTTGCTGGTTCGAGATTTCCCACCGGGTTGTGGACCATCATCCGGTGAGAATAGACAAATCGTGGTCGTTCACGATATCGAGGGTAAGCATTTTAATAGATCGCTTGGTTTAGATTTAGATTAATAAAAATCTCATTCATTAGATTAATCGAGTGTTATGATGTCATAGGTGCCGACGATCAAGAGAGTTTAATACTTACCGTAATCAGGTGTGTAATCTCACACCGTAATCCCGTAGAATTATGATTCGGTAACATGTCGAATAGTAGATTGTTATTATTATGTGGCTAAAAATCGTAAAAATTGGCATAAAATGAGGAATTTGTTTAAAGTATACTATTTTGAAAGATTTGACAAAATCGGCATTAAAATTGTTAAATTATAGAAATGCCCTTATGGGCCGAATTACGAAAATGCCATTATGGGCCGAATTACGAAAATGCCCTTATGGGCCGAATTACGAAAATTCCCCTAGAGGGCCGATTTGCTAGAATGCCTTAAATGGGCCGAGTCATTGTAATAAATTACTTGATTAATGGTTGCTATTTATATGTGAACATCTTATTATTTATGCTGCATTTTCATATATTGCATGGGATGGAAAAAATGATGAAGAGAAGTGTAGCCTGGTGGCATTGCCACAATAAAATGTTTGTTATAATGTTTACGTATGATATCGGTGGCTTGGCCACAATAAATTATTATAAATGGCAATTTGCGTGCGATTTGGTGTGATTGGCGGGGTGGGTTGACTTAATCCCCACAGGTGTGATAGGCTTGTACGAGGGTGTGTTGGATGGATGGGTTGGGTTACATACATTGCACATATATATATTCTGTCATGTAAATGGGCTTAGGCCCAAGATGATGCTAAATGGGTTTAGGCCCAGTGGACAACGGTAAGGGGATTATACACTGAGTTCTAGTAACTCACCCCGTTTCCTTAACCCTTGCAGGTAATGTTCAGTAAGGTGGACTTGGGCAATGGATGATTCGGTGGAGGCCATACTTCAGAAATGGTGTTTTATTTTGAACTTTAGATTTCTATTTCCGTTCACTTTACTGTTTTGGGTTTTTTTTTATGAAGTAATAAGGCCTCTGGAGTATTTTACTTTTGCTTTATGTTTGACGTACTTTTATTTTGCTTGAATTGTTTTAAATGGGAATTTTTATAAAAACTTAAATAAAGATTTTCCAAAATAGATTAACAAAGGGATTTCATAACAAACTTTTACAAATATTTTAACTCGGAAAATTTCTCTCGAATTATCAATAATATTTTCAAAAGTCATGGTTTATAAGATCTCTAGTTTAAATTATCGATTTATCAATCAACCTTCAAGGTTTGAAATACTTTATCAAATATTTCAAATCAAACTTATTTTCTTGATTATAACAAAATAATACCTATTTTAGTACGAATAAAAAGGATTTAACATGTTTTTCTCATCTGACATGTCAAATCCGGTCATAACGCATGGGCCGGGTTTGGGGTGTTACATTTATGGCTCTAGAAAAGTAGATCATGAAGTAAGGCATTGTTTATGGGTTATTTAGGTTTGAAATGATTGTAAAGTTACTTGGATGGGTTTTAATGGTGATCTTCTGTTGTACAAGGCAGTGGTTGTTGTAGTATCTTACTGAGTGCAGGATCTGGAGTTTAAGCTACCTTTTGAGGTTATCAGGTGAGTCCTTAAGCCAACTCTGGTATGTGTGATTGTGCATTCTAGAATCTTCAATGAAAAGTAAATAAACTATGGAACCAAATCTAGGGAAGCGTAGTATGATGATCCTGAGTAGAATAAAGATCCTGAGTAGAATGAATGTTTGAGGGACTGTGTAAGTATAAATTACATGAGATATGATAGTTTAAGTATGTGATGTGAATCTCAAGGTTGGAGGATGATTGTATATGAATGCTTTAAAAGTATATGTGTATCTTAAAAGCATGTTATGAACTATGTTTGATAAGAGTAGGTCAATGTATAACAGGTTTGAGTCTATCTCCACGGAGTTGTCTAAAAGAGTTCGTCAGGATTTTAAAACTATTCTTTGAAAGGAAAAGTCTATGGCACCATATTGTGTAAGACCATAGCTGTGCTATGGCATCATATGGAAAGAACTTAAAGAAGGTTATTACCTAACAGGGTTTCTGTGTAACCCAAATGATGAGGGGCAAACCTCGTGTAATGTGAGTCTAGGCGAATCCCTATTGTGAAAACACCAGAATAGGAAAGCCTTTTGTGTGAACCTCTGAAAGGAAAGCCTTTGTGGTGAACCTCTAGAAGGAAAGCCTTTATGGCGAACTTCCAAAAATGAAAGCTTTTGTGGTAAACCTTTGAGAGGAAAGCCCTTGTGGCGAACTTCTTAAAGGAGAGCCTTTGTGGCAACCTTTGAATATGAAAGACTTTGTGGCGTATTAGGAAAGAAAGCCCTTGTGGTAATCTCTGTAATGGGAGCCTTTGTGGCTAACCACGTAAAGAAAACCTTTATGGCAATCTGAATAAATGAAGCTTTATGGCGAAAGATGAAAGGAATGCCCTTGTGGCACAATCTAAAGGATAGTTGTAACGTGTAGGTTTGTGCAAGTGTACGCAGTCGTTATCAAGTAATAAGTAAGTATTGAGTTATCGTCTCCACAAGGATTGTATTTGTGCTAAGTCAGTTAATTATAAAATTATACTAGAAACTTGGTAAATAAAAACACAATATGGTTGAGAAGTGATGATTAAAATTAAGTATATTAAACTAAATGCAATGATCCCTAATGCAAATTATTCTAAGAATGCAAACTATATGAATGAAATAGATTTTAGCAAAATTAAACACAATTTGCAACAATTATAACATAAATAAACTAGGACAATTACTTTAATTAAACTCAATTTATTATTAACATGCTTAACAACATTCGGAAAAAATTCCATGGCAACTCTATCTTTCATGAGTTTGGAAACCACATTAGGTCCTTTCGGAATCCTTTACTTAGTAAATACGCATTTTACTGATCCTTATTTACTAAGGGTTTCTTAGTATTCGTGTGAGGTAACAGGGACGTGTTAGGTTTGAAACAGTTTAATCACACAAATCTAAAAACTATGCAGATAACAGAGCTTGGTTAGAGTTGTTATGCAACCTGCAATTTAATCGGGTTAGGATCTAAATTGAGCATGCACATTTCAATTATGTGTCCACTAGCCGTCGTCTAGTTAGGATCGCTCAACTAATTCAGGTGCATTTTAATCACGTATGAACAAAATACAACCTTGATTTTAATTGAAAACATGATCGATTGAGGCACAAACATTATAAGCATGAATCAAATAAATATTATTTAATCAAAGCAATCATCCTAGCTCAAATAAAATTAAGCTAACATTATTGTAAACAAGAACAAAGAGCACATAGCAAACATTTTTAGAATAAATTAAAGAAAAGAAATATTAAACCCAAATCAAAGTGGCTGTCACCCAAGACTTTAATCGATGAGACTCCTTCACTCCTTCGCTTTGCTCCTTTCCTGATGGCTCTCCAAGGTGGTCGACCAAGGGCTCTTTAAGAGGCTTAATTGCTAAAATCTCTATGAAGAGATGATGCTAGGCGTGGGGAATGGAAAATGCTAAAGAAGATTGAGAGAATAGAGAGAATGATGATGGATGAGGGATGATGAATGAGGGAATGAAGGGGTCTTATTTATGGGTGAAGGGAGGTAGGTAGTTTGCTAAAAATAGCTGGGTTTAGTGTCTTCCAACTTCTTCCATGAGTGCCCGGCCACAATTAGTGGAATTTGAACTGATTTTTGCTTGATTTTTAAGCAATTTAAATGCCATAATAACTCAAGACTGAGACTCGGTCCAATGTAAATCTTCGGGCAAATCTCTAATTTCTTCAACAATGCAAGGACCTTGTGTAATTAAACAAAAAAGTGGTTTAAATGGACAGTCATGTGTAGCCAAATTTGGGTTGACTTGGTCTTCAATTTGGACGGTTTTTACAATCCAACAAAGCTATCAGTCTTGTCCAAAATAAATCAATAAGTGAAAGGACCAAGGAATAAAATTTATCCAATTTAAATAATTAATTACAACCCAAATTATTAATGAAATATTTAAAATGATTTATTAAATTAAATTTTATATTTTATTATTTAATTTAATCATGTATGGCCCATTTTATGTCTTAAAAATTTAATATGTTCAAATAAGTATAAAATAAGCCATTTTATGCATGAAAACTATATAATAAAGCATAAAATCACATTTTAATAATTTCTATGTCTTAATTTCATATTTTCACATATTTCGTTAATTTATTAAACAATTACTTAGTTTTAACAACGAATTTAAGTAAAAAGGTGATAAATTACATAGGAAAAATCCTATATATTTTTCTGTTTACACACTCCCAAACTTAAATCATTGCTCGTCCCGAGTAATGTTTATGCATAGCAAAAAGGTCTTGGTAAGGCAAAATTTCTAACTATGTAAGCAGCATTAATCTTTGCCCCATAATCATGCATTAATAACTTCATGTTCGTAGATCTTCTTTATTAACAAGTAATTCATATGCAAACATTTATAGAATTTTATACTAAGTTTCAAAATATGCCAACATAAATCATAGTTTGTATGTATGTCACAGCCATAGATAACATTTTTCATTCAACATAATTTCTTATCAATCAAGCAAACAATCATAAGGCTTATTTATGATCTTCATAAGTTGAACTTAGTACTTCCTCTCCACTAATGTAGGTGACATAATCATCAAATCAATAGGTCTTTTATAAGGTTGTAATGGGGCTCGGTTAAAGGTAGGGATTTTTAAGAGATGAGACATTTTGGTTTCAAAATCTTAACCTTTAACTTTGTCTTGGATTTCTCAAAATACAGCCTTTTTCTTTAAGTGAACCTTTGGAATACCCCCAAAATCATTTTGAACTCAAGCTCATACATTTTTCCTTTTTGGAGACTAAGCAAACTTTTCTTCGCTCTTTCTTCGTCTTTTTTTTAAGCATAAGCACATACATCTTTTTGAAAATTTCCTCAAGTGTTGATTACCAAGACAACTTTAGTTAAGATGGGTGCACAAAATTAGGATAACTTAAAAAGATGGTAATGTGGCTTATAATGTAGGTTCATTGCAAAAAATAGGCCTTTAAGCTCAAAATTACAGTTTCAAGGGTCTAATATCATAGGGTTGGCTTGAAAAGGCTCAAACGATCCAAAGAAATAGTGCCTATATCATTGTAGATTTTTATGTCCCCTAGGTTTTCGCCTCAAGAAAGTTACTAACTAAATTCTAAAGATATAAACCTTCATGCATGTCTAATCTCAAGAGAAACTAAGTTTTCATGGAAAACATTACTAAAGCTAAGATCATACAAGCATTCCATTTGTAACACCCCAAACCCGGCTAGACGTTATGGCTGAATCTGGCGATGTCACATTGAAGTGTTTTTTGAAAACATAGTTTCATTGGAAAACCCGTTCTGAATTAAATCTTGTTTATGATCTTATCGGAAATTTTAGGGTATCTGTTCATTTAAAACTCAAGTTGTTTTTAGCAGAACGTTGATCATATTAGTTTGTTACTATACTTTAAAACAATGTTTGATGTGGAAGCTTTTATAGTATGTTACGAAAACGTGGTGTTATGAAAAGCATTTATCTTTTGAGAAACCGCGTCCTACTACTCTTAGATATGAATTAGAATAAGTAAAATCCCAAATTAAAAGTTAAAAATTTAAAGAGGCCTTATTACAAAAACAAATACCCAAATCAAATTTATTGGAAGTAAAACTCAATTATAAAAGTAGGTGCGGTTGTGTGGCCACCTCTAAATCCCTTACAGCACCGATCCGCCTAAGACTGGGGATTACATGTACAGATAAATAGAGGGGTGAGTTTATGAAAACTCAGTGTGTAACCCCATATAAGCAAAATGGCCAATCAGGCCATAGGCAAGTACAGTCTGGGCCTAAGCCCAAATCAATAACAATTCAGATTAGTTGGGCCTTAGCCCATTACATTATCAGTATCAGTATGGGCCTTAGCCCAATTCAGTGACATTAACAGTTCAGGCATGCAATCAGAAATCCTACCCAACCAGCCTCTACACTCCACTCCGTGCAGCCCAACACCCCACGTGGGGATAAAATCAACCCACCATCCCTACACTCCAAAAATTAGCACCGGTTGCGGCACTAAACAGTATTTCCAGTAGAGCTGCCAGTACAGTACACTTCCTCCAATCATAATAATCCCATCCCCATGTAACATATCACACATGTATGCAACATATAAATCGTGGCATGCTCATATACAGTCATACATATCATAAGGCATATAGGCATTTAATATCATAGGGGCATAACAGTCATTTTATCAGTTTGGGGGTCTAGGTACACTTACCGACCAATCAGTAGGTCCACAGTCATCTCGGATGACCCGTGCAACCTTAACAGTCAAACAGTAAAAATGGGCCCAAGGCCCATAATGCGGGCCCACATGCCAGTGTGGCCCGCATAGCCCAAAATTGGTCTCGGTCATGAACATTACATAGTTTGGCCCAATATTCTCCACACATTCATGCAGTTTTCCCGTGTGGGGCCCACAAGCTGATTGGGCATTTCTGCCCAACGTGGCCCAAAATAGCCTAAGACCACGAAATCGCTCATGGTGGCCTCGATAGTCAAACGCCCATGTTTTATGCATTTGGATTACCACACGAGCGAACGCATGCTCGTGTAGCGTCAATTGTCATATTTTTTGGCTTTTGTTGGTTTACGATTTGGGCAGTGTTTACACACCTGTTTGCAAAAACGTGCGAATAACTCGCAAGCACCAAACCTGCCTTGATTGAACAAATGTGTCTTAGTCCTCTTAGATCACTGACGAAGGTTGATTACCACTCCTTAACGAATATCTGCGTTACAAGCAGATTTTATTAAATAGAGTTGTTTATACCCATGGCTTAAATCCCTATGTAATAACTTACAGCACCACAGCACCCCAAAAGTATAGGAAAAAGCATTCAGCCTTTACCCACAATGCAAGACAAAATAGTTACCTTTGATCGAGTGATGAAAGAAAGGTTTCGTATGCTTCAATACCACTTGCAACCCCTTCACTCCTTGAGAAGTTCTAAAAACCGAAGGAAACACAAGAGTATTCGGCTTTGCCAGTGTAAGAAATGAGGATACTTGATACAAATTTAAAAGAAACAAGAAGGAGTCGAGTGCTCTTACCGATTGTCAGAGAATAATTGCTAAACCAAAGACAACATAGCGATGGAAATCTGCCTGGGTACCAACTAGAGAATATGATAGGAGAAAACAGTTTACAGGAGAAAAAAGAAGAGGATTAATGGAGTATTCGGTCACAAAAGGAAGATAAGGAGAAAGAAAATCTGTTAGCCAAAGGATCGAATGAGAGGAAGAAGGTGTATTCGGCCAATCGTAGTATCAATTGGGAAGAAACGAAGAAAAGGAAGTTGAGAGAGGAAGTATTCGGCCAAAGGAATGTTTGTCAAAAAGAAAACAAACGAGGTGAAACAAAACCCCTATCACATTCGGCCTTCAAGCAACAGAGGAAAAGTAAATACCAAGCAAACCGAAATGAGGAGTATACCAAAAGAGGAGTATACCACTCTGGCCAAAATTCTTGAGTGCCCACAGTCCAATTTCGGCACAACACTCCCTCTCTTCTCACCTCCCTTGATTTTCTCCTAAAATCCCTCCTCAAATCTCTCCACCCGATCACACCTCCCCTCAACCACTCAATTTGAATTCTTCTCAACCACTTCAGTGTTTCAGTTAAACTACAACACCCCCATGGCACAAGAGCAAAATAAATACTCCTTGCCTCCACCAAGATTCGAACCTCACCCACCGGCATAGGTAACACGCCACTTACCCCTAGACCAAAGAGCTTTTTATGTCTTGTTATACACACAATAACTTAAAAGCCTACTAACTATAGGCAATGGTTTATTCTTTAAAAACAAAACTTTTTGCACAAGCCCAGGCTTGAACCCAAGACTTCTCAGACACTTCCAAACACACCCAAATCCCTTAACCACTGAAGCAGACATGTATTTATTTTACAAACATACAAAAATAAATACCTAGATTTTGGGGAGTTACACCATTCTTCATGATAACATACTTTCACTCAGATAAAATCATCATTCATACTTGCATGCAAACTATCTCATTAAAAAAAATGTCTCTAAACATTCATTTATTAAAACATACTTATGAAAGAAATGATTGAAACATACTTGAAAAATTAAATATTTGAACGATTTTTATTTGTCTTACCCCCTTTAAAAAGAAGCAATGTTCTCATTGTAAGAACAAAGTAATGAATGAAAACTGAACACCAGGTAGGGCTGTAAAGAAATTGAGGTGAGTCATTAAGATTGCTTAAATACCAAGTCTTTCCTAATAACCTAATCCTAGACATGTTCATTCCCATTACCACATCACTTAGTCTTTTTCTTTCTAAAGAAGTGTTAAGTTTATTCATGCTTGCTATGTTTTATTCTGTAGAAATTAAATCCTAGTTACAAAAGAAATAAATTCCTAAGGACCTAAAAATAATTAAATAAATAACTAGACACGAATCCCCCTTTTTATTTTTCTGACTCATTCCCCTTGTCTTTTTCAGCTCCATCTCCGTTTGCATAGTCAATACCTTCCGTCCATGTCTCAAAGATAGCATCTGGGAACTCAGGAACAAAAGTATTAGAGATATTCTTAAAAGTGTTTCGAATTGAGTCATCTCTAATTTTTGCATATTTCCAGTAAGTTTGTTGTTGATTGTGCATGAACTTGCACATATCCATCCAAATTGACAACTCCAATTTCTTTGAAGCACTTGTAGAAGTCAGCACAGGAGTTGCAGATTCAGGTTCAACACTTAGCTTGGCTGGTTCTTCTTCTGGATCAACCCTTGGTTCAGAGGTTCCAGATCCTTCAACTGGTTTAAGACTGTTCGGTTCCTTGTCAGATTCTTCTTCTTCAGTGTCTATAACTAAATTAGCTTCAGTTCCTATTTCATTTGTTGATTCCCCGGTATCTGGCTTAGTTGGCTCTTCTTGCTCGCCTTGATTCAGCTCATGCACCTTTTCTACTAACCTTTCAAGATCATGATTTGTAATGCACCCTTGAACATATTGCCCCTTCAGATTTGTTTGTGTTTTAACATTGGCCCTTAAGCAAAGTGAAGTGATTAATGATGGGAAATAAGCACTTCCTGTCTTCTTTTTAGCACAATCATGAATCTCCTTGAGAATAATTTTCCCAACATTAATGGACTTTTCTGTCAAAATTGTATATAACAAGAGCATCCGTTCCAACGAGATGGTGGAACTATGTGAGATAGGCATAAAACTGTAGTGAATGAAATAAAACCATACCTTTACTACTGGTTTTAGGTATTCCCCTCGGCAGGAATGGCTCCCATACTTTCTTATAATCCATTGGGATCCCGGATTTGTCACAACATCAGGCACTTGTTGAAGAAAATCCCAATTGATATTGTTCATCATAGGGTAGTACTCATGTTCTTCAACATCAGGTAAGTTAAACAAATCATTGATGGATTTAGAAGTAAGAGATACGTTTTTCATTCGAACGATGACCTCAGTAGCATCTTGCATAGTCAAACTGGCATAGAATTCTTGAACTATCGGGAAGTGAACGAGCATCACAAAATCATTCCCACTTGAGAGCATTGATTTTCTTTCTAATCGGTATAGGAACAACCATCAAATCATTATTCTTCAAGTCAAAACCTTTTTTCGACATCATAGGTTGATGCTTGAAGATTGAATCAATCTCTCTTTCACTTCTTCATTGATCAAAATCGGGTTTTCAGGAGTACTCTTTGAAGATCTGGTTCTTTTACGAGACATGGTATCTTTTCCCAAAAATTTGACAAAGTTTCTGCATAACAGAGAAAAGAGAAATCGGCAAAGTGGGTTGCCTCAATATCTGGCCTTCTAATTCCTGGATTTAACTCACTGAAAAGTGGTACAGCATATTGTCTGATGCATCGATCCCTATCATCGGCAATTAGGATAGGATTTCTGCAAACGGAAAAAATATAGGATTTTTCCTATATAATTTATCACCTTTTTACTTAAATTTGTTGTTAAAACTAAGTAATTGTTTAATAAATTAATGAACTATGTGAAAATAAGAAATTAGGACATAGAAATTATTAAAATGTGATTTTATGCTTTATTATATAATTTTCATGCATAAAATGGCTTATTTTATATTAAATTGAGCATATTATATTTTTAAGACATGAAGTGGGCCATGCATGAATAAATTAAATAATAAAATATAAAATTATATTTAAAAATTCATTTTTAGATATTTCATTAATAATTTGGGTTATAATTAATTATTTAAATTGGATAAATTTTATTCTTTAGTCCTCTAATTTATTGATTTATTTTGGACAGGTCTGATAGCTTTGTTGGATTACAAAACCGCCCAAATTGGAGACCAAGTCAACCCAGTTTTCGGCTACACTTGCTTGTCCACATAAACCACTTTTTGGTTTAATTGCACAAGGTCCTTGCAATGTTGAAGAAATTAGAGATTAGCCTGAAGATTTGCACTTGACCGAGTCTCTGTCCTGAGTTGTTGTGGCACTTAAATTGAGAAAAAATCAAGCAAAAATCAGCTTAATTTCCTCAATTCATGGTTGGCCACCCTTTGAAGATGCTTGAAGAGATGGAACCTTCTATTTTTAGCAAACCGTCCCCCTTTCCTCACCTATAAATAAGACCTCATTCATTCATTCATTCATGATCCCTCATCCCCCATCATTCTCTTCTCTCTCAATTCTCTTTAGCATTTTCCATTCCCCACGCCTAGAATCATCTCTTCATAGAGATTTTAGCAATTAAGCCTATTAAAAAGCCCTTGGTCGGCCACCTTGGAGAGCCATCAGCAAAGAAGCAAAGTGAAGGAGCGAAAGAGCCTCGTCGATCAGAGTCTTGGGTGACAGCCACTTTGATTTGGGTTTAATCTTTCTGTTCTTTAATTTAATCTAAAAATGTTTGTTATGTGTTCTTTATTCTTGTTTACAACAATTTTAGCTTAATTTTATTTAAGCTAGGATGATTTCTTTGATTAAATAATATTTATTTGATTCATGCTTATAATGTTTGTGCCTCAATTGATCATGTTTTCAATTAAAATAAAGTCTGTATTTCGTTCATACGTGATTGAAATGCACCTGAATTAGCTGAGCGATCCTAACCAGACGACGGCTAGTGGACACATAATTGAAATGTGCATGCTCAATTTAGATCCTGACTCGATTAAGTTGCAGGTTGCATAACAATTCTTACCAAGCTCTGTTATCTGCATAGTTTTTAGATTTGTGTGATTAAACTGTTTCAAACCTAACACGTCCCTGTTGCCTCACACGAATGCTAAGAAACCCTTAGTAAATAAGGATCAATAAAATGTGTATTTACTAAGTAAAGGATTCCTAAAGGACCTAATGTGGTTTCCAAACTCATGAAAGATCGAGTTGCCATGGAATGTTTTTTCAAATGTTATTAAGCATGTTGATAATAAATTGAGTTTAATTAAAGTAATTGTCCTAGCTTATCTATGTTATAATTGTTGCAAATTGTGTTTAATTTTGCTAAAATCTATTTCATCCATATAGTTTGCATACTTAGGATAATTTGCATTAGGGATCATTGCATTTAGTTTAATATATTTAATTTTAATCATCACTTATCAACCATATTGTGTTTTTATTTACCAAGTTGTTAGTATAATTTTACAATTAAGTGATATAACACAAATACAATCCCTGTGGAGACGATAACTCGATACTTACTTATTACTTGATAACGACTGTGTACACTTGCACAAACCTACGCGTTACAAGTTTTTGGCGCCGTTGCTGGGGTTTGTTAACTGTTGCCATAATCATTTTTTCTGTGAAATTATTTACTTCCAATTTGGTTTATTTCTAACATTACTAACTTATTCTTTTTATTTTTTTTTTATTTTCTTTTCAGGTGTTTATGAGCATAGATTGGATTATCGATTTACTCCTTATAGACCCTAAAATTGAGTGAACTTTCAGACAAAGAAGACATGAACGAACAACTCAAAGACAAGTAGAGATGGCCCTCCCATCCTCTTTTCCAATGATAGGGATCGATGCATCAGACAAGATGCTGTGCCACTTTTCAGTGAGTAAAATCCAGGAATTAGAAGGCCATATATTGAGGCAACCCAATTTGAGTTGAAACCAGTGATGTTTCAAATGCTCCAAACAGTGGGCCAATTCAGTGGTATGCCCACGGAAGATCCACATCTCCACCTTCGATTGTTTATGGAGGTGAGTGATTCATTCAAGATAGCTGGTGTGATTGAAGATGCACTGAGGTTGAAGTTGTTCCCATACTCGTTGCGAGATCGAGCATGAGCATGGCTCAATTCATTGCCACCAAGTTCCATATCTACATGGGAAGAATTAGCAGAGAGATTTTTGGTTAAGTATTTCCCGCCTAGCAAAAATGCTAAGTTGAGGAACGAGATCACAACTTTCCAACAACTGGATGACGAGTCTTTGTATGAGGCTTAAGAGCGATTCAAAGAGTTACTTCGTAACTGCCCTCATCATGGGATTCCTCATTGTATCAAGTTGGAGACATTCTATAATGGTCTCAATGCACATACAAGATTTATGGTAGATGCTTCTACGAATCGTGCAATTTTGTCTAAGTCTTATAATGAGGCTTATGAGATCATCGATAGGATCGTGAGTAATAACTATCAATGGCCAACAAATCAAACAGCTTTAGAAAGACGTGTAGTCGGAGTTCATGAAGTTGACGCCCTCACTTCGTTATCAGCTCATGTATCGTCTATTTCTTCTATGTTAAAATAGTTTACCGCTAATAGTGCTAATAATTTTGCAGCTCATCCACCAAGTCCATTTGAAGTAGTTTCCTGTGTGCACTGTGGGGAAGGTCATTCTTTTGAGAATTGTCCATCAAATCCTGAGTTAGTGTACTATGTGGGGAACCAACATCAAAATAGGAGTGGACAAGGACCCCAGTCCAACTTCTACAATCCTTCATGGCGTAATCATCCTAACTTTTCTTGGAGCAACCAAGGAAATGGTCCGAACAACAACCTATTGCAGCATAGGCCTAACCAATCTCAAGGGTTTAATCAACAAGCTCCAAGACCACCTCAAGCTGAGGCATCAAACGGTTTGGAGAACTTGTTGAAAGCGTACATTGCAAAGAATGATGCATTGATCCAAAGCCAAGCAGCAACACTGAAAAATTTGGAAAACCAAATGGGTTAGTTAACTATGGAGCTTCGTAATAGACTGCAAGGAACCTTGCCGAGCAATACTGAGAATCCAAGAAATTTGGGTAAAGAACATATTAAGGCAGTGGCATTGCGAAATGGTAAAATTTTGGAACTTCGATTGATTGATGTCGAAGATAAGCTCATTTAGAAGAATCAACCAACTGTTGAAATTCCTACACCAAAAGAGTCGGAATCTGCAAAGACTTAACTACTCAGAAGAGTTGTCCGATTCAACTGAAAGTTCCATCACCTCCATATCCGCAAAGATTGCAGCAACACAAGCAAAAACATGAGGTGAAATTCAAGAAGTTTTTGGATGTTCTGAAGTAGTTACACATCAATATTCCATTGGTGGAGGCTTTAGAACAAATGTCAAAGTATGTGAAGTTTATGAAGGATATACTGTCCAAGAAGAAACGACTGATTGAGTATGAGACTATTGCCTTGAAAAAGGAGTGCAGTGCGTTCTTGCAGAACAAACTGCCATCGAAATTGAAAGACCCAGGAAGCTTTACTATACCCTGTAACATTGGTGAATCTTACTGTGGTAAAGCTTTGTGTGATTTAGGAGCGAGTATCAACTTGATGCCTAAGTCTATTTTCAAGATGCTAGGGATAGGTGAAGTAAGACCTACAACTGTGACGCTTCAGCTGGCGGATCGATCTTTAACACATCCCAAGGGAAAGATTGAGGATGTTTTGGTAAGAGTCGATGAATTTATTTTTCCTGCTGATTTCGTTATCATAGATTTTGAAGCAGATAAGGAAGTGTCGATCATCCTTGGGATACCTTTCTTAGCCATGGGAAGAACGTTAATTGATGTCCAGAAAGGTGAACTCACCATGAGAGTTCAAGACGATCAGGTAACCTTTAACATTCTTAAAGCGATGAAATTTTCCGATCCGACAGAAGAGTGTTCATTAATTGAAGAGATAGAAACCTTGGTTTCTATAGAAATCAATTTTGAAGAAGATCCATTAGAGAAAGCCTTAGATCTTGACCCTTTGGAGGATGAAAAAGGTGAAGAAAACATGGCTTTGATGGAAGCCAATCCGAGAAATTTTATTCAATCCACACGGTTTGAACCATTGGAGTTAGAAGTCAGAGAATTTGTGCAACCCAAGTTGTCAATTGAAAAACCACCTAAACTCGAACTAAAGGTACTTCATTCCCATTTGAAATACATTTATTTAGGTGACTGTTCCACTTTGCCGGTGATTATTTCAGCAGAACTGACGAAAGGTCAAGAGGAGCAACTAATTGTTGTTCTAAAGAAATTTAAGAAAGCAATTGGTTGGACAATAGTTGTTATTTGAGGTATAAGTCCTTTTTGCATGCATAAAATTATTTTAGAAGAAGGTGAAAGAGCTCGAATTGATGGGCAAAGGAGGCTTAATCCTATTATGAAAGAAGTTGTGAGAAAGGAAGTGATCAAATGGTTAGATGCAGGAATCATCTATCCTATTTCAGATAGTTCATGGGTAAGTCTGGTGCAGTGTGTGCCGAAGAAAGGTGGAATCGCGATTGTTGAAAATGAGCGTAACGAGTTGATTCCAACGAGAACTGTTACTGGTTGGAGAATTCGTACTGATTACAGAAAGTTGAATAAAGCCACTCGGAAGGACCATTTTCTGTTGCCTTTTATGGATCAGATGATAGATCGACTGGCTGGTAATGAATTCTATTGTTTTTTATATGGCTATTCGGGATATAACCAAATAGTTGTAGCTCTGAAGGACCAACATAAAACAACCTTTACTTATCCATACGGTACGTTTGCTTTTAGGCGAATGCCTTTTGGTGTATGCAATGCACCTGCACCATTTCAACGATGCATGATGGCAATATTCACTAATATGGTTGAATTTTTTTTTGAGGTTTTCATGGATGATTTTTATTTTTTTGGTAACACTTATGATATTTGTTTGAGTAATTTGGCTAAGGTACTGAAGAGATGCGAATAGACGAATCTTGTCCTTAATTGGGAAAAATGCCATTTTATGGTTAAGGAAGGGATTGTCTTAGGGCATAAAATCTCAAAGAGAGGAATTGAAGTCGATAAAGCAAAGGTGGATGTAATTGAAAGATTACCGGCCCCAATTAATGTGAAAGGAGTCAGAAGTTTCTTAGGCCATGCCGATTTTTACCGAAGGTTTATCAAAGATTTCTCAAAAATTTCTAAACCGTTGTGTTTGTTATTAGAGAAAGATACAGTGTTTGATTTCAACAAAGCATGTTTGGAAGCTTTTGAAGATCTAAAAAAACGATTAATCTCAGCCTCAATAATCGTTACACCTGATTGGAGCTCACCTTTTGAGTTGATGTGCGATGCAAGTGATTATGCCGTTGGAGCTGTGATGGGTCAAAGAAGAAACAAAGTGTTTCACCCTATTTACTATGCATGTAGAACTTTGACAGGAGCCCAACTCTATTATATGGTAATTGAAAAGGAACTCTTTGCTATAGTATTTGCTTTTGACAAATTCTGCTCAAATCTTATAGGTACCAAAGTTACAGTATTTACTGACCATGCGGCCATTATATACTTTCTCACGAAGAAAGATGCGAAACCGAGGCTAATTCGTTGGATACTTTTACTCCAAGAATTTGACCTTGAGATCCAAGACAAAAAAGGTGTCGAAAATCAAATAGCTGATCATCTGTCGAGGTTTGAGCAAGATGAGGTAACTTGATCATGTGTGCCTATCAACGAGAATTTCCCAGATGAACACTTATTTGAGGTAAGTCGAATTTATGAAACACCTTGGGTTGTTGATTTTGCCAATTATCTTGCATGTGGAATAATTCCTCGAGAAATGACAGACCAACAAAGGAAAAAATTCCTTCATGATAGTCTGTATTATTATTGGAAGGATCTGTTTTTGTTTAAATAGTATACAGATAATATAATCCGGAAGTCTGTATCTGAAAGTGAGATTGCTGAGATCTTGTATCATTGGCATTCATCTCCAAGTGGGGGACACTTTGGTGGTTCACGTACTGCAGCTAAGATTTTGCAAGCAGGGTTCTTTTGGCCTACACTATTTAAAGATGCTTATGCTTATGTGAAGAATTGTGATAAATGCCAAAGGACCGGAAATATATCAAGGAGGAATGAGATTCCCTTGACAAACATTTTAGAGATTGAATTGTTCGACGTATGGGGCATTGACTTCTTAGGACCGTTTCCTTCTTCGTATGGAAACAAATACATCTTAGTTGCTGTGGACTATGTATCCAAGTGGGTTGAAGCTGAAGAATACCCTACAAATGATGCTAAGGTATTCATGCGATTCCTACATAAGCATGTGTTTACACGATTTGGGACACCAAGAGCTATTATTAGTGATGAAGGTTCTCACTTTGTGAACAAATAGCTTAAGTGGTTGCTTGACGAATATGATGTGAAGCACAAGATTGCTACTACCTATCACCCCCAGTCTAATGGGCAAGTTGAGAGAGTGAACCGTGAAATCAAATGTATCCTTGAAAAGGTAGTACGCCCTAGTAGAAAAGATTGGTCTCAAAGGCTCGAAGATGCATTATGGGTCTATCGAATAGCATTTAAGACTCTGTTAGGAACGACTCCTTATAGGTTAGTCTTTGGAAAGGCATGTCATTTGCCATTAGAGTTGGAGAATAAAGCTCACTGGGCTTTAAAGTAGTTGAACTTTGATCTTAAGCAAGTCGGTGAGAGAAGGATGTTACAACTTGATGAGTTGGAAGAGCTGAGGCTGTTTTCCTATGGGAATTCCAAAATGTGTAAAGAAAGATCGAAGAGATGCCATGATAGTCATATACAACCTCGCGAGTTTAAAGAAGGTGAGAAGGTTTTGTTGTTTGATTCAAGGTTGAATTTATTTTCTGGGAAGCTTAAATCCCAATGGAAAGGACCCTATACCATCTACCGAGTTTATCCTTATGGAGCTATTGAATTATACAACAATTACGGAGGTACGTTTAAAGTTAATGGTCAACATCTCAAACACTACTAAGATGGTGAAGTTGAGCGAGTTGAATCCTTGTTCAAATTAACAGACCCTTGATTTTTCATGAACTTATTTTGTAAATAAATAAATAATTAGAACTTATTTTCTTAACTTATTACATTTAATTAATTCTGTCTAAGGAGATTGGAACTAAAGCGGGACCGCTGTGACCCCTCCAACCTTTCCTGGGAATTAATTTAATGTAATTTGTTAAGAAGAAATTTTCTAATTAAAATTTAAAATTTTTAAGTTTTATTTGTTTTGTTTAAATTTTAAATTTTTATGTTAATAACGGAGGTCAAATTTGGCCCAAGTACTAATTAGTTTTTTTTTTTCTTGATTAAGTTTATAAATACAGTCTGAGTTTGAGGCTCAAGATAGCAAAAAGGAGGGAAAAATCCATGCCTTGCTGATCGCTGTGAATCAGAGCTTTAAAATTTATAAAAAGAACGATCGAACCTGGAAACAAATCAGAGCTTTAAAATTTATAAAAAGAACGATCGAACCTGGAAACTAACTCTGACAACGATTAAAGGCAAGTGTACCTATCGAACAGTAGTATAGCTTAGGCAAGACCGGATTATCGAACCCAAAGAAACTAAAAGTACTAATACTAACTTTCTTTTTATTATTTAACCTAAAATACGTGGAGTTGCTTTTAATCTAAATTTAACGAATTACTAAGCTAAGGACACAAAGATGAAAAAAGACTAAAATTGAGGAGATAACTTTCAGAAAAACTCAGTTGATTTAGACAATACCATCAGGAAGAATCCACCTAGACTTCACTTGTTATCTATCACTGAACCATATGATTTTATTTACTTAGTTTGATCCGTTAGACTCCCTAACGTATATTAAACCCTCTCTCGAGGCGAATAACGTCTAACCCTAGGTTAATTTGTGGAACTCTCGTTCTCTTATAATAACCCCCTAGAATAGTAGTAAATCGATCTATGGACTCCCATATTAGGTTTCACCCCAATCCGGCAAAATCTCGTCACCCTATCACTAGGCGTACGATCAACTCCGCTTAATTATGCTAGATCTACTCTTAGGCAGGGTCTATTCCTCCTCCACCTAAGCACATTAAATTTGGATAAAGATCACATAATTAAGAACAAACTAAGTATTTATCATATAACTTAGAAAATAATAACAAGATTCATCATAGGTTTCATCCCCTTTAGGTATCTGAAGGGTTTAGTTCATAACTAAATAAGAAAACATCTCAAGAGAAAAGATAAAACAAAATATAAGAAATCCCTAAAACTCCCTGAAGGAATTGAAGGAGATATCCGCCGTCTTTAGTAGAATCCCAGCTTCTTGAGATGGATCAACTGGCTAACTTCGAGTGATTCCCACAACTCTGACCTTTTCGGCTTGGCTCCTTGGTCTAGCTCACCGCCTTGACAAAAGCCATGGCAGAAGGCTTCTGCCGAACTCCCCTATTAAGTTGCCCCCTAGGGTGTTTATATAGGCTTTGAGATGTGTTACTTGGCCTCCAAGTATCCTAATTTGAGTGCAATTCTTAATTGGGGGTTTAATTAGACTTTGGAGTGTGTTTCTTTGCCTCCAAGCATCCAAATTCGAGTAAAACTCCTCTTGGCCGCGGCAGGGGCACGGCCATGGCACACGCCCGTGTGAATCGTGGTCTGGCCGTGTGGACTTCAATGATGAGGCACGGCCGTGTAAATCGTGGTCCAGGCCATGTTCGAGATCTTTAAGGAGGCACGGCCGTGTGATCTTTGGTCCAGGCCGTGTCGATTTCATGCTTTGGCCCATTTGTCCCGTTTTAAGCCCGTTTTGCATTCTTTTCATCCCCTGGTGCTTTTCTGAGTATATAACCTGAAAAGAAAGGATTAAGAGCACCAAATTACATAAAATAAGGGATAATTCATCCAAAAGCATACTAAATGTGGGCCTAAAATGTGTTACTATTTTAGTTTATCAAATATCCCCACACTTAAGCTTTTGCTTGTCCTCAAGCAAAATTCTCAACTCATAATTAAAACGAACTTCCTTCAATTCATAATAGTCATTGATAGTGTTTCATCATAATTCAGAGATAATTTATACATGGACAATTCAACTCAAAGAGTCCTAAAGATTCAAACAGTCTAAGTCATACATTTGCAGCACAAAACATAGGTGTTTCCCCACTTCTAAATAATTACCTTTGATTCAAAATCGACAAGGATTGACATCCTCACTAAAGATTCACTCAAACCACTCAAAGTGTTTAAGGTTCAAAATTAGGCACTCAAAAGTCGAACATGAAAAGTTAATCCCATAGGCTTGCATGAAAATCAAATCTCCACCACTAAAATATGAGATGAAACACAAATCAAAAGGTCTTTGAAAGGGTTGTAACAGGGCTTGGGTTAAAGGTGTGGAATAAGGCTGAATTAGAGGGTTAGAATCGAGACTGAATTGACAAATTACCTAACTAGAAAAATTGAACTGATAAATAAATAATTACATGAATTAAAACTTTGAAACTAATAATACGAGCTTCTTCTTCAATATTTGGAATTCAAACGTATAAGCTCACTTAATCACATAACTAATAAAAACTAATAATGAATATACTTCATTTTTTTTAGAATAAATCAAGTAATAATAAATAACTTTAACAACTGAAATATAGAACATAGTTAGGCAACTTCTCGAAATCAAATCTCGACAAAAAGGGAGTCAAGGAATGGTGATAACAAATATACAAAGGGTTTTGCGTTAATATTAGTGGGTGAGTCAATAAAAAGGGTTGTTAGGATCAAATGGGTTCACTAGGGGTTAATTATGAAGGTGGGTTTTTTTGTGGAGTAAGTGGGTTAAATCCTAGATGCCTTTATCATTTCTGTATATCAAATCAAAGATGTGGTCTCGACATGTATAATCGATGCAAGTTCTAGAATAACAAATCAATGTTGACACACTCATAATCAATAAAGTGAGCAAGAAAAAGAATTTATGCTCTATAAGGCTCAAAATCTCACAAAAATTATGGGTTTTTTGATGTTAACCTCGTAAATTTCAAACTTCAAAGTAATATTTAAATTTAGGTAGACATCCTAAAAAATTTTTAATTCTTGAAAAATAGACTTATCATGCCTGATTCTCTAGTATTCTTAGAATTTAATTATCAATGCACAATTATCAATGACTTAATCTAAAACATATCAATAAATATCATAAATCATCAGAAATTTCATTCTAATCATAATATGAGAAACTTACTTTAAGACAAGGCATAATTCAGGGATTTTCGAATAATACTGTAGTTAACCCCCCACACTTAAGATGTACATTGCCCTCAATGTACAAAGATAGATAATAGAAAAATAATCATAAAATCATAAGATAGGGAGAGAAGTGAAACTTCCTGAATTTTGGATGAAGTCAATGAAAAGAAACCGGATAGGACTGGAGGTGAACATGGGAAAGCATCTCGAACCGTTTGAGTCCTCGAAGCAGCCGTCCTAATTTTATTGTTTCCTAAGATAAATCTAAATGGAATGAATAATAAGAAGAAAATAATAAAGAAAATAAAAGAAAAATAAAATTAAATAATGAAGAATGAAAAAAAAGAAAACAACTAGAAAAGAAAAAGGAAGGAGGGGGGTTAAATAAGAATTATGGATCCGGTGGTTGCCCCGCCCTTGTACCTTCCTGTGGTGGCCACACATCGCCACGCCACGGCCGTGTGTGTAAGGCCGTGTGGTCCGAAATCTGCACTTTGGTTAGTTTATAGTTAGGTGCTAAAAAGGGAAAATAAAAGTAGAAGAAGAAAAAAAATGTAGAAATTAATGGGGTTAGTGCTCGGGTTACCTCCCGAGAAGCGCTCGTTTATAGTCTTAAGCTAGACTTTACCTCTCATTCGTATGGTCAAGGTGGTTTGAGGAGGTGAAAATCCTTTCTCATGTGATCAATTCGGTTGTGGATATAAAGTTTAAGTCGAGTAATGTTTACCTCAAAAGTGTTGAATTTAGGATTGCTTACCTCGACTGTGCCGTATAGGAAGACATTAAGTGCCTCAAAAGTGATTTCTTCGTTTGTCTTGAGGTCTGAATTGGTGATTCGAGGGTCTTCCTTATTCAACAATACCTGATCCCCTATTTTGAAGTGATTTTTTGTTCCTATCAGCTCGTTTGGGGTTTCCTTCGGTTTCACTTCGTGTATTCCTAGTTTCTCTTTAAAGTGTGTTTTCCGCTTTCTAGTTCGTCGACCTTAAGGCTTCGTTCCTCATATAGTTCTTCTTTATTTGCACAAGGTCTATGATCTGGCTCCGGTTTGTAGCTTTGTGGTGTTTCCTGCAATGAAGGTTGAACAAGTTTGTTATCAACTAAATTTACTTTCTCACCTTTATCACTTGATGTTCTGGCCGAGTCGAGAGCCTTGATGGTGACTGTCTCATTACCTACACAAAGTATGAGTTCTCCTGCATCAACATCAATTTTAGTCCTGGCAGTTGCTAAAAAGGGTCTTCCTAAAATTAGGGGGATCGAATTATCCTCATCCATGTCTAAGACAACAAAATCTACTGGGAAAACGAATCTGTCAATTTTTACAAGAACATCTTCGATAATACCCCTAGAAATTCTAACAATTTTATCAGCTAATTGAATGCTCATCCTAGTTTGTTTGGGTTTCCCTAGACCTAATTGTTTAAACAATTTGTAAGGCATGACATTTATGCTTGCCCCTAAATCAGCTAACGCATTATCAATTGTTAGTCTACCAATTAAACATGAAATTGTAAAACTCCCTGGATCTTTTAGCTTTTGTGGTAGTCTATTTTGTAACATTGCTTAGCATACTGTGTTTAATTCCACATGTGGATCCTCGTCTAATTTATGTTTTTTCATCAAGAGATGCTTTAAAAATTTCCTCGAATCTTGCATCTGTGAAAGGGCTTCAAGTAGCGGTAAGTTAATATGTAATTTCTTTAAAAGTTTAAGAAACTTACCGAACTGTTCCTCTGTGTCGTCTCTCGTTAACGCTTCGGGATATGGTATGCGAGGTTGGTACTCCTTGATTACTGGTTTTGGCTTTTCTTGTGTTACCTCAGCCTCACCTTTTTCTACCTCGTTTCCTTGTATTGGACTGGGTTCGTCTACTCCTTCACTTTCTTGAGCTGTTATGGCTTGGATTTGCTCCTTTAGATTAATCTCGTGTTGCTTGGTAGACGCCCTTCTTGCATCGTTCGGACATTAGTTTGGCAAGTCGTCCCACTCGACTTAGTGACTTCCCTACTTGATTCTCGATTGCTTTAATCGATGCTTGTTGGTCAATAAGTGTTGTCTCAGTTTTTTGGCTTCGGGCTTCAGTAGCTGTCATGAATTTTGCTAATATCTCTTCGAGGTTCGGCTTATTCTCTTGTGGATAAGGCTGATTTTAGAAATTTTGAGGAGGCTGTTGTCTTTGATTTCCTTGATTTCCTTGTCCTCCCCACGAAAAATTTGGGTGGTTCCTCCAACCTGGATTGTAAGTGTTACTATAAGGGTTATTATTTGATCTGAAATTATTACCTATATAGTTCATTTGTTAGCTCTCTGGGCCCGGTTGGTAGGGTGGGTACTCAGGATTCGCCACAATTCCACTTGCGTCACACTGCATGACTGGATGTACCTGCGAAGAACACAAACTATCAAGCTTTTTATTCATCAACTCTACCTAATTTGATAGCATGGTTACTGCATCAAGGTTGTAAACTCCGACTGTTTTTGTTGGCCTTGTTCTTATAACTTGCCACTGATAGTTATTCAGCAACATCTCTTCTATAAATTCATAGGCTATTTCAAGAGTTTTATTATTCAGAGTTCCACCGGTGGCTGAGTCGATTAGTTGCCTCGTTGAGGGGTTTACACCGTTATAGAAAGTTTGGACTTGGAGCCACAAGGGTAAACCATGGTGTGGACACCTTCTCAAGAGATCCTTATATCTCTCCCATGCATCGTATAATGTCTCTAAATCCATCTACACAAAAGAAGATATATCATTGTGTAATTTGGCCGTTTTGGCCGGTGGGAAATATTTTAATAAAATTTTTTTGGTCATTTGTTCCCATGTAGTGATTGACCCTCATGGTAACGAGTTTAACCACTGTTTGGGTTTATTCCTTAATGAAAAGGGAAATAACCGAAGACGTATGGCATCATTAGAAACGCCATTTATTTTAAAGGTATCACAGAACTCTAAAAAGTTGGTTATATGAGTATTTGGATCTTCATCCCGTAAACCATCAAATTGAACAAACTGTTGAATCATTTGTACAGTGTTAGGCTTTAATTCAAAATTATTAGCAGCTATAGTAGGCCTAACAATACTAGATTCGGCTCCTGTTAAATGCGGTTTAGCATAATCATTCATAGTACGCAGAGCATTATTTTCTGCCACATCTTGTGGAGGAAGATTATTTTCGTCCATCCCTTCAGTAGGATTGGATCTGTCTTCTCGCTCATCTTCTTTGTAATTTAGGGCTCGCCTAAATTCTCTGCGATTTCTCCTAGCGGTAGCTTCAATATCAATGTCGTATTCTAAAGGTCCTCTCGGGTTCCTTCTAGTCATAAACTAGAGGTACCTGCTAGGAAAAGAAATAAAAATGTAGCAAAATTAAAATTAAAACTAAAAATAAAAATAAATTGCGGAAAATAAAAATTGGCTAAAGTAATAAAAATAGAGCTTTCTTAATATTTTAGTTCCCTAAACAATGGCGCCAAAAACTTGATCATTGTGAATCGAGCTTTAAAATTTATAAAAAGAATGATTGAACCTGGAAACTAACTTTGACAACAATTAAAGGCAAGTGTACCTATCGAACAGTAGTATAGCTTAGGCAAGACCGGATTATCGAACCCAAAGGAACTAAAAGTACTAATACTAACTTTCTTTTTATTATTTAACCTAAAATACGTGAAGTTGCTTTTAATCTAAATTTAACGAATTACTAAGCTAAGGACACAAAGACGAAAAAAGACTAAAATTGGAGAGATAACTTTCAGAAAAACTCAGTTGATTTAGACGATACCCTCAGGAAGAATCCACCTAGACTTCACTTGTTATCTATCACTTAACCATATGATTTTATTTACTTAGTTTGATCTGTAAGACTCCCTAACGTATATTAAACCCTCTCTCGAGGCGAATAACATCTAACCCTAGGTTAATTTGTGGAACTCTCGTTCTCTTATAATAACCCCCTAGAATAGCAGTAATCGATCTATGGACTCCCATATTAGGTTTCACCCTAATCTGGCAAAATCTCGTCACCCTATCTCTAGGCGTGCAATCAACTCCGCTTAATTATGCTAGATCTACTCTTAGGCAGGGTCTATTCCTCCTCCACCTAAGCACATTAAATTTGGATAAAGCTCACATAATTAAGAACAAACTAAGTATTTATCATATAATTTAGAAAATAATAACAAGATTCATCATAGGTTACATCCCCTTCAGGTATCTAAAGGGTTTAGTTCATAACTAAATAAGAAAACATCTCAAGAGAAAAGATAAAACAAAACATAAGAAATCCCTAAAACTCCCTGAAGGAATTGAAGGAGATATCCGCCGTCTTGAGTAGAATCCCGGCTTCTTGAGATGGATCAACTGGCTATCTTCGAGTGATTCCCACAACTTTGACCTTTTCGGCTTGGCTCCTTGGCCTAGCTCACCGCCCTGACAAAAGCCCTGGCAGAAGGCTTCTGTCGAACTCCCCTATTAAGTTGCCCCCTAGGGTGTTTATATAGGCTTTGAGATGTGTTACTTGGCCTCCAAGTATCCTAATTTGAGTACAATTCCTAATTGGGGGTTTAATTAGACTTTGGAGTATGTTTCTTTGCCTCCAAGCATCCAAATCCGAGTAAAACTCCTCTTGGCGCGCGGCGAGGCACGCCATGGCACACGCCCGTGTGAATCGTGGTCGGCCGTGTGAACCGTTGATGAGGCACAAAGAGTGTAAATCATGGTCCAGCCGTGTTCGAGATCTTTAAGGAGGCGCGGCCGTGTGATCTTTGGTCCAGTAGTGTCGATTTCATGCTTTGGCCCATTTGTCCCGTTTAAGCCCGTTTTGCGTTCTTTTCATCCCCTAGTGCTTTCCTGAGTATATAACATGAAAAGAAAGGATTAAGAGCACCAAATTACATAAAATAAGGGATAATTCATCCAAAAGCATACTAAATGTGGGCCTAAAATGTGTTACTATTTCGGTTTATCACTTAGCGTCACACCCATTACTTGCCGCCCAAGTAACCCTAATGTAGCTAAATTTTTGCTACATGTTGCCCTAATTTTTCCCTATATAAACCCCTATTCATTCTACTATTTTTTATATCCTTCAAAGTAATTTGCTTAAACCCTAAAAAACCTTAAACCTCCCTCTTGTGCTGCCAACCTCAAATCTCGACAGAAACCCTAGTTCTCTTCCCCTTTTGTCGAAATCTCTTATTGTCGCCGCAAAGAGATTGTTGAAGCGACGTCGTTACTGTCGCACACCGTTGTCGCTGCCGCCCCCGCTGTTGCTATTGCACGTCGTCATCACTGCCGCACTATCCTTGCCGCTGTAAGATTTTTGCCGTAGTAAGTTCTACCCTCTTTGCTGATTTATCTTTTCTCCCTTATGTAGAAACTTTGTCGAATTTATGGGAAAAGATACCATGTCTCGTAAAAGAACCAGATCTTCAAAGACTACTCCTGAAAACCCGATTTTGATCGATGAAGAAGTGAAAGAGAGATTTGATTCAATCTTCAAGCATCAACCTATGATGCCGAAAAAAGGTTTTGACTTGAAGAATAATGATTTGATGGTTGTTCCTATATCGATTAGGAAAAAAATCAGTGCTCTCAAGTGGGAATGTATAACCCCCCAAACCTGGCCCAAACACCATGACCGAATCTGGCATGTCACTTAGGGAGATTTTAAAAGATGTCACAATTTTAGAAAATATTTTTCTTGAGTTTAACACTTTATTCGAGAAAACTAAATGGTCGGATGATTTGTAAAAGATATACATTTTATATTTATGCCTTAGTGGATTAAAAACCAAAATTTGATACATGCCTTAACTTAATTAAAACGTAAAATGTAAATGTCTAATAATAATAAAAGCCCAAAACAACCGAAAATATGAAGCTAGTGGCCCATGGCCTTATTACAATGAAATTTAAACCCACTGATTAAAAAAATAAATAAACTAGTAAAGTCTTTTACTGAATCAAAATAATCCCTCGCATGGCCACCTTGCGCTCTTCTCCAACCCTGTCCTATGCACTAGGTGCTACCTGAAAGATGTTAAATAATGGGGTGAGTCGCGAGACTCAGTGTGCAACCCTCGTGCACCATCAAATTGGGCCTTAGCCCCACATAACAGATAAAAGAGTATAATATATCAGAAGATATGCAAAGCCCAACCCAATCCTAGGTTTCCATCCACTACACACCACCCTTACCTGCCAATCACACCATTGGGGATTTCTACAATCAACCCACACCGCTACACACCATCAATGGCAGTCATGCTGCAGATAGCTGCTCATCATTAGATCATGGTAATAGCCACTACAATGAGATCATGGCATTAGCCACTACAATGAGATCATGGCAAAAGCCACTACAATGCATCATGGCAAAAGCCACTACAATGAACACTTCCCTTTCATCAATCACCCAACCCCATGCAATCACGAAACCGCATACATGTTCATCATACCAAATCGACGAAACATTCACTTTAGAATGACAGAGATCACTAACCCGGTGATTCGCCTTTACCCTCCTCGGGTTTTCAACGACCATGCCGATATTTCGGCATTTAGCGAATATAACAGATTTATAAACATATACTAACAAGCAATCCAAATGGTGTGAGAATGTTACACATCTGATTAATACATAGGACTACCCTCTATGTCGATACCCTCGCTAATCGGATCTACTGCCCTTTGCTACAACTTTGCTCAAAAGCCAGAAGATAAGGCCTTTCCTATATTCGGCCAAGGGTTAGTGTTTTACCCGAATTGTATGCTTAAATTAACAGATCTCCTTACCTTGAAATCCCGAAAGTGATACGATCTAAGACTCTCAACTCGGCTTAGAAATCTAAGCGATTGAATCCCCTTCAAATCCGGAATACATAAACGATAGAAAACACCCGATTAGTTAACCATATAGCCAATCGGCTAAGATCTCTAAAAGCCAGAAAAGAATACACAAATCGACATTTACCTCTATAGATGATTTCAGCTACCCCTTGCAGAAAGATTCGGCAATCCCAGAAGAAGATCGAAGCGTAGAAGAGTATAGATCTAGGAATTTCGACTTTTAAGAAAATCCCAAAAAGATGAACTAGATGTGTTTTTTGGCTTTTTAGAAGAATTGAATGAGGAGTTTCGGCTTTTAGTGAATGGGAGAAGAATAACAATGGGGATCAGAAGATTCGGCTAAAAGGAAGTTTCAAAGAAAAAGAAAGAAAAGGTGAGGGAGTTGGTGATTTTCGGCTTTTGGAAGAGAAAAGATGAGAAAAGAAAACAAGTGAGATGGCCTTCAAATTTTTGGCACACCCTTTGCCATACTAAACCAATTCTCTTCCCCTCTCTCCGTATTTGATTTTCTACCAACTCTGCAGCCAAATGATAACTCCTATCTTTCTTCCTTATCTTAATCTACTAACTCCTCCAAAATAGGCCTAATATCTACATATTATATACATTAAAAATCCCTAAATAATAGCCTTGTGCCGTCCCCCTAGCTCCTCTTTAAGTGCGAATTGGCCCAATAACTTGGGCTCCAAGCAACCAAAACTTGGGCCTTCTCCATCCACTAGTGACGCCCCCCCTTTTCTCCTCTATGGCGCCACCCTACTTTGGGACCACAAGCCCAATTTGACATTTTAAACAACCAAAACCTTATTTTAAGCCCTAAAGTATCTAAATGAATATTTAATCAAGGCCTCATTGAAACACAACCCAATTTGCACCTCAAATTCTCAAATTAACACATTAAACGTATCCACCCATTAAATGCATAGGCCCAAAAATTCAAGATGTTACAGAATGATTTTGTGATGCTCGTTCACTTCCCGATGATGAACTAGTTTGAGAATTCTATGACAGTTTGACTATGCAAGATGCTACTGAGGTCATCATTCGAATGAAAAAGGTACCTCTTACTACTAAATCCATCAATGATTTGTTTAACTTACTTGATGTTGAAGAAGATGAGTACTACCCTATGATGAATAATATCAATTGGGATTTTCTTCATCAAGTGCTTGCTGTTGTGACAAATCCGGGATCCCAAGGGATTATAATAAAGTATGAGAGTCATTCTTATCGAAAGGAATATGTAATATCCCGAAATTGGGCCTAGTAGGATTGGGCCTTGAGCTTTAGGAAAATTTGAGTATTATTTGTGTTGGCTCGGGTATGAATTTTGTGCGTTAGCATAGTCTTGTGAAAGCTTGATTTTATTAAGGAAGCTAGAATAATTTTTAGTATGGTTTATTTAATGAAGTGGATTAAGTGAGCTTAGCACTTAAGTTAATTTAAGTGTTAATTAAAGCATAAGAGGAGTAAGTGGCAAGTTGGTTAAGGAGCTTGAAAGGTTGCTTGAGGTTAGAGGTTTGAGTAGCATGTTTAGCATTTTGAAGGCTTATTTTTGAATCCTAGCATTTATGGACGGTCAACCATTGTTTATGATAGGTTGGACTTTCATATTTTGGCAAGTTGAATTTTGTTTAAGGAAAGCATGATGTTGGGGATAAGAATCTTGAAGTTATGGTATTAAGAGGGGACAAAAGGCATGGAATATGGAGGATGTTTTGGAAAGTAATCCTAGGCCTTTAGTGGATGAATGTGGACGGCATGGGTGTCTAGGGGGTGGCCGAATTTTGTAAGTAGCTTTGGGGAATAGTTGGTCAATTTTTTCCTTTTGAACATCTTTTTGCATTTTTGTTTTCCTCTCCAAAAACACTCTCTTTGGCCGAATGTTATTGTGCATTTTGGTGCAATTTTTGCTTTTGGTTTTAGCCTTATTTTGTGTGAACCAAATACCATTTCTCTTCTTTCAATTGTCCTCTTGAAACCGAAACAACATTGGAACTTTTGTGCACTTTTCTTCTTTAGCAAAATAGTGTTTGGCCGAACCTCTCTCTCCCACATCTCTCTTTTCTTCATTTGACTTTTGTTTAATCACATTTTCTTTCATCCTCTCTTGGCCGAATCTTTACCCATCTCAAATTCCATTTCTTTTTCTTTCACTCAAAGTTTAAACATCCATTACCATTTTATTTCTCTTTTCTTTTTCACTTCACCATAGCCGAATTTTTTCTACTTCCTTTTGTTATTATTTTTGGCCGAATATTCAAGGGTAGACTCTCTTTGATTTTTCTTCAATCGATTTTGGAAAAGGGTAAGTGTTCTTGGCCGTTTCTTCTTCAATTCTTTTCTCGTCTCTATGTTATTTTCTTGTGGACTAAGGCCGAATCTATGGGCATTGGTTTGCAAGGTTCTAATCATTCTTAGAAACCGATTTCTTTTAGGCTCTTCGGACGTTGGAAGCAATCAATCTAAGTCTCGATTCGTTGACAATCATTTTGGGTAAGTTTAGGTAAGACTTGGTTTTTCGAAGGATAATTATCTGGGATTTAGTGTTATGGCCGAATGGCCTTTGTTCATAATCTTAATATTGGCCGATTGTAGGACAAGGTGATCTAGTGGTAGATCGGATCTTCGGACGTTAGTTATTGCTTTGGTGAAAGGTGTGTATCTTACACACTTTATAACTTGGTTTATATATGTATATTTGTGTGTTATAACTAATCATATTATGAAAGTGGGTAAATCGATGAGATCGGATATGATACCATGATGGTATGAATGAGGATTCGGTAAGTCCATTTCAATATGTTGTTAATACATGTGGATTGAAATCATGATCTACGATTTATGATATATTTGTTATGAGATACATATCGAGTTTATTGACATGATTTGTTTATCTATTGCATTGGTATGGGCAATATGAGAGGAGGGGGAAGATTGATGATTCGTGTCTTCGGACACCGTGGTTTAGCACCACCGGTGATTTGGTATCACATTCGTGTCTTGGACACCGTGAGGTTTGGCACCTCATAGCGACTTGTCCCCGTGGTTAATTCCACCGTGGGTTGGCCCCACTTTTGAGATATGGGATCGTCGCGGTGATTTGGTATCACACGTGGGTTGGCCCCACAACTTGATGATTCGTGTCTTCGGACACGGTGGTTTGGCACCACCGGTGATTTGGTATCACATTCGTGTCTTCGGACACCGTGAGGTTTGGCACCTCATAGCGACTTGTCCCCGTGGTTAATTCCACCGTGGGTTGGCCCCACTTTTGAGATATGGGATCGTCGCGGTGATTTGGTATCACACGTGGGTTGGCCCCACAGATGGATTATTCGTGACTACGGTCACCAAAGTGATTTGGTATCACATTTGTGTCTTTGGACACCGGTGGTTTGGCACCACCAAAGGTTTGGTACCACACTGGTAGAAAAGGAGTTATGGATGGCTAGGTTGGGTGCATTATACATATATGTTGCTTTGTTATAATTTGTGTAAGTATGTGGTATTTACCCTGAGAGGGAATATACACTCGAGTCTTGGTGACTCACCTTCTCCTTATATTTTTAGGTGAATCGTGAGATCGCGGATTTGGAGCCGGATGAACTCGAGGAGGCCATGCAATAAAGTTTGGTTTTTCATGAACTTCCATTTGGGTACTTTATTTTAATTTGGTTTTCATATTTTATGGATTTGTAATAAGGCTGCTTAATTATGTTTTGGATTATTTTTATGTTTTGAATATATTTAAAATATGGCTTATAAATTACTTGGTTAATCTAATAATTGAGCTCAAAGTTTTCTAAACTAAAAACTCGCAATGGTTTTAAAAATCTTACCATCGGGTAATATGAATAGTTCGATAGAAAAATTACAAGTTAAGTGTTTTCAACAAATTAAGTGATTTCCAAAATTCAGGTTTCTATACTCAATTGCAAACGGATTTTCAAACTGATATTTCAAATTTTCTTAAAAAGATATAAATGTTTTCTATCCTATGATTTATCAACTAAGTTTTAAAGTTTTATGTAATTCAAAGTAAATCTCAATTTTAACTTATTTTTGACAAATAAAGAATTTCAAAGAGTTTTTCACAAAATTTAATTGTTAATTCGATTCTTTCAAAAATATTTTCCTTAGTGACATACCAGATTCGGTCATGGCGTATTGACCGGGTTTGGGGTGTTACAGAATACCTAAAACCTGTAGCAAAGGTATGGTTTTATTTCGTTTGCTACAATTTTATGCCTATCTTAAATAGTTCCACCATCTCGATGGAACAGATGCTCTTGTTATATGCAATTTTGACAGAAAAGTCCATTAATGTTGGGAAAATTATTCTCAAGGAGATTCATGATTGTGCTAAAAAGAAGACAGGGAGTGTTTATTTCCCATCATTAATCATTTCACTTTGCTTAAGGGCTCGTGTTAAAACACAAGCAAATCTGAAGGGGCTATATGTTCAAGGGAGCATTACAAATTATGATCTTGAAAGGTTAGTAGAGAGGGTGCATGAGCTAATCAAGGCGAGTAAGAAGAGCCAACTAAGCCAGATACTGGGGAGTTAACAAATGAACTTGAAACTGAAGCTAATTCAGTTACAGACACTGAAGAAGAAGAGTTTGATGAGGAACTGAACAGTCTTAAACCAATTGAAGGATCTGTAAACCCTGAACCAAGGGTTGAGCCAAAAGAAGAACCAGTCAAGCTAAGTGTTGAACCTGAATCTACAACTCCTATGCAGATTTATGCAAGTACTTCAAAGAAATCAGAGTTGTTAATTCTGATGGATATGTGCATGTTCATGCATAATAAACAACAAACTTACTGGAAATATGAAAAAATTAGAGATGACTCAATTTGAAATACTTTTAAGAATATCTCTAATACTTTTGTTCCTGAGTTCCCAGATGCTATCTTTGAGACATGGACGGAAGATATTGACTATGCAAGAGGAGATGGAGCTAAAGAAGATAAGGGGAATGAGTCAGAAAAATAAAAGCGGGGATTCTTATCTTTATTATTTTTAGGTCTTTAAGAATTTATTTCTTTCATAATTAGGATTTAATTTCTATAGAATAAAACATAGCAAGCATGAATAAACTTAACACTTCTTTAGAAAGAAAAAGACTAAGTGATGTGGCAATGGGAATGAACATGTCTAGGATTGGGTTATTAGGAAAGACTTGGTATTTAAGCAGTCTTAATGACTCACCTCTCTTTCTTTACAACCCTACCTGGTGTTCAGTTTTCATTCATTACTTTGTTCTTGCAATGAGGACATTGCTTCTTTTTAAATGGGGGTAAGGCAAATAAATTGCTCAAATTTTTAAATTTTCAAGTATGTTTCAATCATTTCTTTCATAAGTATGTTTTAATAAATGAATGTTTAGAGACATTTTTTTGTTAATTAGATAGTTTGTATGCAAGTATGAATGGTGATTATATCTGAGTGAAAGTATGTTATCATGAAGAATGGAATGCTTGTATGATCTTAGCCTTAGTAATGTTTGCCATGAAAACCTAGTTTCTCTTGAGATTAGACATGCATGAAGGTTTATATCTTTAGAATTGACTTAGTAACTTTCTTGAGGTGAAACCCTAGGAGACATAAAAATCTAAAATGACATAGGCACTATTTCTTTGGATCGTTTGAACCTTTTCAAGTCAACCTTATGATATTAGACCCTTGAAACTGTAATTTTGAGCTTTAATGCCTGTTTATTGCAATGAACCCACATTTTAAGCCAATTACCATCTTTTTAAGTTATCCTAATTTTGTGCACCCATCTTAACTAAAGTTGTCTTGGTAATCAACATTTGGGGAAATTTTCAAAAAGATGTATGTGATCATGCTTAAAAAAAAAAGAGACGAAAAGAGAGCGAAGAAAAGTTTGCTTAGTCTCCAAAAAGGAAAAATGTATGAGCTTGAGTTCAAAATAAGTTTGGGGGTGTTCCAAAGGTTCACTTAAAGAAGAAAGCTGTAATTCGAGAAATCCAAGACAGAGTTAAAGGTTAAGATTTTGAAACCGAAATGTCCCATCTCTTAAAATCCCTACCTTTAACCGAGCCCCATTACAACCTTATAAAAGACCTATTGATTTGATGCTTATGCCACCTACATTAGTGGAGAGGAAGTACTAAGTTCAACATATGAAGTTCATAAATAAGCCTTATGATTGTTTGCTTGATTGATAAGAAATTATGTTGAATGAAGAATGTTATCTGTGGCTGTGACATACATACAAACTATGACTCATGTTGGCATATTTTGAAACTTAGTATAAAATTCTATAAGTGTTTGCATATGAATTACTTGTTAATAAAGAAGATCTATGAACATGAAGTTATTAATGTATGAGTATGGGATAAAGATTGATGCTGCTTACACAATTAGCAATTTTGCCTTAGCAAGACCTTTTGCTGTGCATAACCATTGCTCGGGACGAGCAATGATTTAAGTTTGGGGGTGTGTAAACGGAAAAATATATAGGATTTTTCCTATATAATTTATCACCATTTTTACTTAAATTTGTTGTTAAAACTAAGTAATTGTTTAATAAATTAATGAAATATGTGAATATATGAAATTAAGACAGAGAAATTATTAAAATGTGAGTTTATGCTTTATTATATAGTTTTCATGCATAAAATGGCTTATTTTATATTAAATTGAGCATATTATATTTTTAAGACATGAAATGGGCCATGCATGATTAAATTAAATAATAAAATATAAAATTATATTTAAATATTCATTTTTAGATATTTCATTAATAATTTGGGTTATAATTAATTATTTAAATTGGATAAATTTTATTCTTTAGTCCTCTAATTTATTGATTTATTTTGGACAAGTCTGATAGCTTTCTTGGATTACAAAACCGTCCAAATTGGAGACAAAGTCAACCCAATTTTCGGCTACACTTGGCTGTCCACATAAACCACTTTTTGGTTTAATTGCACAAGGTCCTTGCAATGTTGAAGAAATTAGAGATTTGCCTGAAGATTTGCACTTGACCGAGTCTCAGTCCTGAGTTGTTGTGGCACTTAAATTGAGTAAAAATAAAGCAAAAATCTGCTCAATTTTCTCAATTCATGGCCGGCCACCCTTTGAAGATGCTTGAAGAGATGGAACCTCCTATTTTTAGCAAACTATCCCCCTTTCCTCACCTGTAAATAAGACCCCCTCATTCATTCATTCATGATCCCTCATCCCTCATCATTCTCTTCTCTCTCAATTCTCTTTAGCATTTTCCATTCCCCATGCCTAGCATCATCTCTTCATAGAGATTTTAGCAATTAAGCCACTTAAAGAGCCCTTGGTCGGCCACCTTGGAGAGCCATCAGCAAAGGAGTAAAGTGAAGGAGGGAAGGAGCCTCGTCGATCAGACTCTTGGGTAACAGCCACTTTGATTTGGGCTTAATCTTTCTTTTCTTTAATTTAATCTGAAAATGTTTGCAATGTGTTCTTTGTTCTTGTTTACAACAATGTTAGCTTAATTTTATTTAAGCTAGGAAGATTGCTTTGATTAAATAATATTATTTGATTCATGCTTATAATGTTTGTGCCTCAATCGATCATGTTTTCAATTAAAATCAAGTCTATATTTCGTTCATACGTGATTGAAATGCACTTGAATTAGCTGAGCGATCCTGACCAGACGACGGCTAGTGGACACATAATTGAAATGTGCATGCTCAATTTAGATCCTAACCCGATTAAATTGTAGGTTGCATAACAACTCTGACCAAGCTCTGTTATCTTTATAGTTTTTAGATTTGTGTGATTAAACTGTTTCAAACCTAACACGTCCCTGTTACCTCACACGAATTCTAAGAAACCCTTAGTAAATAAGGATCAGTAAAATATGTATTTACTAAGTAAAGTATTCCGGAAGGACCTAATGTGGTTTCCAAACTCATGAAAGATCGAGTTGCCATGGAATGTTTTTCCGAATGTTATTAAACATGTTGATAATAAATTGAGTTTAATTAAAGTAATTGTCCTAGCTTATTTATGTTATAATTGTTGCAAATTGTGTTTAATTTTGCAAATATCTATTTCATTCATATAGTTTGCATACTTAGGATAATTTGCATTAGGGATCATTGCATTTAGTTTAATATATTTAATTTTAATCATCACTTTTCAACCATATTGTGTTTTTATTTACCAAGTTGTTAGTATAATTTTACAATTAAGTGATTTAATGCAAATACAATCCTTGTGGAGACGATAACTCGATACCTACTTATTACTTGATAATGACTGTGTACACTTGGACAAACCTATGCATTACAATTTCGTACACGATCAGCTTCATTACCTTGGTCTTGATTCTGATTTCCTGGGTCCATCTTGAGTTGTCTTTGAGCTGTTTGTTCACGTCTTCTTTGTCTAAAAGTTTGCTCAATTTCAGGTTTTACAGGGAGTAAATAGATAATCCGATCTATGCTCATAAACACCTCAAAAGAAAATCACAAAATTAAAAAGAATAAGTTAGTAATGTTAGAAATAAACCGAATTGAAAGTAAATAATTCTGCACAAAAAAAAAAACTGTGGCAACAGTTAACAATCCCTTGCAACGGCGCAAAAAACTTGTAACGCGTAGGTTTGTGCAAGTGTACACAGTCGTTATCAAGTAATAAGTAAGTATCGAGTTATCGTCTCCACATGGATTGTATTTGTGCTAAGTCATTTAATTGTAAGATTATACTAACAACTTGGTAAATAAAAACACAATATGGTTGAGAAGTGATGATTAAAATTAAGTATATTAAACTAAATGCAATGATCCCTAATGCAAATTATCCTGAGTATGCAAACTATATGAATGAAATAGATTTTAGCAAAATTAAACACAATTTGTAATAATTATAACATAAATAAACTAAGACAATTACTTTAATTAAAGTCAATTTATTATCAACATGCTTAACAACAATCGGAAAAAATTCCATGGCAACTCGATCTTTCATGAGTTTGGAAACCGCATTAGGTCCTTTCGGAATCCTTTACTTAGTAAATACGCATTTTGCTGATCCTTATTTACTAAGGGTTTCTTAGTATTCGTGTGAGGTAACAGGGACGTGTTAGGTCTGAAACAGTTTAATCACACAAATCTCAAAACTATGTAGATAACAGAGCTTGGTTAGAGTTTTTATGCAACCTGCAATTTAATTGGGTTAGGATCTAAATTGAGCATGCACATTTCAATTATGTGTCCACTAGCCATCGTCTGGTTAGGATCGCTCAGCTAATTCAGGCGCATTTCAATCACGTATGAACGAAATACAGACTTGGTTTTAAGTGAAAACATGATCGATTGAGGCACAAACATTATAAGCATGAATCAGATAAATATTATTTAATCAAAGCAATCATCCTAGCTTAAATAAAATTAAGCTAACATTGTTGTAAACAAGAACAAAGAACACATAGCAAACATTTTTAGATTAAATTAAAGAAAAGAAAGATTAAACCCAAATCACAGTGGCTGTCACCCAAGACTTTGATCGATGAGACTCCTTCACTCCTTCGCTTTGCTCCTTTGCTGATGGCTCTCCAAGGTGGCCGACCAAGGGCTCTTTAAGAGGCTTAATTTCTAAAATCTCTATGAAGAGATGATGCTAGGCGTTGGGAATGGAAAATGCTAAAGAGGATTGAGAGAATAGAGAGAATGATGATGGATTAGGAATGATGAATGAGGGAATGAAGGGGTCTTATTTATAGGTGAAGAGAGGTGGGTAGTTTGCTAAAAATAGCTGGGTTTAGTGTCTTCCAACTTCTTCCATGAGTGGCCGGCCACAATTAGTGGAATTTGAGCTGATTTTTTCTTGATTTTTAAGCAATTTAAATGCCATAATAACTCATGGCTGAGACTCGGTCTAATGTAAATCTTCGGGCAAATCTCTAATTTCTTCAACAATGCAAGGACCTTGTGTAATTAAACCAAAAAGTGGTTTAAATGGACAGCCATGTGTAGCCGAATTTGAGTTGACTTGGTCTTCAATTTGGACGGTTTTTGTAATCCAACAAAGCTATCAGACCTGTCCAAAATAAATAAATAAGTTAAAGGACCAAGGAATAAAATTTATCCAATTTAAATAATTAATTACAACCCAAATTATTAATGAAATATTTAAAATGATTTATTAAATATAATTTTATATTTTATTATTTAATTTAATCATGCATGGCCCATTTTATGTCTTAAAAATATAATATGTTCAAATCAGTATAAAATAAGCCATTTTATGCATGAAAACTATATAATAAAGCATAAAATCACATTTTAATAATTTCTATGTCCTAATTTCATATTTTCACATATTTCATTAATTTATTAAACAAATACTTAGTTTTAACAAAGAATTTAAGTAAAAAGGTGATAAATTACATAGGAAAAATCCTATATATTTTTCAGTTTACAATAGCCCTTGTGGCAACCATTTGAAGGGAGAGTCTCGATAGCAAACCTTGGATGAAAGGAAATGAATTCTTGGTGGACTATGAAGGAACTACGTGTATGGTTCCTTGTAAGCATAGTATGTACAACAAACTTTGAAGGAATCATATGTACGACGAACAATAAATTTATATATCCAACGAACTCTGAAAGTACGATAAGGGTAATGAACCCTGAAGGAATAGTGTATGTGGCGAGTTCTAAAGTTTTGAAAATTTTAGTGAACTATGAATTTAATTTATTCATAGAAATGCTTGAGGGAAATGTCTTGCAGTGAAATGGGAAGGGTAATCCCTACGATGATTACAAGATGTGTAGTTCTTATGGCGTATTCTGTATGGCCCTTGAGTACAAATAGAAAGATTGGAATGAATTAAGGTAATTGAAGAATTCAAGGTAAAGACCATATGAAGATATGGAACAACCAAATAAGATGAATCAATGAGATGGTGGAGTGTATGAGTTTCCATCGAAAGAATCCTTATGAGGAAAGGTTTGGTTATTAGGACTCATGAGTGTGTTAGTAATTTCAGCATGCCCAAACTATTTGTCAACTTTACGTTTAGTACTACTTATGACCAAGAATCGATTGAAAATAATAAGTTGAGGAATCATAAGGAAATACCAGGTAATACTTAAAGGGTGGTCTGAATAAGGATTTGACTCTATATAGGCTCGAAGGAGGTCTCTGCCACCTGTGACGTGTTTATGAACAATTGTGATAATACGTTGGTTTAGAATTAATCAGGTAAAGGCAATAATGTAATAGATGCATGTGGATCCCTAGAAAGGAAACTGGTATAAGTATATGAAGGATTAGACAAAAGTACAAAAGTGATATACGAACGATATATTGTGCAAAGGTACTCGCCAGAAATAGAGTTTAAGGGTCGCGATAGATAAGATCGATAGGATGTTTCATCTGTCACAAAAGATAAGTATTATTAAGGTAAATAAAGTTTTCCCTCAGTAAGTTCTCATGGACTTACTTTAGTGTATTGTGTTTTCAGGTTAGCTGGTATGAGTCTAAGCCTGGAGGGACGACACCAAGACTACACTAAGAAGTGTCAACTAGGCTATTATGCATACAGAGCAAGTTAAGTGGTGTGATCAAAGAATGAACTCATGTTTGCATATTTGTGAATTAAGGTACTTATGTTAGCAAAAATTGAAAACATAGGTATCATTATGATTTAATTACCATGCATTGAACCTGTAACCATTCATTGTACATACTTAGTAAATTTGATTTGAAGTGAAACTATGTAATAGTCATGAATAAAAAATTTTATTTAATTAAAAGGGTTAAGTTACATTCGTAATAGGGCATGACCCCCAACATTCGGATCTGATTTATCAAACCGGGTTTATGGCATTACACCCAGTAATACATAACCTAATCTGAAGAGAGAATGAAGGTGATCACCCTTAGATTAGGGAATATGGTTAAGGAACCTATCCGACCAATTTGTGGGGAGAAAGAAGTGAGTGAGAAGGATGAGAGCACCTGCACTCCTAGCATTGCAGATGAGGTGGTAGAGAAGGAAAGACCTGAGAGTGAACCCACACAAGTTGAACCAGAGGATAAAACCGTTCCACTACCACCACCAAGTTCAAAGCCCATACCATTTCCTTTGCATCTAGAGGAGAAGGAAAGGAAAGAAAGTGAAAAGTTCTTGCAATTCCTCAATATGTTTAAGACCTTGAATGTAAATCTTCCCTTACTAGATCTCCTTGAGAAAATGCCCAAATATGTCAAGTTCCTTAAGGATGTTATGTCTAGTAGGATGAGAATAGGGAGAGGAGAGTGAATCACTCTTAATGAGGAATGTAGCACGTTGTAACAGCCTGATTTTAGCTAAATCAGAATAGTGGTTTCGAAAACACAAATTTGAAGTCGTAAAAAATTATTTTAATATTATTTTTAGTATTTACAATATGTTAATTAATATGTGTGAAAATTTCGTGTGAAAATTTTATCGTTTGTGTGCTCAATTTGATAAAAGGACTTAATCGCGTAAAATGAAAAAGTAGAATGCTTTTTTGTTAAAGTGCTATATTGCTATGGCTTTTATAATGTGGGGTCCTTATGTTGAAATTTGACCATTTAATAATAGCATGGACGGTATTGGGCTTATAATTGATGATTTTATAATGTTTAATTAATGGACAAAATGGTAAATGATATATTATTATGAATTAAATAAACAAAACATAAAATAGCCATGCATTCTCATCTTTTTTTTGGCCAAAAATTGAAGGAAAAAGAAACCATGGTTGCTTAAATAGTTCAGCACATTTGGAAGCTTGAATTATGAAACACCCCAAACCCGGCCCACGAGATTTGCCCAGATTTGGTATGTTCCTCAAGTAAACCGGTTTCGAAATTCTTTCGTTACCTAGAGAAAGCTTGTGCGATTTTGAAAAAAAATGTTTTGGGTTGGGCTTTTGTTGAAAACGAATTCAATTCTTTATATTAAAAATTTTACTTAAACTTTAATAGGTAAAACTCATAATCATAATAAATAGAAATAAATGGAAAACAATCCAACTATGGCCTTATGGCCTTATTACATCAAATAATTTCCAAGTAATTCAAGTACTTAAATAGAAATAGTAGTTCATAAAATAAAAACTTCATGTTGAGCATGGCCACAAGTTCTACCGTCCCGGTCCATCACTGATCATCACCTAAAAAAATATTCCCCAACGGGGTGAGTCAAACAGACTCAATGTGTACACAAACACTAAATCAAAATAGAATCAGACATACAAATGTTACGCATTCATATCATATCATACAAATTATGATGCATTCCCAAACCCAAACCTAATAAGCCATCCGCTACACTCCCCGTACCAACTTTGTACACCAGTGGGGACTACTAAGTCGACCCTCCTTCCGCTACACTCCATATCGCGGTCTTAGGTCACCGCATTTGTGGTCTTAGGTCACCACGTTCAGATTCTTGTGGTCTTAGGTCACCACTTTGAGATCATGTGGTCTTAGGTCACCACATTCGGATATCACGGTCTTAGGTCACCGTGTTCGTGGTCTTAAGTCACCACATTCACTTCCCCTTTCAAACAAACCCATATGCCCCATATAATGATGATATGCATAAATATGCCAGAGTTCACATTCTTATCATATTCTCATGTTACTAATGACCTTTTTCATATTCTTTGTAGAAGTAGGAAACGTGCACAGAGTACTTAGTACCATAACATGGTACCCTAGCCACTTTCATATTCTTAATATCACATATTTTAATAAAATGGCCATGAAACATATTAAGAAGTAGTGTGGGGTACACACCTGATTTGCTTAACCACTTCACTGAAATCCCAAAATCTGATCTACTGCCTTAGATCTCAAGTTCCTACAATTGATTAATCACTTACTATTTAGCACAAAGCCTATTCGGCTAGAAAACCAAATCCTAGTAGGATTTGTATTCTTAAAGCTTACCTTGGTGTCGATTTGATGATTTAATCAAATCCCGAAACTCGTATTTTTCCCCTTTGAAATCGGCTAGTCACTAAATCCCTTGAATTGGTTAGTTTTCGGCTTAAAACACATAATAATAGATCTACTACTAAAATAGGCCTTGGCCGAATTTACCTTTGTTCTTACCTTCCAAATCTTAAATCCCGAATTGGATCCTTGCTTCTTTATTGTTTGTCGAAATCCCTATGTACCCATGTTAGATCCAATCTAACATTAAATCATAATAATATAGCTTATGGCGGAATGGTATTCATAACTTACCTTAGATCTTAGAAGTTCAGAAAGATACCTTCTTGTAGTTGACAATTTCTTAAATCCAAAAACACCCTTCCATAACTCGGCCAAAATCCATAATAGAGATTAGTCCCTAAATTTTAGATAGGTTTAAAATATAAAAGAATTGAAACCAAACTTTGGATCTTACCCTTTTTAAGAAATCGGTAGCACCCTTGTTAAAAGCCCCTTAAAGAATCGGCCTTGATGACTAGATGATAAAGTTTCGGCTTTTGGGATTTAATGGAGAAGTCGACTAGAGGTTCTCTTGGGGTATTTGGTTTCCACGAAAATAAGGAAAAGGAACTTGAGAATTTTGGCAATGGTGGACTATAGATTCGACTTGACAAAAGAAAAAGAGAAGAGATGTAACATCCCAAAATTTGAGTATTATTTGTGTTGGCTCGGGTATGAATTTTGTGTGTTAGCATAGTCTTATGAAGGCTTGATTTTATTTAGGAAGTTAGAATAATTTTTAGTATGGTTTATTTAATGAAGTGGATTAAGTGAGCTTGACGCTTAAGTTAATTTAAGTGTTAATTAAAGCATAAGAGGAGTAAGTGGCAAGTTGGTTAAGGAGCTTGAAAGGTGGCTTGAGGTTAGAGGTTTGAGTATCATGGAAAGCATTTTTTGAAGACTTTATTTTGTGTTCTAGCATTGATGGACGGTCAACCTATGTTTATGATAGGTTGGACCTTAAGTTTTTGGTAAGTTGAATTTTGGATTAAGGAAAGCATGAAATAGGGGATAAGAATCTTAAGGTTATGGAAGGTTGGGGAGACATAAGGCTTGGTTGTAGGAAAATGTTTTGGAAAGTAATCCTAGGCCTTTAGTGCATGTATGTGGACGGCATGGGTGTCTAGGGGGGTGGCCGAATGTTGTTAGGTAGCTTGGGGGGGATAGTTGGCCAATTTTTGTCATTTGAACATCTTTTTGCAATTGTTTTTTTCCCTCTCCAAAAAACTTTCCTCCTTGGCCGAATGTCTTGTGCATTTTGGTGCATTTTGCTTTTGATTTTAGTCTCATTTTGTTGAATCAAATCATACCATTTTCCTTTCTTTCATTTGCTCTTTTGAAACCAAAAACTACAATCTATCTTTGTGCATTTTTGTGCACTTTCTTTTTAGCAAAGAAGTGTTTGGCGAATCTCTCCCACATCTCTCTTTTTCTTTCTTTCAATATTATTCAAATCACATTTTCGTTTACACTCTCTTGGCGAATCATTCTTCATCTCAAATCCCATTTCTTTTCATTTACTCAAAGTTAAAACACCCATTTACATTTTATTTCTTCTTCTCTTTTTATAGCCGAAACTCTCATATTCTTTTGATTTATTTTTGGCCGAATATTCAAGGGTAGGACTTCATTTGATTTCTTCAATCGGTTTTGGTTATAAGTAAGTATTCTTGGCGATTCTCTTTCAATTCTTTTCTCTTTTCCAAGTTATTTTCTTGTGGTCAAAGGCCGAATCTTTGGGCATTGGTTTGCAAGGTTCTAATCATTCTTAGAAACCGATCTCTTTTAGGCTTCTCGGGACGTTGGAAGCAATCAATCTAAACCTCGTTTCTTTATCAATCGATTTGGGTAAGTTCAGGTAAGATTTGGTATTACAAGTGATAACTCTTTGGGAATTAGTAGTATGGCCGAATGGCCTTTGTTCATAATTTTAGTATTGGCCGATTGTAGGACAAGGTGTTCTAGTGTGGTAGATCGGATTCGGGAGTTAGTTCTTGCGTTGGTGAAAGGTGTGTATCTTACACACTTTATAACTTGTTTATATATGTATATTTGTGTGTTATAACTAATCATATTATGAAAGTGGGTAAATCGATGAGATCTGTTTATGATACCATGATGGTATGAATGAAGATTGGGGTAAGTCCGTTTCAATATGTTGTTAATACATGTGGATTGAAATCATGATCTACGATTTATGATATATTTGTTATGAGATACATATCAAATTTTATTGACATGATTTGTTTATCTATTGCATTGGTATGGGCAATATGAGAGAGAGGGGAAGATTGATGATTCGTGTCTTCGGACACGGTGGTTTGGCACCACCGGTGATTTGGTATCACATTCGTGTCTTCGGACACGGAGGTTTGGCACCTCATAGCGACTTGTCCCCGTGGTTAATTCCACCGTGGGTTGGCCCCACTTTTGAGATATGGGGCGTCGCGGTGATTTGGTATCACGTGGGTTGGCCCCACAACTTGATGATTCGTGTCTTCGGACACCGTGGTTTAGCACCACCATTGATTTGGTATCACATTCGTGTCTTCGGACACCGGAGGTTTGGCACCTCATAGCGACTTGTCCTCGTGGTTAATTCCACCGTGGGTTGGCCCCACTTTTGAGATATGGGATCGTGCGCGGTGATTTGGTATCACACGTGGGTTGGCCCCACAAATAGATTATTCGTGACTACGGTCACCAAAGTGATTTGGTATCACATTTGTGTCTTTGGACACCAGTGGTTTAGCACCACCGGTGGTTTGGTACCACACGGGTAGAAAAGGAGTTATGGATGGCTAGGTTGGGTGCATTATACATATATGTTGCTTTGTTATAATTTGTGTAAGTATGTGGTATTTACCCGGAGAGGGAATATGCACTTGAGTCTTGGTGACTCACCTTCTCCCTTATATTTTCAGTGAATCGTGAGATCGCGGATTTTGAGCCGGATGAACTCGAGGAGGCCATGCAATAAAGTTTGGTTTTACATGAACTTCCATTTGGGTACTTTATTTTAATTTGGTTTTCATATTTTATGGATTTGTAATAAGGCACTGTTTAATTATGGTTTTGGATTATTTATATGCTTTGAGATTTATTCTAAACATGTTTAAGCATGTCACTTGGTTAATCTAATAATTGAGCTCAAAGTTTTCTAAACTAAAAACTCGCAATGGTTTTAAAAATCTTACCATCGGGTAATATGAATAGTTCGATAGAAAAATTACAAGTTAAGTGTTATCAACAAATTAAGTGATTTCCAAAATTCAAGTTTCTATACTCAATTGCAAACGGATTTTCAAAGTGATATTTCAAATTTTCTTAAAAAGAAATAAATGTTTTCTATCCTATGATTTATCAACTAAGTTTTAAAGTTTTATGTAATTCAAAGTAAATCTCAGTTTTAACTTATTTTCGACAAATAAAGAATTTCAAAGAGTTTTTCACAAAATTTAATTGTTAAGTCGATTCATTCAAAAATATTTTCCTTAGTGACATACCAGATTCGGTCGTGGCGTATTGACCAGGTTTAGGGTGTTACAAATTGGTATCAGAGCCAAGTTCAAAAGCTCGACTGTGGGCCCAAGGCCCAAAATGTTTTAAAGAATGGATTTTAAAATGTTTTGATTATATGGTTGGAAAGGCATGGCCTCGAGTCATCGACATCAATCCGCCCTGGTAAGTACATCAAACCGTTGATTTTGATGATATGATATGATGATGTTGGCATGACTGTATAGTAGTAGGAACTACTTTAGAGACCCAAAACTATAGGTTGAATGTACTCGCGAAACAACTTCTTATTAAAACTTTTCATAAAATTGTGCTTTAAAGAAAGTGGAATAATGACTAATGCATAACGCTTTTTAATCAGATAAGTCGAGACTTTAGACATGAGTACTCGTGGTCGAGGTCGTATGATTCGTGGACGCGGTCGGGGTAGGATGGCTGTGTCTGAGCCAGTGAGGTCCGGTCAAGGATCCGAAAATGAGGTACCACTACCCCCACCACCAGCGGTTGGAGTTGAGCAACGAGGATCAAGCGGGGATGACGCAGTGTCTCGAGCGATCTTTGCGAGTTCTTGAGAGGGTAGCCGGAATAGGTGGAGGCGCGGGAATTCGAAATCCGTATCCGGCGACTTGAGCCAATGGAGCTGAGGTATTTCGAGGTGTTTGAGCGTGGCTCCTAGTGCGGCTGAATATTGGCTAGAGGCGACGGAGTGAATCATGGATGATTTGGATCGAATGCTTTGAGGAAAAGCCGAAAGGGATCGTGACGCGCTTCTTCGGGATGAGTCATATCGGTGGTGGCTCACAAGATGCAGATGGTGCCAGAGCGGAGGATCTCACTTGGGATTATTTCAAGGCGCGTGATCGGCGTGAAATCGTTGGGTCTAATTACATTGATGTGCAACATAAGGCATTTCGAGTTTGATCCAAGGTAGTAAGTGCATGTCGAATATGAGGTAGAATTTTTAAGACCGAGCCAGTATCTTTGGAGGTATTGTGGCATCGAACACGAGCGATGTGTTAGATTCGAAGATGGTTTGAGGGACGAGTGAGATTGTTGATTGCTCCACATCGGGAGGCGAGAGTTTCTTTGCTTTGGTTGAAAAGGCTAAGATAGCGAAGAAGGAATCAAGGAATCTGCAAAGCGAGTCTGACCGGAATAAGCATAAAAGAGGTTACGTATCATCGGGATCACCCGTAATTCTCAAAAGAGGGCTAGGCAAAGTGGGCCAAATCGATGCGGGAGGCACATTCATCGCTAATCAAGGACCAACACGGTGTAACCGATGTGGGAAATATCATTGGGGCGAATGTTGGACCGGAGGGAAAGGATGTTTCGAGTGTGGCTCATTGGATCATCGTGTGAGAGACTGTCTCGTAAGCTAGCCAGAATCAATCGAGAGGGTCAAGGTCGTGTTCGATTCGTAAATGAGGACCGCCACCACGAGAGGTCGTGGTAATGGTAGAGGAGGTAATGGTTCTCGTCGAGGCCGCGGAGCATCCGGCGAGAGGTCCCGGCAACACCGAGGCAAGACGGCTGGTTTGGTGTATGCAATGAGACGCCGAGAGGAGAGCGGCGCACCGGACGTCATAACCGTGCGTTCTTAATCTTTGGTGAACCATATCTTGCTTTGATAGATGTGGGTTCGACACATTCGTATGTTGCCGATAACATAGTAGAGGCTATGAATCTAGACTCGAGACTACTTCTAGGAAGATGACAAGTTTAGTCCTCTAGGTCACTTTGTAGAAGTAAATAAGGCATCTGAGAGATGTGCCCCTAGAACTCCAAGGGGTAGTGTTCGTAGCTGATCTGATGGAACTGCCATTTGGGGAGTTTGATCTGATTCTTGGGATGGACAGGTTGGTCAAGGACCAAGCAAGTTTGGATTGCGCTACTAAGCGCATGGTTTTGAAGACAGCTGATGGCGAAGAAGTGGTTATGATAGGTAATAGAAGAGATTATCTATCTAACGTGGTATCTGCGTTGAAACCTGTGAAGTTGGTTAGGAAGGGCTGTGAGGCATTCGTGGTCCATGTGTGTGCGTTGGAGGCTAAGGAGTCTAAAGTGGGGAATGTCCGCATCGGTAAAGGAATATGTTGACGTATTTCTGAAGAACTTCCGACTACCTCCGGACCGTGAAGTTGAATTTGGTATAGATCTGTTATTGCACAGGCAGCGCCGGTGTCTATAGCTCCGTATAGGATGGCACCAGAAGGAATTGATGGAATTAAAGGCTCGGTTCGTGGAGTTGTTGGATCGAGGTTTCATTCGACCAAGTGTTTCGCCTTGGGAGCGCCGGTACTCTTCGTCAAGAAGAAGGATGGTGCGATGCGGATGTGTATAGACTACGCTTGATTGAATAAGTGACGATCAAAAACAAATATCCTTTGCCGAGGATAGATGACTTGTTTGATCACCTTAAGGGGCAGCGATTTTCTCAATATTGATTTAAGGTCCGGATATCATCACCTAAAGGTGAAAGAGGTGATATCCATAAGACTGACTTTTCGCACTCGGTATGGGCACTACGAGTTTACGGTGATGCCATTTGGGTTGACTAACGTGCTTGGCAGGCATTCATGGACATGATGAATCGGGTATTCCAACGGTTTTGGATCAGTTTGTTGTGGTATTTATAGACGATATTTTGGTATACTCAAAGTCGGAGGAGGAGCATGATGCGCATTTGCGAGTAGTGTTGCGGTTCTGAGGAAAAGCAAACAGACGCCAAATTTAGTAAGTGCGAGTTACGGCTTAGGAGGTGACTTTCTTGGGTCACGTAGTATCACCGAGGGGATTAGAGTGGATCCTCGGAAGATTGAGGCGGTGTTGGATTGGAAGCCGCCTAAGTCGGTGGTGAGATTCGAGTTTTCTAGGTCCAGCGGGTATTACCAAGATTTGTAGAAGGATTTTCTTTGATAGCAAAGACCTATGACCAAGTTATTGAGGAAAGGAGTTCCATTTGTGTGGACCGAGAAGCGACAAGAAAGTTTCGACAAGTTGAAGAAGATTCTCGACCAAAGCTCCGGTTTTGATTCAACTTTGAGCGGGCAAGGAATTCACGGTTTCTTGTGATGCATCACATACTTGGTTTGGGATGTGTGCTGATGCAGGAAGGGAAGGTAGTGGCTTATGCATCTCGACAGTTGAGACCACATGAGGTCAATTATCCGACGCATGACTTGGAATTAGTCTGCTGTGGTTTTGCTTTGAAGATATGGAGACACTATTTGTATGCGGAGAGAAGTCGATAGTCTACACGGATCACAAGAGTCTTAAGTATCTTTTGACTCAGAAGGACTTGAACTTGAGGCAGCGTAGATGGATCGAGTTGTTGAAGGACTACGATTGTTCGATCGAATATCATCCCGGCAAGGCTAACGTGGTGGCAGACGCGTTGAGCCGTAAGGTTGTATCAGATTTAAGATCGATGTTTGCTCGACTTAGCTTATATGACGATGGGAGTCTTTTGGCTGAATTGCAAATCAAGCCGACTTGGTTAGATCAGATCAAGGAGAAGCAGTTAGAGGATAATGGTTTAAATGATCGGAGGTTGCAGGTTCAGAATGGAGGTTTAGAGGAATATAGTTTGTCCAGCGATGGAGTACTGTGTTTTAAAGGGAGAGCTTGTATGCCGAAGGGTGTTGAGTTGAGGCAAAGGATTCTTCGGGATGCACATAACAGCCCATATGCTATGCATCCTGGAGGAAGCAAGATGTATCAGGATTTAAGAGAGCAGTTTTGGTGGCCAGGTCTGAAGCGTGAGGTAACTGAGTTTGTGGGTAAATGTCTGACGTGTCAGCAGGTCAAGGCGGAGCATCAGTTACCGTCTGGGTTACTTGAGCCAGTGAAGATTCCACAGTGGAAGTGGGAAAGGATCACTATGGACTTTGTCAGTGGATTACCTCTTACACCTAGTAAGAAGGATTCAGTTTGGGTGATTGTGGATCGTCTGACTAAGTCAGCTCATTTCATTCCGGTAAGGATGGATTATTCTCTTGAGAGTTAGCTAAGTTGTATGTGGCGAGAGATAGTGAGGTTGCACGGTGTGCCTATGTCGATCATCTCGGACAGAGATCCTAGATTTACGTCGAGGTTTTGGAGAGCGTTACATCAGGCTTTGGGTACGCGGTTGGATTTTAGTACCGCATTTCATCCACAGTCTGACGGGCAGTCGGAAAGAGTTATACAGATTTTAGAGGATATGTTGAGAGGTTGTGTATTGGACTTCAGAGGCAGCTGGGAAGAGTTTTTACCATTAGCTGAGTTCGCATACAATAATAGTTACCAAGCAAGCATTAAGATGGCACCATATGAGGCGTTGTATGGTAGGAGGTGTCGCACGCCTACATGTTGGACCGAGTTGGGTGAGCGTCAGATGTTAGGACCAGAGTTGGTTGCAGAGACTGAGGATAAGGTTAAGACGATTCAGGCTCGTGCAAGGAAGCTTCGGATAGGCAAAAGTCGTATGCCGATCTCAAGCGGAGGGATATAGAGTTTGCCGTGGGTGACAAAGTTTTTCTGAAGGTCTCGCCATGGAAGAAAGTGTTAAGATTTGGGAGAAAAGGCAAGTTAATTCCAAGGTTTATTGGGCGTTTAAGGTGTTGAGACGAGTGGGACCGTGGCTTATCGCCTTGAGTTGCCACGGAATCGAGTCGATTCACGATGTGTTCCATGTCTCCATGCTTAGACGCTATCGTTCGATCCATCGCATGTTGTGGCAGTAGAGGAAATAGAGGTGAGTCCAGATCTGACGGTAGAAGAAGAACCTGTGCAGATTCTAGATCGAGATGTGAAATTTTTGCGTAGGAAGTCCGTTCCTTTAGTGAAGGTTTTATGGAGGAATCATGGCGTGGAAGAAGCTACGTTGGAACCGGAGGATGCGATGAGGCAGCAGTACCCTCAACTCTTTTGATCAAGTAATTTCGAGGACGAAATTTTCTTAAGGGGGTAGAATTGTAACATCCCAAAATTTGAGTATTATTTGTGTTGGCTCGGGTATGAATTTTGTGTGTTAGCATAGTCTTATGAAGGCTTGATTTTATTTAGGAAGTTAGAATAATTTTTAGTATGGTTTATTTAATGAAGTGGATTAAGTGAGCTTGACACTTAAGTTAATTTAAGTGTTAATTAAAGCATAAGAGGAGTAAGTGGCAAGTTGGTTAAGGAGCTTGAAAGGTGGCTTGAGGTTAGAGGTTCGAGTATCATGGAAAGCATTTTTTGAAGACTTTATTTTGTGTTCTAGCATTGATGGACGATCAACCTATGTTTATGATAGGTTGGACCTTAAGTTTTTGGTAAGTTGAATTTTTGATTAAGGAAAGCATGAAATAGGGGATAAGAATCTTAAGGTTATGGAAGGTTGGGGAGACATAAGGCTTGGTTGTAGGAAAATGTTTTGGAAAGTAATCCTAGGCCTTTAGTGCATGTATGTGGACGGCATGGGTGTCTAGGGGTGGCCGAATGTTGTTAGGTAGCTTGGGGGATAGTTGGCCAATTTTTGTCATTTGAACATCTTTTGCAATTGTTTTTTTTTCCTCTCCAAAAACTTTCCTCCTTGGCCGAATGTGTCTTATGCATTTTGGTGCATTTTGCTTTTGATTTTAGCCTCATTTTGTTGAATCAAATCATACCATTTTCCTTTCTTTCATTTGCTCTTTTGAAACCGAAACTACAATCTATCTTTGTGCATTTTTGTGCACTTTCTTTTTGGCAAAGAAGTGTTTGGCCAAATCTCTCCCACATCTCTCTCTTTTCTTTCTTTCAATATTATTCAAATCACATTTTCCTTTACACTCTCTTGGCCGAATCATTCTTCATCTCAAATCCCATTTCTTTTCATTTACTCAAAGTTAAAACACCCATTTACATTTTATTTCTTCTTCTCTTTTATAGCCGAAACTCTCATATTCTTTTGATTTATTTTTGGCCGAATATTCAAGGGTAGGACTTCATTTGATTTCTTCAATCGGTTTTGGTTATAAGTAAGTATTCTTGGCCGATTCTCTTTCAATTCTTTTCTCTTTTCCAAGTTATTTTCTTGTGGTCAAAGGCCGAATCTTTGGGTATTGGTTTGCAAGGTTCTAATCATTCTTAGAAACCGATCTCTTTTAGGCTTCTCGAGACGTTGGAAGCAATCAATCTAAACCTCGTTTCTTTATCAATCGATTTGGGTAAGTTCAGGTAAGATTTGGTATTACAAGTGATAACTCTTTGGGAATTAGTAGTATGGCCGAATGGCCTTTGTTCATAATTTTAGTATTGGCCGATTGTAGGACAAGGTGTTCTAGTGTGGTAGATCAGATTCGGGAGTTAGTTCTTGCGTTGGTGAAAGGTGTGTATCTTACACACTTTATAACTTGGTTTATATATGTATATTTGTGTGTTATAACTAATCATATTATGAAAGTGGGTAAATCGATGAGATATGGATATGATACCATGATGGTATGAATGAAGATTCGGGTAAGTCCGTTTCAATATGTTGTTAATACATGTGGATTGAAATCATGATCTACGATTTATGATATATTTGTTATGAGATACATATCAAAGTTTATTGACATGATTTGTTTATCTATTGCATTGGTATGGGCAATATGAGAGGAGGGGGAAGATTGATGATTCGTGTCTTCGGACACCAGTGGTTTGGCACCACCAGTGATTTGGTATCACATTCGTGTCTTCGGACACCAGAGGTTTGGCACCTCATAGCGACTTGTCCCTGTGGTTAATTCCACCGTGGGTTGGCCCCACTTTTGAGATATGGGATCGTCTGCCAGTGATTTGGTATCACACGTGGGTTGGCCCCACAACTTGATGATTCGTGTCTTCGGACACCAGTGGTTTGGCACCACCAGTGATTTGGTATCACATTCGTGTCTTCAGACACCAGAGGTTTGGCACCTCATAGCGACTTGTCCCTGTGGTTAATTCCACCGTGGGTTGGCCCCACTTTTGAGATATGGGATCGTCTGCCAGTGATTTGGTATCACACGTGGGTTGGCCCCACAGATGGATTAGTCGTGACTACGGTCACCAGTGATTTGGTATCACATTTGTGTCTTTGGACACCAGTGGTTTGGCACCACCAGTGGTTTGGTACCACACGGGGTAGAAAAGGAGTTATGGATGGCTAGGTTGGGTGCATTATACATATATGTTGCTTTGTTATAATTTGTGTAAGTATGTGGTATTTACCCGGGAGAGGGAATATGCACTGAGTCTTGGTGACTCACCTTCTCCCTTATATTTTCAGTGAATCGTGAGATCGCGGATTTGGAGCCTGGATGAACTCGAGGAGGCCATGCAATAAAGTTTGGTTTTACATGAACTTCCATTTGGGTACTTTATTTTAATTTGGTTTTCATATTTTATGGATTTGTAATAAGGCCTGTTTAATTATGGTTTTGGATTATTTATATGCTTTGAGATTTATTCTAAACATGTTTAAGCATGTCACTTGGTTAATCTAATAATTGAGCTCAAAGTTTTCTAAACTAAAAACTCGCAATGGTTTTAAAAATCTTACCATCAGGTAATATGAATAGTTTGATAGAAAAATTACAAGTTAAGTGTTATCAACAAATTAAGTGATTTCAAAAATTCAAGTTTCTATACTCAATTGCAAACGGATTTTCAAAGTGATATTTCAAATTTTCTTATAAAGATATAAATGTTTTCTATCCTATGATTTATCAACTAAGTTTTAAAGTTTTATGTAATTCAAAGTAAATCTCAGTTTTAACTTATTTTCGACAAATAAAGAATTTCAAAGAGTTTTTCACAAAATTTAATTGTTAAGTCGATTCATTCAAAAATATTTTCCTTAGTGACATACCAGATTCGGTCGTGGCGTATTGACCGGGTTTGGGGTGTTACAAGAGAAGAGAGGAGAGCACTCAGAAATTTGGCAGAGAGAGGAGGAGGAAGAAAAATTGATGAGTAGCCCTATTTCCTTCCTTTTATAGCCGAAACTACCCCTCAGAATCCCTTACTTGGCCACCACTCTTCTTTATTTGATAGCTTTATCTCTTAATTTAAAATAATTAGAGAATAATCCTTTATTATCTCTTCAAAAATAGTCCAAATTAAATCCCTTATTTATCACCTTATTAATCGAATATTAAAGAGAATAAAACTCCTCCTTTCTAGAAGGCTTGTGCCATCCACCTCGAGAGCTTCGGAAGCAAAAATAAAACTTCTTTTATTTGCTTCCCAAGTGACTCAACCTGTGCCCAACACCTTGCATGTGGCGCCATTTCCAGAGGCCCTAAGTGGCATCTTCAGCCACTTTTCCAAGCCTATTTGTGTGTCAAATTTCACAAACTTTTTCTTTTAAGGCCACCTTGCCTTAATTTCCTCTTTTAAACTTTAAAACTCGACATTTCTAAGTCATTTCTAAGTTTCCAAAAATTTTCGTTCGCTCAGAAACTTGACATTTTCTTACATTTCCAAGTTTCCAGAATGTGCACTTTCCTATTTTGAATCATTTCCAAATCATTTCCATCCATTTCCAAGTTTCCAAAAATGTTCACTTTCCATTTTTTTTTAACTTAGCATTTCCATACATTTTCAGGTTTCCAAAATTGCTCAAAATTTATTCTTAGTACATAAAACATGTTACTTCGTACAATTAAACCGAAAATACATAGGCCCTTTCCAGGATGTTACAATTCTACCCCCTTAAAATAATTTCGTCCTCGAAATTTTCTAACTAAAATAATTGAGGGTATTATTGTCGCATCGCCTCTTCTGGTTCCCACGAAGCTTTTTCCGATCCATGATTGCGCCATAACACCTTGACTAGAGGGACTGACTTCCTCCGTAACACTTTCACATCACGTTCCAAAATCCGAATCGGCTCTTCCTCGTAGGATAAGTCTGGCCGTAGCTCTACTTCTTCGACAGGTACCACATGAGACGGATCCGATCGGTAACGACGTAGCATGGATACATGGAATACGTCGTGCATCTACCGCAACTCGTGGCAACTCCAATTGGTATGCCATCGCTCCAACTTGCTTCAAGACTCGATAGGGCCCTATAAACCTTGGGCTTAACTTCCTCATGATCGAACCTCATTACCTTTTTCCAAGGCGAGACTTTCGAAAACACTTGGTCTCCCACTTCAAACTCTATTTCCTTCCGCTTAAGGTCTGCGTCGACGACTTCGCCTATCGAGGCTTCCTTTAATCGTGCTCGAATCATCTCAACCTTCTCTTGATTTGCCACTAACTCTGGACCCAAAACTCGACGTTCTCCTAACTCACCCAACAAGTAGGAGTTCTACACTTCCGAGCATACAATGCTTCATATGGTGCCATCCGAATGCTAGCCTTGATAGTCATTTGTTGTAGGCGAACTCGGCTAAAGGCAAATAGTCTTCCCAACTTCCTAAATCCATCACACACCTCTCAACATATCCTCCAACACTTGTATAACTCGTTCGATCGCCTGTCGATTGTGGATGAAAAGCCGTAGTGAAGTCCAACTTAGTGCCTAAAGCTTGATGAAAGTGCCCTCCGAACCGAGATGTAAACCTTGGGTCTCTGTCGGAGATGATCGATACTGGTACACCATGTAACCTCACAATTTCCGCCACATATAACTTAGCCAGCTTCTGAAGAGAATAGTCAACTCTTACCGGGATAAAATGAGCGGACTTAGTCAAACGGTCCACTATCACCCATACCGAGTCCTTCTTAGTAGGCGTAAGGGGAAGCCCACTAACGAAATCCATGGTAATTCTCTCCCACTTCCATTGCGGAATCTCGATTGGTTGAAGTAATCCGATGGAACTTGGTGTTCACCTTAACTTGCGACACGTCAAACATTTCCCCACAAATTCAGTCACTTCTTGCTTAAGATCGCACTCACCAAAATTGTTCCCTTAGATCTCTCAGACACTTTTAATGCCTCCGGGATGCATAGCATAAGGACTACTATGCGCCTCTGAAGAATCCTTTGTCTTAACTCCTTGTCCTTAGGCATACATGCCTTTCCCTTGAAGCACAATACTCCTCATCATTAACACTATAATCCTCTAACTCTCCGCTCGCACTTGTCAGAACTTAGCACTTAGATCCTTATCAACCATTTGTCCCTCTTTCACCTCCTTCACCATGTGGGCTTGACTTGCAACTCGCCAACAGGCTTCCATCATCGTACAAACTTAAGTGAGCGAACATAGCCCTTAGATCCGACACAACAATCTGACTTAAGGCATCAGCTACCACATTCGCCTTGCCCGGATGATATTCTATCGAACAGTCGTAGTCCTTCAACAACTCCACCCACCTTCGTTGCCTCAAGTTCAACTCCTTCGAGTCAATAGATACTTAAGGCTCTTGTGGTCCATGTAGATCACCGACCTTTCTCCATAGAGGTAGTGCCTCCAAACCTTAAGGGCGAAAACCACTGCGCGCGGTTCAAGTCATGAGTTGGGTAGTTAACCTCATGAGGCCTTAGTTGCCGAGACGCATAAGCGACTACTTTTCCTTCTTGCATTAGCACACATCCTAATCCCGTATGCGAAGCGTCACAGTACAAACTTAAGTGAGCGAACATAGCCCTTAGATCCGACACAACAATCGACTTAAGGCATCGGCTACCACATTCGCCTTGCCGGATGATATTCTATCGAATCGTAGTCCTTCAACAACTCCACCCACCTTCGTTGCCTCAAGTTCAACTCCTTCTCGAGTCAATAGATACTTAAGGCTCTTGTGGTCTCTGTAGATCACCGACCTTTCTCCATAGAGGTAGTGCCTCCAAACCTTAAGGGCGAAAACCACTGCTTTGCGGTTCAAGTCATGAGTTGGGTAGTTAACCTCATGAGGCCTTAGTTGCCGAGAGGACGCATAAGCGACTACTTTTCCTTCTTGCATTAGCACACATCCTAATCCCGTATGCGAGCGTCACAAGACACCACAAAATCCTTCCCAGCCTCCGGCTGAATTAACACCGAGCCTCCGTCAACACCTTCTTAAGGTTGTCAAAGCTCTTCTCATTGCTTATCGCACCATTCAAAGGGTACTTCCTTCCTTAGTAACTTTGTCAAAGGAGCGGCTATTGACGAGAATCCTTCTACGAACCTTCAGTAATAGCTTTGCCAAACCTAAGAAACTTCAATCTCACCACGGACCTAGGTGGTTTCCAATCCAACACCGCTTGATCTTCCTAGGATCTACTCTTATTCCTTCTGCGGATACCACATGCCCTAAGAATGCCACCTCCTTAAGCCAAAATCCACACTTGCTTTGAATTTGGCATGAGAGCTTCTTCTCCCTTAACACTTGTAGCACCACTCGAGATGTTCATCATGCTCCTCTTGGACTTAGAATACACCAAATTATCATCGATGAACACAACGACGAACCTATCCAAGTAGGGTTGAAAACTCGGTTCATCATATCCATGAACGCGCCGGAGCGTTTGTCAATCCAAACGGCATCACCACAAACTCAAAATGGCCGTATCTTATCCTAAAAGCGGTCTTATTGATATCTGCCTCCTTCACCTTCAATCGGTGATATCCCGACCTTAAGTCTATCTTTGAGAATATCGCGGCCCTTTTCACCGATCGAACAAGTCATCGATCCTTGGCAAAGGATACTTGTTCTTGATGGTTAGCTTATTCAATCGACGGTAATATATGCACATACGCATAGTTCCGTCCTTCTTCTTTACAAAAGCAATTGGTGCTCCCCATGGAGACACACTTTGGGTCGTATGAACCCACAATCCAACAACTCTTGGATTTGAGCCTTGAGCTCAACTAACTCCTTTGGCGCCATTCGGTATGGAGCGATTGACACAGAGCTGCTCCCGGTGAGTAAGTCTATTCCAAACTCCACCTCCCTATCCGGGGTATTCCTGGTAATTCCTCCAGAAATACATCTTCAAAGTCTTTCACCATTCTAACTCCACTGACACCTTCTTCCTTTCCACCTAACGCACTTACGAAGGATAAGAATGCCTTGCACCCTTTCTTAACCATTTTCTCACCTTTCAACGCCGAAACTACGTTGGGCGGGTAGTTTCTTCTCTCTCCGATCATTACTACTACTTCATCCTCCGGGTCCTTAGTTCCATTCGTTTAGCCGCACAATCCAACACGGCTCGGTGCTCTACTAGCCACCCATTCCAAGTATAAGTTCAAACTCCCGAAAGGTAGTTCCATTAAGTCACCCAAAAGTTCACTCCCGAATCTCTAGGGGTACATTCAGAAAGATCGTATCCACCACTGCAGCTTAGGCCTAATGGGCTTACTACGATCATCCGCCTATCGGTCAAGGTTCGTAGTCTAGGCCTAGTGTTTCCACTACACTACATGCAATATAGGAATGGGTCGAGCCCACATCAATTAGAGAAAAAAAATAGGGCTTGTCAAAAATAAAGAACGTCACTCTGGTTATAACGTCCGCGCGTCTCCATCTTCCCTCCGGCGAACCGCATAAACTAAACTCGTTGCCTTGCCTCAAGATTAGCAAAGCACCTCTCGCCTTGTGTTCCACGGCCTCTGCCAAAGACCATTACCTCTCGTTACTCGAACCACGACCTCGTTGAGGTCGCGGTCCTCCTCTACCAGTCGACTAACATTTTGAGTCGTTGGTCGACTTTCATCCGATTGCTTAGGACAATCCTTGATCACATGGTCCTTGGACCCACATCTAAAACATCCTCCTGTTTTCTTCCAAAGACTCTCCTAAGTGCTTCTTTCCACACACATCACAAGGTCGATACACCCCTTCCGAACCAACTTGTCGACCTCGCGCCCATCAACTCTAGGCCTCTTATGAACCTTTCTAGACGTTCCAAAACCTCTTTTGGGCCTATTCCTATCCATAGCCCCGCTTTGTAGAATCCTTGATTCCTCAGCCACCTTGGCCTTTTCTACCAAAGCGTAAAACTCCCGCTCCTAATGCGGTGCTATCAACAGTCTCAGATCATCCCTTAGCCCGTCCTCAAAATGGACACAGCGCTCATGCTCAGTTGCCACTACTCCTCGAGCATATCGGCTCAACCTTAGGAATTCAGCCTCATACTCCGCCACGGACTTGTTCCCTTGAACCAGCCCCAGAAATGCCTTCCTTTACTCATCAGTATACCTGGTTCCCACATACTTCCTCTGAAATGCTTCCTTAACATATGCCCAGGTCAGATCCTCAGCTGTGGCACCATCCCGAACAGTCAACCACCACTGATACGCTTCATCGCGTAACAGTGCCACCATTCCTTTTAACTTCTCCTCACGGGTCAAGTCAAGCTCATCTATGATGCGATCTGTTGCTTCCAACCAGTACTCAGCTGAACTGGGTGCCACACCCGATACCCCACGAAACATTTTGGCTCCATTAGCTCGGAGCCGCTCAGGCACAGACTTACGGGATCCCGAATTTCCTCCTACACCAGCCACCAACTCCAAAACTCGCAGCGACACCACTGACACAAAGATCATCCCCGTCCGAGCTTGTCGCTCAACACCAACACCGGGGGTGGTGGTGGCGGTGGTATCTCATTGTCGCACTTTGACCCGATCTAACGGGTTCTCGACACCGCCATCCTTCCTCTACCTTGTCCACGATGACCACGTCCTCTAGAGCTCATTTCTAACGTCGTGATCTGATTAAGAAGTTTTATGAATTAGTCATTGTTTCACTTGATTACCCGCGAAGAAATTTTATGAAAAGAGTTTTAGGAGTGATTCTTTCGTATGCACACAGACTTTCCATTCATTCATCCATACATCCATCAAACAATCATGAACTCTCGTTCATTCAGAGAAAGGTTGTAGTTTTCATTGTTATTGTTTTTTTTTCCTTCCACTACCTAGGGGTATTTTCGTAATTCTGTCATACAAGGGTATTTTCGTAATTTTTCAAAAGGAAAAAGTTCCTTGGTGATTTTGTCACAAAGTATTTTGGTATTTTTAAATTCCGGGGTATTTTGAAAAATTTTGAAATCCAGGGGTATTTCGGTGATTTTGGACCTCGGGGGTATTTTGGTGATTTTTTTTCCAAGCCGGGGTAAATTTGTAAAATCTTATAAATCAGGGATATTTCAAAGGTTGCAAAACTTTGAGGGTTCTTTTTGAGAATTGTACTTTTCAAAACGGTGATGTTGCAAAAATTTTGGAAATCAGGGTCATTTTGGTAATTTTATAAGTTAGGGGCAATTTTGAAATTTCCAAAATTTAAGGTATTTTTGATAATTTGCAAATTAGGGTTTTTGAACTTTGATAAGATAATGAAATTTTGGCAAATTTGTTGGGTAGTTGGTCATTTTATAAACCAAGGGTATTTTGGTAATTTTACCCCTAGGGGCATTTTTGTATAAATCGGAAATCTTTCAGAAAATTTTGTAAAGATGGTTTTCATGAATTTAGAAGAAATTTTTAAGAGTTCTAAAACTAGGGTTTTGTTATTTTTATAAAAACACGGCTAATTCCCTTTCGGGTTTTAGTTATTGTGTTTAGCCTCTGACCGAGTCCTCTTGGTCGTAGTGAACCAAAGCTACGCACTGTGCAGATCGGGATTCGTGGAGAGGAGGTGAGTCACGCGGACTGCTTAAATACCAAGCTCCCACCAAAACCATTCCTAGACATGCGCACAGAGGTTGCCACACCTACTGAGCCCTCTGGGTTAGGGTGAACCGAAGCTACGCACTGGTAGGATTCTGCGCGAAGAGGAGCCGAGTCACTAGGATCGCTTAAATACTGTGCTCTTCCCGATCCAATCCTAGACATGCGCATGTGGTTACCACACCCCAACTTAGTGACTTAGCCATGGGTTTGTTTAACGTTCCTTAAGTCTTATGTGTTTGTGTTTGAGTAGACTAGTCCTAGGGTTCAAGTTCCTATCATGCTATTCTACGTTCCATTCCTTTTCTACCCTTCTAATATTCATTACACATAATCACACAAATAATTAGGGTACTTACCTAGTGGATCATGGGGTTCGAGACTTTAGGTGCCATGCCGAAAACCCGCTTGTTTCATAAAATATTTTCAAAAAAACTCATTTGGGTTCGCTTTGAAACCGTTTTGGGCCTTGGCCCACAAATGCCGAGAGTTTTAAAATCGAATCGATATCAAATCGAAACACCCCAAATCCGCCCACGAGATTTGCCCAGTTTGGTATGTTCCTCAAGTAAACCGGTTTCAAAATTCTTTCGTTACCTAGAGAAAACTTGTGCGATTTTGAAAAAATTGTTTTGGGTTGGGCTTGTGTTGAAAACGAATTCAATTCTTTATATTAAAAATTTTACTTAAACTTTAATAGGTAAAACTCATAATCATAATAAATAGAAATAAATGGAAAACAATCCAACTATGGCCTTATGGCATTATTACATCAAATAATTTCCAAGTAATTCAAGTACTTAAATAGAAATAGTAGTTCATAAAATAAAAACTTCATGTTGAGCATGGCCACCACAAGTTCTCGCCGTCCCTGGCCCATCATCGATCATCACCAAAAAAATATTCCCCAACGGGGTGAGTCAAACAGACTCAATGTGTACACAAACACTAAATCAAAATAGAATCGGCATACAAATGTTACGCATTCATATCATAGCATACAAATTATGATGCATTCCCAAACCCAAACCTAATAAGCCATCCGCTACACTCCCCGCACTCAACCTTTGTACATCGTGGGGACTACTAAGTCGACCCTCCTTCCGCTACACTCCATATCGCGGTCTTAGGTCACCGCATTTGTGGTCTTAGGTCACCACGTTCGGATTATCGTGGTCTTAGGTCACCACTTTCAGACATCGTGGTCTTAGGTCACCACTTTCGGATATCACGGTCTTAGGTCACCGTGTTCGTGGTCTTAAGTCACCACATTCACTTCCCTTTCAAACAAACCCATATGCCCGATATAATGATGATATGCATAAATATGCCGAGTTCACATTCTTATCATATTCTCATGTTACTAATGACCTTTTTCATATTCTTTGTAGAAGTAGGAAACGTGCTGAGTACTTAGTACCATAACATGGTACCCTAGCCACTTTCATATTCTTAATATCACATATTTTAATAAAACAGCCATGAAACATATTAAGAAGTAGTGTGGGGTACACACTGATTTGCTTAACCACTTCATTTGAAATCCCAAATCGATCTACTACCTTAGATCTCAAGTTCCTACAATCACTTACTATTTAGCACAAAGCCTATTCGATTAGAAAACCAAATCCTAGTAGGATTTGTATTCTTAAAGCTTACCTTGGTGTCGATTTGATGATTTAATCAAATCCCGTAAACTCGTATTTTCCCCTTTGAAATCGGCTAGTCACTAAATCCCTTGATTTGGTTAGTTTTCGCTTAAAACACATAATAATAGATCTACTACTAAAATAGGCCTTGGCCGAATTTACCATTGTTCTTACCTTCCAAATCTTAAATCCCGAATTGGATCCTTGCTTCTTTATTGTCATCGAAATCCCTATGTACCCATGTTAGATCCAATCTAACATTAAATCATAATAATATAGCTTATGGCCGAATGGTATTCATAACTTACCTTAGATCTTAGAAGTTTCAAAGATACCTTCTTGTAGTTGACAATTTCTTAAATCCCAAAAACACCCTTCCATAACTCGGCCAAAATCCATAATAGAGATTAGTCCCTAAATTTTTGATAGGTTTAAAATATAAAAGAATTGAAACCAAACTTTGGATCTTACCCTTTTTAAGAAATCGGTAGCACCCTTGTTAAAAGCCCCTTAAAGAATCGGCCTTGATGACTAGATGATAAAGTTTCTGCTTTGCGATTTAATGGAGAAGTCGACTAGAGGTTCTCTTGGGGTATTTGGTTTCCACGAAAATAAGGAAAATAAACTTGAGAATTTTGGCAATGGTGGACTATAGATTCGGCTTGACAAAAGAAAAGAGAAGAGAAGAGAGGAGAGCACTCGTAAATTCTAGAGAGAGAGGAGGAGGAAGAAAAATTGATGAGTAGCCCTATTTCCTTCCTTTTATAGCCGAAACTACTCCTCGTAATCCCTTACTTGGCCACCACTCTTCTTTATTTGATAGCTTTATCTCTTAATTTAAAATAATTAGAGAATAATCCTTTATTATCTCTTCAAAAATAATCCAAATTAAATCCCTTATTTATCACCTTATTAATCGAATAATAAAGAGAATAAAACTTCTCCTTTCTAGAAGGCTTGTGCCGTCCACCTCGAGCTTCCGAAGCAAAAATAAAACTTCTTTTATTTGCTTCCCAAGTGACTCGAACCTGTGCCCAACACCTTGCATGTGGCGCCATTTCCAGAGGCCCTAAGTGGCATCTTCAGCCACTTTTCCAAGCCTGCTTGTGTGTCAAATTTCACAAACTTTTTCTTTTAAGGCCACCTTGCCTTAATTTCCTCTTTTAAACTTTAAACCTCGACATTTCTAAGTCATTTCTAAGTTTCCAAAAATTTTCGTTCGCTCAGAAACTTGACATTTTCTTACATTTCCAAGTTTCCGAAATGTGCACTTTCCTATTTTGAATCATTTCCAAATCATTTCCATCCATTTCCAAGTTTCCAAAAATGTTCACTTTCCATTTTTTTTTAACTTAACATTTCCATACATTTTCAGGTCTCCAAAATTGTTCAAAATTTATTCTTAGTACATAAAACATGTTACTTCATACAATTAAACCGAAAATGCATAGGCCCTTTCCAGGATGTTACAAATTAGGTATGTGGTTTGCTCGGTTTTTTGATAATTTTTATGTTTTTGAGATCGTTGCTTCGTTTACGAGTTAGACCATGTTTTAATTTTTAGAATTGATGATGAATTTGAGATTTTCCATTTTTGATAATGTGATGAATTTGTTGTTTGATGATGAAAAATAAATCTTTGTTAATAGATTATTATGTTTAATTAAGTGATTTATGATAAAAATGTGTATTAAGGATTAAATTGCGAAATTTGTAAATTGAGGGGTCAAATTGTGAAATAAATGAAAGAAATGGGCTGCTAGGGACCTAGGGCGAATTCAGCCTAACATGGGTTTAGTGAAATTTTGTGTATTTTGTGTTATTTTGAAATAGGGACTAAATTGAGAAAATGTGAAATGTTAAGGGCTAAAGAGCAAAATGCTCAAATTATGTATTTTTGGATGAATTTGAGCGAATATGTTATTAAAAAGTCAAATTTGTATTAATTTAGATCAAGAAAAGAGGAAATTGAATTTGGATCGGGGGAAAACAAAAGTTGTCGAATAGTCATCCCGGTTCGTTCGTCTCCGTACGAGGTAAGTTCACAAGTAAATAATTGTTGTTAAATTCATATGAAAATGTATTTAATTGTGCCGAATTGAATTTTAGTAACTATATATGTGTATGCCGAATGTATGGGAGAAGTAACTACGAGCTTGAAACGATCGAATTACGACGTCCGAAAGCTCCGTACGAACCATAGGAATAGTTATGATACATATGTCATGACATAGGATTTCGATATGTGATTTCATGTAAGACCACATCTGGGACGTTGGCATCGATTTGAGATTTACGTGTAAGACCATGTCTGGAACATTGGCATCTTATATGATTTCGTGTAAGACCCTGTCTGGGATAGTGGCATCGATATTTGATTACATGTAAGACCTCGTCTGGGACGTTGGCATTGTACGAGCTTTTCGAGCTATCCGAGTATCCTTATTGATTCCGAATGGTTCAACGGGCAATGTTGAGTTAAGATTGAATGTGAAATCGAGCTAAATATTTCAGGTACGTGCGAAGTTAAATGTTCATGAAAATAAGGTAAGTATAGTACTTGAGATGATGATATGAACTATGCATGTTAAAGCTGTGATCATTATGTACATCAGATTGTTCATATTCGACCAAGTTGAAATAATAATGCTAATTTTCATTTGATAATTTATTTCCTTATGACTTACTAAGCTATTTATGCTTACTGTGTGTGTTTGTTCGTTGTTTTATAGATTTTGGAAAGCTAGATACGAGCTCAGGGATCATCAAGGAAGTCCATCACACTATTGATCGTTATTTTGGTATTTTAAAAGCTTGAATTATGAACTGATGGCATGTATAGGCTAGCATATGTTTTGGTTGGTTTTGAAATTGTAAATATAAAGCCATGCGAAAATGGCTAGAAATGATGCTTATGTTTATGCAGTTTTGATCATGATATAAGTTCATGTTGGGATTTATGTTTCATGGTACTTATGTGTGGTGTGCTTGATATATGAATCGGTTTGATGTAATGAATTGGTTGATGTATGTGTTTTAGTTGTGGTTTATTGTTGAATTGTTAAAGATGTATATGTATTATCTTGTGAATTGGCTTAGAAATAGAAAAGAGTGCACACTCATGTTCGGTTAGAAATGGATAATTTGATTATATATATAAACAGGTATATGACATGTTGTATATGTCTTGGTAGTTGATGGTCAATTTGGTTAGTTTAAGGTTAGATTTTATTTATGTGTATAATGTGATAGACGAATTAATAGTAGTATGGCCACATTAATTTGGTTATTTATTAGTGAAAATTTGCTATGTCTAGGTATGCTTTCGGTTATAAAATAGGATGATTTGGTTTGATCACATGATTATGTTATAAGCATGTTTCGTTGGTTGTATGATTAATTATTAAGTGATTTAATAAGCATGTTTATATTCGGCTAGTAATAGGTAAGACCAATAAATATATGCCTATGATATCATTGGTTGTGAATTGATCATTCTATTAAGGATAGGAAATGGCATAATTTAGCTTATGATCGAATGGCAAAATTTGTACCATTTATGTGGTTAACCTTGTTGGCCGAATAGACAAGGAATGAATTTAGAAAGCATGTGTAATTTTGGCATGATGCATAGCTCTTGAAAATTTGGTATGTTTGATTCAGAAAATGTATTTAGGAAATGACTAATATTAGTCAACTGAGTAGTGCATGAATTGGGTATAGTTTTATATAGTAACTTGCTAGCCGAATAGAGGATAGAATGAATGGCAATGTGTGCACATGATCATGCTTGAATGATTCATTTCGATGTTGTAACACCCCAAACCCGGCCCATTCACTACGACCGAATTTGAAATGCCACTGCGGAACACGTTCGAAAATATTCTTACTTAAGAGTAAAAACCGTTAAAAATTTGTTGCCTTTAATAAAACATTTTTTTGTGACTTAAAATATTCTAAGTAAAAATTTAATTGTTATAAAATACCAGATTCAAAACTTTATTATGTACAGATTTAAGAAAATAAAACCATTGGCGATAGATACCTCAATTGTCAATCCATAATAAAACATAATAATAAAGATACTTAATAAAAATACTTAAATACTTTAATGGGCCTTATTACAATAAACACTTAATCAAAATATTGAAAATATAAATACTTAATTAATTAAAATATCTTTCTCGCATGGGCCACCTTGTATCCACTCCAAACCCGGTCCAAGCATCACCAAATGTTGGTAAAAATTGGGTGAGTCATACGGACTCAGTGTGTAATCAAACCACTGAATTCCACCCACATGTTAACCACATATTATCCCATATATTAGATAACAAATATCATATTCACATATTACCACATTCTGGGCTTGGCCCATATTCATATCACATTCATATAATAGGGTAGTTAACCACAAAATTTCCACATACTGGGCTTAGCCCATTTCCACACTGATCCACATTCATATACTGGGCTTGGCCCTTTTCTTAATAATCCACATATCAACTGGGCCTAGCCCATTTTCACATTAATCCACAAATCAAAATAATATGCAAAGTTATGCAATTATGAAGCCCAACCCAACCTACGGTCCATCCGTTACTCCTACCTTAGCAGACTCCCTGCCCAAGGCCGTGGCTAATCCACCGTTCACATAGTGAACCACATATCTTACCTTGGCAGACTTGCTGCTCAAGGCCGTGGCTGAGCCACCGATCACCTAAGTGATCCCACATATCATTCAGTCCACGGTGATGCACACAGCTATCAACCGCCGAGGTGGGCACCTAGCCAACTCCTCCCTTGCTGAAGCACATAGCTAACATCAAGCGCCAATGTAGCACAAGGCTAACATCAGACCACGTACATAATGTACACCCTTTCCTTCCTTCATATCGATATCCCACCCATGCACATGCAGCATGTAATAGTGGCATAATAATAATAAATGCATGCACATGTTATTAAGGCAGACAATCACATTTTTATAGGCATTATCACATTCACATCGGCACTTTCACATTCTTATCAACAGATAATACTAACCTGATTATCGTTATACCCCTTTTCAGGGTAATCACCACATAACTGCCATTGCACTGGTTAGCACATAAATCACACATGCAAATATAGCAAAACCCGGAAAACGGTGGGTTAATCACACACCTGACTTTCTAGCGAAATTTTGAACTACTCGAATCTAACACGATCTAGAATCCCGATACTCTGCTTACTTTTGTTGATTAGCCCCTAAAAATCATAATACACAATCGGTCACACTTGAAACTTATAAAATGGCCTATGGCCAAACTATATACCACTTACCACCTTCAAAAATCCCGAATCACCACTTAACTATGAAACCGTCCGAATCCCTTGAGTACTCCAAATCCAAAACTCCTTTAATGCTTCCAATATCGTTGCTTGCGAAGACTAAAAGAGAATGGATCCCACTTTTAGAACTTGCGATAGAAGGAAAAGAATACGGCCTCCTTTGAGATTCTCACTATGGTTATTAATAAAAGAAAAATACAAATAGAAGAATGGTCACTTACAAGGTTCGGCTAAGCCTCCCAATAATGGTGAAATATTCGGCTATCACTCTTAATGGCAAAGGGCATTCGGCTTTCAAGAAATAGGAAGGAATTTGGTGTTGAAAGAAAATAAGGAAGAAGAGGAGAAGAGTAGGGAATTTCTGCACAAAGAAAATTAAAGAAGAAAAAGATATGAAGGATGATTACTCCCCTTATAAAGAATTCGGCTACTACATCCTTGCTCTTATCAAACTCCAAATCAATCTCCTATTTTATCTCTTCAAACCTCATTCAAAAATAATTGAATTAAACAAATCTTTATCCCTCATATTTCTCTTATCACCTATTAAACTAAAATAAATAAAAATAAAACAATAATTATCTTCTATCTACTAATCTAAACTAAAAATAAATAAATTAACAATTATCCTACTTTTAGCGGAATATTGAAAATAAATATTAACCAAGCTTATCCCTCCTTTGTCACATTATCACACTCCTAAAATAAATAAAATAAAATCTTATTTATCCACTATCTATAGCCAAATATTTAAAAGAAAAACAAGGCTTATCTCTATCTAATTGAAGTCCAAGTGCCGTCCACTTCTTCTCTCTAACGCCAGGATGCAAAATAAAACACCAAATCACTACCCCATGGTTCAACATGGGACCCGATGGAGCAAGCTTGCAATAACGCCCCTAGCCACTCTGCCAAGGCATTTCTTTGTGACATAAACTCCCCACTTATCCTTTTAAGGCCTACCTAATCAAGCTCCCTCTTCTTGATGCAAAAGTGAAAATAACAAAGACTCCTATCTCATCAACAGGACTCGAACTTGAACTCTCCTGCACCTCCCTTTGCCGCAAGCGTCCCAGCCACTTTGTCTTTGGTTCTTTTGTGTCATCAACTCCCCATATTTTCTTTTAAAACCTCCTTCTCCCTTAACGCCAACTTGCAAAAATAAAACACACTTATGTCGCGCCCAAGACTCGAACTCTGGACTGTTATGGCGTTATTTCCAGCCCTTAAGTAGCGCCTTGTAGCCACTTTACCAAGGCCTCGCTTTATGCCAAGAACGCCCACAATTTTTCCTTAAGGCTTCCCCGCCCAATTCCCCTTTAACGCCAAAAATAAAACTCCCAAGTGCGATTCCTGCAGCTCGAACCCCTTCCCTCCTAAAGCCCCCTTGCTCCTTAGCGCCCCAAGCCACTTTGCCAATTAATTTCTTATGTCCTAAACCCCACATAATTTCTTTTAAGGCCTCTTTGCCTAGTTTCCTCTTTTAAACCCAAAAATCCAATTATTTTCCAAAGCTTTCCCTTTCATCCTAGAATTTTAAAAACTCTTAAAATATATCCAACCACACTTAAAGCCTACTAATCACTCGAGTTATGCTCCAAGCGCATAACCCCTAATTTAGGATGTTACAATTCTACCCTCCTTAAAAATAATTTCGTCCTCGAAATTACTTACTAACGAATAAACGTTACATCCTAACTCACCGCACTACGCTTATCTGCTGCAGACTCTGATCTTAACAAATCTAACACATCCCCTAGAACTCATTTCTAACGTCGCGATTTAATCTGATTAAAAAGTTTTATGCATTAGTATTTGTTCCACTGTTTAACCGCGAACAATTTTATGAAAAGAATTTCTAGAAGTGGTTCTTTTGATCGAACAAAGTTTCAGTTCAAGTTTACTATTCTAATTCGAGAATCACATTCACATTCATCCACAACATTCACTTCACCACTTTGGGCATTTCGATCATTCCTTCCTGTGGGTAATTTCGTCATTTTTCCTATAGGGTATTTTGGTAATAAATCGAGGTCACCAAAAATAATCTTTACAAATCAAGGCATTTTGAAATCTCCAAGTTTCGAGGGTATTTTTGAAAATATTTTTCAAATCAAAGGTATTGCCGAATTTCAAATCGGGTTTATTTTGGTAATTTTGGAAGTCGAGGGCATTTCAAGAATTTCCAAATCTGGTATCTTAACATTTTGCAAAAATAGAATTTTCTCGTATTTCAGTAAAGTAGAAATATTTTAACAAAAGTCGAGGGTATTTTTGAAAATCTTAAAAACTAAGGGTATTTTAGTAATTTACAATACAGGGCATTTTTGTAATTTTGTAAATAGGAGATATTTTGGAAAAATTTCACAATAATCTTTTACTACAATTAAAAGGGTAATTTAGGATTTTAAAACTAGGAATTTTATAAAATCGCATGGCTAGTCCCTTTCGGGTTTTAATTAGCGGGTTTAGCAGTGAATAAGTCCTCTTGGTTAGGGTGAACAGTTACTACGCACTGGTAGGATTCGAGTAAAGAGGAGGTGAGTCACTAGGGCCGCTTAAATACCAAGCTCTTCTTGAATCCACTCCTGACATGCGCACAACATGCTGCCACACCCTAGCTCGGCGACTTACTTCACGAGTTTTGTTTAATAGTCCTTAAGTCTTATGCATGTGTTTGAGTGCACTAGCCCTAGGGTTCATCGGATCCTAGTTCACTAATCTACGTTCCTTCATACTTATAACATTCACATACACATTTCACTTGAGTAGTCAAGGGTACTTACCGGTGGATCATGGTCTTCGATACTGAGTGCCATGCTAGAATAACCTGCAAAGTTTATGAAAGCCCATACTTTTGAAAAGCCCATCTTTGAAAATTATTTTTGGACCCAAAACCCTCAAAGCCGAGTTTTGAACCGGGCTCTGATACCAATTTGTAACACCCCAAACCCGCCCATTCACTACGACCGAATTTGAAATGCCATCTGCGAACACGTTTGAAAATATTCTTACTTAAGAGTAAAAACCGTTAAAAATTTGTTGCCTTTAATAAAACATTTTTTGTGACTTAAAATATTCTAAGTAAAAATTTAATTGTTATAAAATACCGGATTCAAAACTTTATTATGTACAGATTTAAGAAAATAAAACCATTGGCGATAGATACCTCAATTGTCAATCCATAATAAAACATAATAATAAAGATACTTAATAAATATACTTAAATACTTTAATGGGCCTTATTACAATAAACACTTAATCAAAATACTGAAAATATAAATACTTAATTAATTAAAATATCTTTCTCGCATGGGCCACCTTGTATCCACTCCAAACCCTAGGTCAAGCATCACCAAATGTTGGTAAAAATTGGGTGAGTCATACGGACTCGAGTGTGTAATCAAACCACCGAATTCCACCCACATGTTAACCACATATTATCCCATATATCGAGATAACAAATATCATATTCACATATTACCACATTACGGGCTTGGCCCATATTCATATCACATTCATATAATAGGGTAGTTAACCACAAAATTTCCACATCTTTGGCTTAGCCCATTTCCACACCGATCCACATTCATATCTTGGGCTTGGCCCTTTTCTTAATAATCCACATATCAACCGGGCCTAGCCCATTTTCACATTAATCCACAAATCAAAATAATATGCAAAGTTATGCAATTATGAAGCCCAACCCAACCTAGGGTCCATCCGTTACTCCTACCTTAGCAAACTCCCCGCCCAAGGCCGTGGCTAATCCACCGCTTCACATAGTGAACCACATATCTTACCTTGGCGGACTTGTCGCTCAAGGTCGTGGTGAGAGCCACCGATCACCTAAGTGATCCCACATATCATTCATCCCACGGTGATGCACACACTATCAACCGCCGAGGTGGGCACCTAGCCAACACCTCCTTTGATGAAGCACATAGCTAACATCAAGCGCCAATGTAGCACAAGGCTAACATCGGACCACGTACATAATGTACACCCTTTCCTTCCTTCATATCGATATCCCACCCATGCACATGCGACATGTAATAGTGGCATAATAATAATAAATGCATGCACATGTTATTAAGGCGGACAATCACATTTTTATAGGCATTATCACATTCACATCGGCACTTTCACATTCTTATCAACGAGATAATACTAACTCGATTATCGTTATACCCCTTTTCGTGGTAATCACCACATAACCGCCATTGCAATCGTTTAGCACATAAATCACACATGCAAATATAGCAAAACCTGGAAACGGTGGGTTAATCACACACCGACTTTCTAGCGAAATTTTGAACTACTCGAATCTAACACGATCTAGAATCCCGATACTCGCTTACTTTTGTTGATTAGCCCCTAAAAATCATAATACACAATCGGTCTGCTGAAACTTATAAAATGGCCTATGGTCGAAACTATATACCACTTACCCAACTACAGAAAATCCCGAATCACCACTTAACTTTGAAACCGCCGAAATCCCTTGAGTACTCCAAATCCCGAAACTCCTTTAATGCTTCCACTATCGTTGCTTGCGAAGACTAAAAGAGAATGGATCCCGCTTTTAGAACTTGCGATAGAAGGAAAAAGAATACGACCTCCTTTGAGATTCGGCTATGGTTATTAATAAAAGAAAAATACAAATAGAAGAATGGTCACTTACAAGGTTCTGCTAAGCCTCCCAATAATGGTGAAATATTCGGCTATCACTCTTAATGGCAAAGGGCATTCGGCTTTCAAGAAATAGGAAGGAATTTGGTGTTGAAAGAAAATAAGGAAGAAGAGGAGAAGAGTAGGGAATTTCGGCACAAAGAAAATTAAAGAAGAAAAGATATGAAGGATGATTACTCCCCTTATAAAGAATTCGGCTACTACATCCTTGCTCTTATCAAACTCCAAATCAATCTCCTATTTTATCTCTTCAAACCTCATTCAAAAATAATTGAATTAAACAAATCTTTATCCTCATATTTCTCTTATCACCTATTAAACTAAAATAAATAAAAATAAAACAATAATTATCTTCTATCTACTAATCTAAACTAAAAATAAATAAATTAACAATTATCCTACTTTTAGCGGAATATTGAAAATAAATATTAACCAAGCTTATCCCCTCCTTTATCACATTATCACACTCCTAAAATAAATAAAATAAAATCTTATTTATCCACTATCTATAGCCAAATATTTAAAAGAAAAACAAGGCTTATCTCTATCTAATTGAAGTCCAAGTGCCGTCCCACTTCTTCTCTCTAACGCCAGGATGCAAAATAAAACACCAAACTGCTACCCCCATGGTTCGAACATGGGACCTGATGGAGCAAGCTGCAATAACGCCCCTAGCCACTCATCTAAGGCATTTGTTTGTGACATAAACTCCCCACTTATCCTTTTAAGGCCTACCTAATCAAGCTCCCTCTTCTTGACGCAAAAAGTGAAAATAACAAAGACTCCTTATGTCACAACAGGGACTCGAACTTGAACTCTCCTGCACCTCCTTTGCCGCATAGCGTCCCACCACTTTGCTGCTGGTTCTTTTGTGTCATCAACTCCCCATATTTTATTTTAAAACCTCCTTCTCCCTTAACGCCAACTTGCAAAAATAAAACACACTTATGCTGCGCCCAAGACTCAAACTCCAGACCTGTTATGGCGTTATTTCCAGGCCTTAAGTAGCGCCTTGTAGCCACTTTACCAAGGCCTGCTTTATGCCAAGAACGCCCACAATTTTTCCTTAAGGCTTCCTGGCCCAATTCCCTTTTAACGCCAAAAATAAAACTCCCAAGTGCGATTCCTGTGACTCAACCCCTTCCCTCCTAAAGCCCCCGTGCTCCTTAGCGCCCCAAGCCACTTTGCCAATTAATTTCTTATGTCCTAAACCCCACATAATTTCTTTTAAGGCCTCTTTGCCTAGTTTCCTCTTTTAAACCCAAAAATCCAATTATTTTCCAAAGCTTTCCCTTTCATCCTAGAATTTTAAAAACTCTTAAAATATATCCAACCACACTTAAAGCCTACTAATCACTCGAGTTATGCTCCAAACGCATAACCCCTAATTTAGGATGTTACAGATGTGGTTAAATACGCAAAAGATTTTAATGTTTAATGAAATATTCTTGATCATAATATGGAGTTGTTAATGCCACATTTGCTTATGGACATTAAGCCGTGTATAAGCATGTACAGAACTATGAAGTAAAGTGTTTAATTTATGTTAGGTATTCGAATACTATTAAGGTGATGTGCATATGATTCGAGTTATATGTTTTGTAAAGCATGTATATATATTGTATAGCTTTGAGGCATGCTTATTTGTTTGAAAATATGATTATATATATGGTATGAATTCTGGTAAATTTTGAGGTATGATTCATATTTGTAATATGAGTAATAATGTATGTTTAATATTTAATTAGCTATATGCTTTATATATATGAATATGACTTATGTGAATGTTGGGATCTGCACTTGTGTTCGGTAATACCTCGTGACCCTAATCTGACGACGGATATGGGTTAGGGGTGTTACATTTGATTGGTATTAGAGCTACGATTTAGTCAGTTCTAGGACTAACGTAGCGCGTGTGAGTCTAGCTATACATGCCATATTTATTAACTGCGATAGTGTGATGATTCCTGACAATTAAAATGTGTTTTCGTATAGTAAATGGATCCCGGTCGAGCCATAGCAGATGACGTGGAAAGTAATGCACCCGCTCCCGCTCAAGGGGCAGTGCAATATGATTCTAGACCTATTACGAGTAGCCAGGAGGGAAAGGCTAAACAAGCTTTTTTCCAGATGATGAACGATTGGTTCACACAATATATTCGTACAAATCCGGCTGTTCAACAACCCCCACCCCCACCTAATCCTCCTCAGACACCTGTGATACCTCAAGTTATTAATTCGATGAGATTAAATAAGTCGCTGGTTGATAAAATCAGAAAATATGGGGCCGAAGAGTTCAGAGCTACCGTTGATGATGATGCTGAGCGAGCTAAATTCTGGCTTGATAATACGATCTGAGTGTTTGATGAACTATCCTGTACCCCTGATGAACGTATTAAATGTGCCATATCTTTGCTTCGAGACACTACGTATCACTGGTGGAATACACTGGTATCGGTGGTTCCAAAAGAACGAGTTACCTGGGAGTTCTTTCAGATTGAATTCTGAAAGAAATATATCAGTCAGAGATTCATAGATCAGAAACGCAAAGAATTCCTTGAGTTGAAATAGGGTCGCATGACTGTGACAGAATATGAGCAGGAATTTGTGAGACTCAGCAGATATGCTCGGGAATGTGTTTTGACTGAAGCTATTATGTGTAAGAGATTCGAGGATGGTTTAAATGAAGACATCAAGTTATTAGTCGGGATTCTGGAAATCAAAGAGTTTGTGGTACTCATTGAGCTAGCATGCAAAGCTGAAGAACTCGGGAAAGAGAAAAGAAAAGCTGACTTTGAAGCTAGAGATTCACGAAAAAGATCATCAAATAAGTTATTTCAGTCGGCATCAAAGAAATTCTGAGATGACTTTAGCCGTTCAAAGGCTACTGCGGGCTATTCTAGACATGATCGAGATAGACCACCTGTGAGCTCGAGAGCTACCTCAATAGCTAGTGTTGGTAACATCCGATCAAACCAACCTGAGTGCAAACATTACGGTAAACGACATCCTGGCAATTGTAGATTGAATGATTAGGCTTGTTTTAAATGTGGATCGATGGATCACTTCATTCCTGAATACCCTGAGTTAGCTGAGCAAAACATAGTGCAGAATACGAGACCGAGTAACATGTCAGCTCGACCATCCAGAAACACGGGTAATGTGAGTGGCAGCCAAAGGGGAACTAAAGACACAGCTGTTAGATCTGAGGCTCGCGCACCTGCTAGAGCTTATGCTGTACGCGCTCGTGAAGAAGCTTCGTCTCCAGATGTGATTACCGGTACTTTCACTCTTTATGATACTAGTGTTATTGCATTGATAGATCCTGGATCGACTCATTCTTATGTATGTGAGACTTTAGTATCCAGTAAGACTTTGCATGTAGAGTCTACTGAATTTGTTATTAGAGTATCGAACCCCTTAGGCCGGTGTGTTTTGGTTGATAAAGTATGTAAGAAATGTCCGTTGATGATTTGGGGTTTCTGTTTTCTGACCGATTTGATGTTGTTACCATTCGACGAATTTGATATAATTTTGAGTATGGAATGGTTAACACTACATGATGCTATTGTAAACTGCAAACGGAAGACGATTTATTTGAGATGCCAAAATTATGAGATTATCCGGATTGAATCAGATGATTTGAATGGGTTACCAGCAGTGATTTCTTCGATGTTGGCTCAAAAATATATAAGAAAGGGTTGTGAAGCTTACTTTGCCTATGTACTTGATTCTAAAGTGACCGAAAAGAAGATTGAAGCAGTATCAGTTGTGTGCGAGTATCCGGATGTGTTTCCTAAAGAATTACCGAGTTTGCTGCCGATCCGATAGGTAGGGTTTGGCATTGAGTTAGTGCCGGGGACAACTCTAATTTCGATAGCTCCGTACAGAATGACACTGACCAAATTAAAAGATTTGAAAGCTCAGTTGCAAGAATTGACAGATAAAGGTTTCGCACGACCGAGTTATTCTCCCTAGGGTGCACCGGTTTTGTTTGTGAAAAAGAAAGGCGGAACTATAAGAATGTGCATCGACTATCGACAGCTCAATAAAGTGATCGTCAAGAATAAATATCCTCTTCAACGTATTGATGATTTGTTCGATCAACTGAAAGGGGCTACAATATTTTCAAAGATAGATTTGAGATCGGGTTACTATCAGTTGCGAGTTAAAGACTCAGATGTGCCGAAAACTGCTTTTCGAACGAGGTACGGACATTATGAGTTTTTAGTTATGCCTTTTGGACTAACGAATGCATGCTTTTATGGATCTAATGAATCGGATCTTGCAGACCATATTTGGATCGATTTGTTGTTGTGTTTATAGATGACATCTTGATATATTCCCGTGATGAATCTGAGCATACTGAGCACTTGAGAATTGTGTTACAGACTTTGCGTTATAAACAGTTATAAGCGAATTTCAGTAAATGTGAATTCTGGTTGCGTGAAGTTAGTTTTCTGGGGAATATTGTGTCAGCATCGGGTATTCGAGTAGATCCGAGCAAGATTTCGGCAATATTAGATTGGAAGCCTCTGAGAAATGTATCCGAAGTCTGAATCTTTTTGGGACTCACAGACGATTCGTAAAAGGTTTTTCAATGATTGCAACTCCGTTGACGAGACTACTTCAGAAATATGTTAAGTTTGAGTGGTCAAAAAAAGTGCCAGAAAATTTTTGAGCCGTTGAAAGCTTTGTTGACCGAAGCTCCAGTGTTAGTTCAGCCAGAATCGGGTAAAGAATTCGTAATCTTTAATGATGCATCATTGAATGGTCTGGGCTATGTTTTAATGCAGGAAGGCAAAGTCATAGCTTATGCCTCGAGACAGTTAAAGCCGCATGAAAAGAACTATCCGACGTACGATCTGGAATTGGTAGCTATTGTGTTTGTGTTGAAAATTTGGCGTCACTATCTATTCGGTGAGAAATGTCACGTTTACTCCGATCACAAAAGTTTAAAATATTAGATGACTCAGAAAGATTTGAATTTGCGACAGCGGAGATGGTTGGAACTGTTGAAAGATTACGAGCTAGTGATTGACTACCATCCGGGGAAAGCTAATGTTGTTGCTGACGCTTTGAGCCGTAAATCTCTGTTTGCCCTACGTGCGATGAATACTCAGTTGGCCCTATCCAATGACGGTTCGATGGTAGTTGAGTTGAAAGCAACACCATTATTTATACAGCAGATTTGTGAAGCTCCTGAAAGTTGATAATGAATTGTTAGCAAAATGGGCTCATTGTGATTTGAATACTGATTCAGAATTTCGGATTGATGCTGATGATTGTTTGAGATTTAGAGGCCGAATTTGTGTTCCGAGAAGCTCAGAGTTAATTCGGATGATTTTAAATGAAGCTCATAGAAATCAGTTATCTGTACATCCGGGAAGTACGAAAATGTATAACGATCTGAAATAGCTTTATTGGTGGCCTGGTATGAAGCGTGATATCTCTGAGTTTGTTTCAAAATGTTTAATCTGTCAGCAAGTCAAAGTTGAGCATCAGGTACCGTCTGGGTTACTACAACCGGTTATGATTCCTGAGTGGAAATGGGACAGAATCACGATGGATTTTGTATCGGGTTTGCCTCTATCACCGAGTAAGAAAGATGCAATCTGGGTAGTTGTTGATAGATTTATTAAATTGTCCCATTTCATTCCGATATGCACGGATTACTCGCTTGATAAGCTTGTTGAGTTGTATATCTCCAAGGTTGTGAGATTGCATAGAGTACCTATATCTATTGTTTCGGATAGAGATCCGAGATTCACATCGCGGTTTTTGAAGAAATTGTAAGATGCATTAGGTACGAAGCTACACTACAGTACTGCTTTCCATCCACAGACTGATTGTCAATTCGAGCGGATTATTCTGATACTCGAGGATATGTTGAGATGTTGCATTCTTGAGTTTGAAGGTACGTGGGAACGTTACTTGACATTGATTGAATTTGTGTATAATAACAGCTTTCAATCGAGTTTAAAAATGGCACCTTTCAAAGCTTTGTACGGTCACAAATGCCGAACACCTTTGTATTGGACTGAGCTTAGTGAGAATAAGATACACGGGGTTGATTTGATCAAAGAGACTGAACATAAAGTAAAAGTGATTCGTGAAAGTCTAAAAGTGATAAACCGTAAAAGTAACATATTTTAATCCCACATTTAGCATACTTTTGGATGATTTATCCCTTGATTTATGTAAAAAGGTGGTCTTAATCCTTCCTTTTCATGTTTTATACTCAGGAAAGCACCGGAGGATGAAAAGAACAAGAAACGGGCTTAAAACGGGCCAAATGGACCACATCACGAAATTGACACGGCCTGGACTTGAGCCAACACGGCCGTGTCTCCTGGATAGACTAGAACACGGCCTGATCTCGATTTACACGGGCGTGTGCCATGGCCGTGTCCCTGTCATGGAGAAGAGCAATTTCACTCAGAAAAGGATACTTAGGGGCAAAAAAACCTATTTCAAAGCCTATATAAACACCCTAAGTATAACCTAGAAGAGGGGCGGTGAGCTAGGCCAAGGAGCCGAGCCGAAAAGGTCAGATTTGTGGGAAACACTCGAAGATAGCTAGTTGATCCATCTCAAGAAGCCGAAATTCTACTCAAGACGACGGATCTCTCCTTCAATTCCTTCGGGGTTTTAGGGATTTCTTATGTTTTGTTTTATCTTTTCTTCGAGATGTTTTCTTTTATTATTATGAACTAAACCCTTGAGATACACCGAGGGGATGAAACTTAGATGAATCTTGTTATCGTTTGCTAAACTATATGATAAATACTTGATTTGTTCTTAATTATGTGTTCTTAATTCTTGTGTTAATATTTCCGGGATATTGATTCAAGTTTGATGTGCTTAGGTGGAGGAGCAAAAGTCCCTGCTTAAGAGTAGATCTAGCATAATTAAGCGGAGTTGATCGTGCGCCTAGAGATAGGGTGACGAGATTTTGCCGGATTAGGGGTTAATTATGAAGGTAGGCTTTTTATGAAGTAAGTGGGTTAAATCCTAGGTGCCTTTATCATTTCTGTATATTAAATAAAAGATGTGGTCTCAACATGTATAATCGAGGCAAGTTCCAGAATAACAGTTCAATGTTGACACACTCATAATCAAAAAGTGAGCATGAAAAAGGATATATGCTCTTATAAGGCTCAAAATCTCACAAAAATTATGGGTATTTTGATATCAACCACGTAAATTTCAAATTTCAAAGTGATATTCAAATTCAGGTAGACAACCTAGAAAAAAAAATTAATTTCTGAAAAATAGACTTATCATGCTTGATTCTCTAGTATCTTAGAATTTAATTATCAATGCACAATTATCAATGACTTAATCCAAAACATATCAATAAAAATCATAAATCATGGGAATTTCATTCTAATCATAATATGAGAAACTTACTTAAAAACAAGACTAAATTCAGGGATTTGAGAATAATGCAAAAAGTTTGGCATCTAATTTCAGGAATTTGAGAATAATGAAAAAAATTAGGCACATTTTTTAGGTTGTTCACCCCCACACACTTGAGATGTACATTACCCTCAATGTACAAAGATATATATATATAAACAATTAAGTATAAATTAAAAAGATATGGAGAGAGGTGAAACTCCCTAAATTATGGATGAAATCCTTGCATTGGAGATGAAAGATAAGTTGGAGGAGGCGTTCTTTATGACGATCCTGTGCTAGATGAAGAAATTGGATAGCTCATAGAGGATTAGCCAGGATATAATAATAATAATTAAAACTATACTAATTAAATAATTAAAGAATAGCAAGCTAAAGTGAAGGAAAATAAAAAATAGAATAAAATTAAAGGAAAAGATAAGATAAATGGACTTGAGTACCCACCCTACGGATATAGCATGGAGAACGAACAAGTCCACTATATGGGTAACTATTCTAGACCTCAAAATAATTTTTATAATGACACTTATAATGCAAGTTGGAGGTACCATCCTCATTTCTCGTGGGATGATCAAAGTAGCCAAGGACCGAAACTTCCTCCAAATTTTCAACAACCACCTTACCAACAGGAAGAGGAGTTGAACCTCGAGGAGATGCTGACAAAATTCATGGCAGCCACAGATACCCATCTCCAAAAGACTGAGACAACGCTTAATAATCAACAAGCATCGATCAAAGGGGTCGAGAACCAAGTTGGGGAACTTACTAAGTCAGTTGGACAACTTGCAAAGTTAATTTCCGAACGACCGCAAGGGAGTCTACCAAGCAACACTGAAACTAACCCAAAAGAGCAAATTCAAGCCGTAACAGCTCATGACAGTGAAAGGTTAGTGGAATCTTACCCAAGGCAAGAGCCTGTAGTAAGTGAAGGTAAGGTTGAGGTAAGCCATGATTTACCAAACCCGGTAATTACAGAGTACCAAGCTCATATGCATACCCCAATGTGATAAACAAAGACAACACAGAGGAACAATTTGGTAAATTTCTTAAACCTCCAAAGAAGTTTCTTATTAACTTGTCATTTCTTGAAGTTCTTTCGCAGATGCCAGATCCTAGACCTCGTGTCGATAAAGAAGTAATTCATGAGGAACGAAGGCTTCGGATCGATGAACTAGACGAGTGGAAGATACACTTCAAAGAGAAACTAAAAATACACGAAGCAAACACGAGGCAACTCCACGAGAAACTTAACGATGGGACAACCCAGCTTAAGATAGGAGATCAGGTACTCAAACTCTTCCCAGATGGAACAGTCGAGGTAACTAATCCTAAATTCAGCACTTTTAAGGTAAACACTACTCAACTTAAACTTTATATCCACAACCGAATTGATCGCATGAGAAAGGATTTTCACCTCCTCAAACCACCATGACCATTCGAATGAGAGGTAAAGTCTAGCTTAAGACTATAAACGAGCGCTTCTCGGGAGGCAACCCAAGCACTAACCCTATTAATTTTTAAATTTTTAATTCTTCTTTTACTTTTATTTTTCCTTCTTTAGCACCTAACTATAAACTAACCAAAGTGTAGATTTCCAGACCACACGGCCTTACACACGGCCGTGGCCGTGGCCGTGTGGCCACCACAGGAAGGTACAAGGGCGGGGGCAACCACCATATCCATAATCTCTATTTAGACCCCCTTCTTCCTTTTTCTTTTTCAGTTGTCTTTCTTTTTTCATTTTCCATTATTTACTTTTATTTTTATTTTTATTTTCTTTATTATTTTCTTCTTATTCTTCATACCATTTAGATTTAGCTTAGGATACAATAAAATCAGGCCGGCTGCTTCGAGGATTCAATTTCAAGCGGTTCAAGGCGCTCCCCCACGTTCACCTTTGCCAATTCCTATCCGGTTTCTTTTCATTAACTTCATCCAAAATTCAGGAAGTTTCACTTCTCTCCACATCTTATGATTTTATGATTATTTTGCTATTATCTATTTTTGTACATTGAGGGCAATGTACATCTTAAGTGTGGGGGGGTTAACTATAGTATTATTTGAAAAATCCTTGAATTATGCCCTGTTCTAAAGTAAGCTTCTCATATTATGATTAGAATGAAATTCCCTTTGATTTATGATTTTTATTGATGTGTTTTGGAGTAAGTCATTGATAATTGTGCATTGATGATTAAATTTGAAGGATACTAGAGAATCAAGCATGATAAGTCTATTTTTCATAAATTAAAATTTTTTTCTAGGTTGTTAACCTGAATTTGAATATTACTTTGAAATTTGAAATTTACGAGGTTGATATCAAAATACCCATAATTTTCGTGAGATTTTGAGCCTTACAGAGCATATATCTTTTTTCATGCTCACTTTTTGATTATGAGTGTGTCAACATTGAACTGTTATTCTAGAACTTGCCTCGATTATACATGTTGAGACCACATCTTTGATTTGATATACAGAAATGATAAAGGCACCTAGGATTTAACCCACTTACTCCATAAAAAGCCTACCTTCATAGTTAACCCCTAGTGAACCCCTTTGATCCTAACAACCCTTTTTATTGACTCACCCACTAATATTAACCCAAAACCCTTTGTATTTGTTATCACCATTCCTCTTGACTACCCTTTTTGTCAAGATTTGATTTTGAGCAGCTACCTAACTATGTTCTATATTTCAGTTGTTAAATTTCTTTATTATTATTTTTGACTTGTTCTTAAAAAAATAATAAAAATCGAAGTATATTCAGTATTAGTATGATGAAAAGCGAGCTTGTACAGTTAAAGTCTATTTATTGAAGAAGAAGCTCGTATTAGTTTCAAAGTTTCAATTCATGTAATTATTTATTTTTCATTCGTTGTTTCTAGTTAGGTAATTTTTCAGTGTCGATCTCGATTCTAACCTCTAATTCACCTTTATCCACACCTTAACCCAAGCCCCGTAACAACCCTTTCAAAGACATTTTGATTTGTGCATCATCTCATATTACGATGGTGGAGATTTGATTTTCATGCAAGCCTATGGGATTAACTTTTCGTGTTTGACATTTGAGTGCTTAATTCAGACCTTAAACACTTCGAGTGATTTGAGTGAATCTTTTGTGCGGATGTCAATCCTTGTAGGTTTTGGATCAGAGGTAATTATTTAGATGAGGGGAAACACCTATGTTTTGTGCTACAAATGTATGACTTATATTGTTTGAATCTTTAGGACTCTTTGAGTTAAATTATCCATGTATAAATTATCTATGATTTATGATGAGACATTGTTGTTAGGAATATTGAATCATGGAAAGTTCATTTTAATTGTAAGTTGAGAATTTTGCTTGAGGACAAGCAAAAGCTTAAGTGTGGGGGTATGTGATAAACCATAAAAGTAACATATTTTAATCCCACATTTAGCATACTTTTGGATGATTTATGTGAAAAGGTGCTCTTAATCCTTGCTTTTCATGTTTTATACTCAAGAAAGTACCGGAGGATGAAAAGAACAAGAAACAGGCTTAAAACGGACCAAATGGGCCACATCACGAAATCGACATGGCCTGGACTTGAGCCAACACGGCCGTGTCTCCTTGATAGACTAGAACACGACCTGATCTCGATTTACACGGCTCATTAAAAGTCCAAACAGGGCCTAAAGATGATTCACACGGGCATGTGCCATGGCCGTGTCCCTGTCGTGGAGAAGAGCAATTTCACTCGGAAAAGGATACTTAGGGGCAAACAAACCTATTTCAAAAGCCTATATAAACACCCTAAGTATAACCTAGAAGAGGGGCTGTGAGCTAGGCCAAGGAGCCGAGCCGAAAAGGTCAGATTTGTGAAAAGCACTCAAAGATAGCAAGTTGATCCATCTCAAGAAGCCGGAATTCTACTCAAGACGGCAAATCTCTCCTTCAATTCCTTCAGGGGGTTTTAGGGATTTCTTAAGTTTTGTTTTATGTTTTCTTCTGAGATGTTTTCTTTTATTATTATGAACTAAACCCTTCAGATACCTGAAGGGGATGAAACTTAGATGAATCTTGTTATCGTTTGCTGAACTATATGATAAATACTTGATTTGTTCTTAATTATGTGTTCTTAATTCTTGTGTTAATATTTTCGGGATATTGATTCAAGTTTGATGTGCTTAGGTGGAGGAGCCAAAGTCCCTACTTAAGAGTAGATCTAGCATAATTAAGCGGAGTTGATCGCACGCCTAGAGATAGGGTGACGAGATTTTACCGGATTAGGGTGAAACCTAATATGGGAGTCCATAGATCGAGTTAATGCAATTCTAGAGGTTTTAATTAGAAAGAGATTTCAATTAATCAACCTAGGGTTAGACGTTATTCACTTCGAGAGAGGGTTTAATATACATTAGGGAGTCTTACGGATCAAGTCAAGTTAATAAATCGTCTGGTTCAGAGTTAGATAACAAGTGAAGTCTAGGTGGATTCTTCCTAGGGGTATCGTCTTAGTCAACTGAGTTTTCCAACAGTATTTCCCCAATTCATTCTTTTGTCTTTGCGTCTTTAGCTTAGTAGTTAGTTAAATTTAGATTAAATAACAACTTCACTTATTTTACGCTAGATAATAAAAAGAAAGTTGGTATTAGTACTTTTAGTTCCTTTGGGTTCGACATTCCGGTCTTGCCTAAACTATACTACTGTTCGATAGGTGCACTTGCCTCAAATCGTTGTCATAGTTAGTTTCCAGGTTCGATCATTCTTTTTATAAATTTAAAACTCTGAAATCAACGATCAAAAAGCAGCGTCAGATCGTCAAAAGTTGTACGCAGACTTGAAACGGAAAGATATTGAGTTTCAGATCGGGGATAAAGTGTTTTTGAAAGTATCTACATGGAAGAAAATACTCTGATTCGGTCGTAAAGGCAAATTGAGTCCGAGGCTTATTGGATCGTATGAAATTATTAAGCGTATTGGGCCGGTTTCTTACAGATTGTTGTTGCCACCTGGATTAGAAAAGATTCACAACGTTTTCCATGTATCGATGCTTCGACGATATCGATTCGATCCCTCGCATGTGATTTCTCCATCTGAGATTGAAATTAAGCCTGATATGACATACAAAGAAAAACTGATCCAGATTTTAGATCGCGAGGTTGAAAAATTGAGAAATAAGAAAATTTCTTTAGTGAAAGTCTTATGGCATCGACACGGGGTTGAAGAACCTACGTGGGAGCCTGAGTGTAACACCTCTTACCCGTATTCAACGCTGGAACTGGGAATGAGGCATTATTGGACTTAACTTACTTATCCGTTCAAAAATGGGCAATGAACTTTCTTATCAACTTAAACTTTTTCATTTGAACTCTTAACGTCCTTATTATGGGCCTACGAGACCCAAGACATACACATGGAGTGATCCGAGACTGAACCGAAAATTTACGAACACTTTAGAAAAATTTTACCCTAAACAGGGCCACACGCCCGTGTGAAAGGAGTGACATGCCTGTGCTTCAGGCCGTGTCCAAAATAAGGGACATTTTGTTTATGACGTCAGCAGACACTTTGGGTCACACGGCCAAGCCAAACGCCCGTGTGCTGGCCCGTGTGACGAACTGAATTTTTTACCAATTAGGTGCAGGGGACACACGGCCTACCAACATGCCCATGGGGCTGACCGTGTGTCACACACGGCCTAGACACACGCCGTGTGTCTACCCGTGTGGACAAATGCAAGGCTATCTACCAAGCCATTTGCCACCCTGAAAAACAACCACACTTATACTATTTCTAGCAACACATGACATAACAATAATGCACCTCAAGTATTCACAATCAAGACATCTACACCTTGAATTCCACTACATTCATCGTGCACATACTTCATACTTTACTCACAAAATTGCATAAACATACACTTCATGAATTTCATCATCATTTAATAGATATAACTTAACTAGTTTTTGCTGATTCCAATGGCCATTTACAAAATGAATTAAGTAACATTAATAGCCAATACATTGGCTAACCAATATGACATATAACAAAATGACCAAGTTCCTATACATGCCATACCCAAAATAATCAACTTTATTATACCAAAAGAATGGCTTGATAGTGTGTGCCGAACTCTGACGTCCTACGATCCCTGAGCTAGCTTGGCGATACTACAGGGAAAGGGAAAAGAGAGGGGTAAGCATAAAGCTTAGTAAGTTTGCATGAAATAAATAGCAACATAAAGGCTTATGATAACATCCATACATTACATCGAGTAATAACCTAAATTCTCAAGCATATTGACATAACTTACTCATGCTTACTCTTACTGATCTCATATCACATATCGAACTCTTTTCTCATAAATTACTAATATGTACCTGTGTCACTTCATCACATAACCTTAGCACTCTTACATCTTGAACATAAACTTAGCTCTTTATCCCGTTGAACCATTTGGAATATCGAAGGATACTCAAACTCGTCATGCATGTAACACGATGCCAATTCTATATCCCAGATATGGTCTTACATGGGATCACATCTCGATGCCGATGCCATATCCCAGATATGGTCTTACACGGGACCTCATATCGATGTCGATGCCATGTCCCAGACATGGTCTTACACGAGATCTCTATTTGGTGCCGAGGCCATGTCCCAGACATGGTCTTATACGAGACCTTCCTTTGGTGCCGATGCTATGTCCCAGACATGGTCTTATACGGGACCTTCCTTTGTCTCATGTCGTGGCAATGGTATCCTTGCTATTCCTAAGGTTCAACCGGGACTTAGACTTAATATAATATCATCATACTTTCATCGAGACATCATTAGTCAATCTCATAGAGATAATATACATTTCTTATGATATCAAGCAATTAAAAGCATAACATCATTATGTAGCTTTAATTTCACACAAACTTACCTCGGTACCAAAATATGTTTTGTCGTTCGATTTAGTCTACCACCTTGTTCTTTCCTTGGTTTCGGTCCGGACTTCGTGTTTCTTGATCTATAATGACAATTTCACTTATTTAATGATCACATTGACTAAAATAACCCATGAATCATACTTTGGCAAAATTACGACCTTGCCCCTAAAGTTTCACATATTTACAAAATGGTTCCTAGGCTCGTATAATGAAAAGTACTCATTTCTATGGTTACCCAAGCCTAGCCAAACATTTATTGAGCTTATAACAGCTCACACTTTCCTTCAAAACTGATTTTTACTACACATTTTTATCACTTTTATAATTAGGTCCTTTTTATAAATTTTTCATGAAAGTCACTTAGAAAAAGATGTTTATCATACATCAAACTTTCATATTCCTCCATTAAACATCAAAATACATGTATGTCATACATGGGTAAATTTTTAAACATGGACCCTAGCTCAAAATAAGGGTAGAAATAGCTAAATCAAGCTACGGTGATCTAAAAAATACGAAGAACATTAAAAATGGGGCTAGGAGGTACTTACAATCAAGCTTGAAAGTTGAAGAAACCCTAGCTATGGAGTCCTTGAAAATTTCGTTTAGCATGGAGAAGATGGACATGAGTTTTGACTTCTTTTTCCCTTTTAATTAACTTATTAAACAAATGACCAAATTGCCCTTAAGGCCCCTTTCTTGAGATTTTTCCTTCCCATGTCTTATTTTGTCCATCATAAGTTATAATGTTCTAATTGCTAAATAAGGACCCCTAATATTTTTTTATTGCTATCTCATACTTGAAACTTCTAGAATATCATATTTTCCAATCTTTGCAATTTAGTCCTAATGAATAAATTAATCATTTAATTATAAAATTTCTTCATGAAATTTTCACACAATCATGTAAACATGTCATAGACCTCATAAAAATCATAAAACACTTATTTCTACTTCGAATTTATGGTCTCACAACCACTATTCTGACTAGGACCTAAATCGGGCTGTTACAATTCTTCCCCCTTAGGGATTTTCGTCCCCGAAAATCTTACTGGTAAAAAGGTTTGGATATTGGTTTCTCATAGCCTCCTCGGGCTCCCATGTAGCCTATTCTACCCCATAATTGTTTTCCTTAATTGTTTTAATTCCCATGTCGTTGCCACAGCACTTTCACAAGAGCTATACTCTTATTCCTTAATTGTTTTACTTCCTGTGCCAAAATCTTAACATGCTCTTCACCATAAGTCATATCGGGTTGAATTTCAACCTCTGTCGGTACAATCACATGCGAGGGATCTGATCGGTAATGTCGCAACATAGACACGTGAAATACATCATGAATCTTTTCCAACTCAGATGGAAGAGCCAAACGATAGGCTACCAGCCTATCCACTCGGTAATCTTATATGGTCCGATAAAGTGCAGACTCAATTTACCTTTCCGGCCAAATTTGAGAACCTTCCTCCATGGTGATACTTTCAAAAATACCTTGTCACCAACTTGAAACTCAATCTCTTTCCATTTCAAATTCGTGTAGGATTTTTGTCTATCCGAAGCAGCCTTTAAACAATCACGAATCACTTTTACTTTCTCTTTGGTTTCTCTTACCAAATCGACTCCATGAATTTGATTCTCTTTGAAATTGGTCCAATACAAAGGCGTTCGGCACTTACGCCCATATAATGCCTCATAAGGTACCATTTTCAAACTCGACTGAAAACTGTTATTGTAGGAAAATTCCATTAACGGTAAGTACTTTTCCCAATTACCTTGGAATTCTAAAATGCAACATCGAAGCATGTCTTCAAGTATCTGTATTACTCTCTCTGACTGTCCGTCGGTTTATGGATGGAAAGCTGTACTAAAATTTAACTTTGTGCCCAAGGCTTCTTGCAACTTTTTCCAAAATCGTGATGTAAATCTCAGATCTCTATCTGATATAATTGACAACGGTACTCCGTGTAATCTCACAATTTCTGACACATACAAATCCGCCATGTAACATCCCAAATATGGGGTTATTTGGAATTTGACTATTTTCTTATTATGAACTGCTGTGATATTATTAATGGAATAATAGAGCTTAATTTAAGGCTTTGAGTGTGCTTGGGTTTGATAGGAAATTTCAGTTTTTAATTTTAAAAGAAGGAGCCTTAGTAAGTGGGTGTTATAAGAATAAATGTGGGTAATTTAACACTAAGAAGCCCTTGGTAAAGTGGCAAAGCAAGCCCACTTAAGAGCTAGCATGTGACGCCACCAAGGAACAAGGGAGAGCCTTGGTTCGAGTCACAAAATCCTCCTTTTGTTTTTATTTGGACGGCACAAGGGGGAGAGTTTTTCTCCTTCAAACTCTTTTATTAAGTGTTGTTATTAAAGGATAATAGGAGAGTTTTATTTGCTTAATTATAGTATTAATAAAAGGGATAATGGATGGATTATTAGGAGATTATTGTTTGATTAATTCAAGCTATTTTGAATTAAATCAAATAGGTGGCCAAGAGGATTTTTAGGAGTTGTGTCGAATTTGAACTCCTTGAGCAAGGAGAGTGGACTGCAAGGGGTACTAGGGAGTGCCCAAGTTTCTTTTACTTCTTTTCCTATTAGCCGAATTCTCCCAAAAGTCCCCCATTTTCTACTTTCTCTTCTCCATCCTCTCTAAACCGAAAGCACATCCCCTAAAACCTTTCTTTTCTTTTCCCAACCTCTTTAGCCGAAACTCCACATTCAAATTCCCTTTTCTTTATTTCTTTGTCAACCGAACCTCTACTCCTTGTTGCCGAAACCCCAACACCCTTTTCTCTCCATTATTTACCTTTTACCGAATGTTCAAGCAAGGGTAATCTTCTCTAAACTCATCTCCAATCGGTTCATAAGGTAGGTAGGTATGGCCGAATGCCATCTTTCTTCTCCTCTGTGTTTTTGTCGATTTCTAATAGGGGGGGAATAAGTGCCGATTTCGGCAATGATTAAGTCTTCTAAACAAGAAGTAACCGATTCCTGTTGGGTACTCAGGGAAGTGAAGCAGTTGATTCAGGCCCCGATCTCTAGCATTCGAATTGTGGTACGTAACGGTAAGATCTACTGTAGTTGGTCAGTTGATATTCATTTTAGCCGAAGGCTACTAACTTGTTGAGTGCCGATTCTTGGAATCAGAAGCATATTCGGGAGTTGGGTGTTGCGGTTGGTGTCCAAAAGTGTGAAGGTGAGATTTCGGGTTCACAAGGAACCCCTTCCAATAATCTGATTTGGCCGAATAGGCCCTAAGACTAATTCCATAGTTGGCCGAATATAGGTACAAAGGTGAGATCTAGGGTGGCCAACGTTCCTTTTCGGGATTTAGACTTCTCATCAACATCGTGTGTACATACACACTTATAGCGATTAATGTTGTGTTATATATGTTTTGTATGTAAATCGCTTGATGTAGATGCGGATTGGTACCTTAACGGTACAAGTGAGGATCCCGTAAGTCTCTGTTGATATGAGATTACTTTAATGCTTTTGGGAAGCATGGTTTATTGATACATGTGATGAATGCATGAGATCTGTTGTTAATCGTTTACCTACTATGGGCTATATGAGAGGAGGGGCGTGATGTTTCGTCTTGTGAGCACCAGTGTTTTGGTAACACACTGTGACTATATGTCACCGCAGGTTTGGTACCTCCGAGGTTTGGCACCTCATAGCGACTTGTCCCCGTGGTTAATACCACCGTGGGTTGGCCCCACTTGAGATATGGGATCGCCGCGGTGATTTGGTATCACACGATGGGTTGGCCCCATCACCCGATTTGCGTCTACGGACACCGGTGCTTTGGTAGCACATTGTGACTATATGTCACCAAAGTGGTTTGGCACCACCAGTGTTTTGGTAACACATTGTGACTACGGTCACCAAAGTGGTTTGGTACCACATGGGGTAGACAAAGGCGTTGGGTTGGCTAGGTTGGGTACACGATACTGCATAATTAATCATATATGTTGTGTATGAAATGTTGTATTAACCGGGGAAGGGTTACATATCGAGTCTTGGTGACTCACCTTCTCCTTTAACATTTTTCAGTGACTCGTAGATGGCGGTTGAGGAGCCGGTTGGACTCGAGGTGGCCATGCAAAGTGGATTTAAATTTATAGGACTTTAAATTTGGTTAATTTTATTTTGGGTTGTAATAAGGCCTCCATAAACTTTATTTGTGTTTTTTTTATATGTTGGATATCTACTTTAAACTATATTATTAAATTAAACTAAAATCACATGTTTTCTTAAGTTAACACGAAAAAGTTTAATCGTGCCATCGGGCACACTTGAAACTGGTATAACAATTGGACTTAATTAAATTTCCAAATTAAATCTAAGGGTAGCTTTGGCAAGATAACCGAAAACGAGAAGCTTTAAATAAAAATTAAATAGGTATCGAAATGGTGTTCACAAGGTTTTTCTCCGTAACAAATCAAACTCGGTCGTAATGTTTGGGCCGGGTTTGGGTTGTTACAGAATTGGTATCAGAGCCCAGTTCAAAGCTCGGCTGTGGGGGCCCAAGGCCCAAAAATGTTTTAATAGGCCTTTTGAATTGTTTTTGGGTTTTAAGCAGCATGGCCCGAGCCTCCGGCACCGATCCGCCCAGGTAAGTACATCTAAACCTCTTTGTGAATTATATTCTGTAGAAGGGTAGGAAGCATGGAACGTAGATAGACTTATAGGACTTGGACCCTAAGGTTAGATTACTCAAACACAAACGAAGCATAAGACTTAAAGAACTAAACCAACCTATGACTTAGTCAATGAGCTAGGGTGTGGTAACCCCCCATGACGCATGTCTAGGATTGGATCCTAAGAGCTCAGTATTTAAGCGGTCCTCGTGACTCACCTCCTCTTCGCGCAGTATCCTGCAGTGCGTAGCTTCGGCTCACCCTAACTCGTAAGGCTCGGTGGTGTGGTAACCTCATGCGCAAGTCTAAAAAGGTTCAAGGAGAGCTTGGTATTTAAGCGGTCCGCGTGACCCACCTCCTCTTCACTCGAATTCTGCCTGGTGCGTAGCTTTGGTTCACCCTGGACCAGGAGGGCTCGGTAATAGGCTAAACACAATGATTAAAACCCGAAAAGGGAATTAGCCTTGTTTTTCAAAATAGAACGAAACAACAAGCCCTAATGTTTTCAAAACTTGTCCAATAACTCTCTTAAACCCTAGAACATTACGTATACAACGTTTTTCTCGGAAAACTGGACTTGTGGAAAATTACAGAAATACCCTTAGAGTAAAATTACCAAAATGCCCTCGACCCATAAAATATTAATTCGACGGTTTTGCCCAAAAATTTCAATTATATTACAAATATTCAATAACTTAGCTTTGGAAATCATCAAAGAACATATTTTGGTTCTGAAAATTACGAAAATACCCTGTAGGATAAAAGTCGAAAATACCCACAGGTTAGGAATGGGCGTAAATGTCCGATGAGTGAATAGGTATGGAAAGTATTAAGGAATGGATGCATGAACTTCTTTGTGTGAACTAGGATAGGAAATCAAACATTGTTTGCTCGAAAGAATCTCTGATTAAATCTTATCCATAAAATTTCTTCGCGAGTAATAAAGTGAAACAAATGCTAACGCATAAAATTTTTCTTAATCGATTAAAAGCGCGGTAGATAGAATGAGTTCTAGAGGACGTGGACGTCGTGGGCGTGGTAGGGGTAGGATGACGGTGTCCGAACCCGTCAGTCGGGACAAGGTTCGGAAAATGAGGTACCATCGCCACCACCACCTCCTACTTTTAGAGCCGAGGAGCCGAGCAGCCGTGGCGGCGAGTCGGTGATCGCAAGCCGTGTGTTGCAGTCTTGGAGATGGTGGCTGGGCCGGTGGAAATGTAGGAGCTCAAAATCGTCCCCGAGCGACTCGATCTAACGGAGCGGAGGTATTCCGAGGTGTGTCGAGAGTGGCACCCAGTCTGCAAATGGAATCATCGGCTAGAGTCAATCGAAAGAATCATGGATGACCTTGACTGGACCGAGGAAGAAAAGTCGAAAGAGCGAGTGTCGCTTCTAAAGGATGAAGCGTATCGTTGGTGGCTTACGGTTCGAGATGGGGCTACAAAGAGATGATTTGACTTGGGAGTATTTCGAACCACCTATCGAAAAAAGTATGTGGGCATTAGCTACACCGACACGCAGAGAAAGGCTTTTCTCGGGATTAGTGCAAGGAACTAAGTCCGTGTCGGAATATGAGGCGGAATTTCTAAGGTCGAGTAGATATGCGAGAGGCATCGTGGCTACCGAACATGAGCGCTGTGTCCGCTTTGAGGACGGACTCGAGATGATTTGAGGTTATCGATTGCCCCACAAAGAGGTTCGTGAGTTCTCATCGCTAGTGGAGAAGGCTAAGGTAGCCGAAGGAATCAAGGAGGTCGTGAGGCGTAACTATAGTAAGAACAATCGGAAGAGAAGTTTTGGGTCACCGGATCAAGCGGAAGTGCTCGTAAAAAGGCTAGGCCAAGTGGGCCCAATCAGCAAAGAGGCCCACGATCGCTAATCGAGGGCCGACTCGCAATCGGGCTGTGGAAAGACCCATTGGGGAGGTTGTTGGACCGGTGACAAAGGATGTTTTGAGTGTGGGTCTTTGGAGCATCGCGTCGAGAGATTGTCCCCGAAAACTAGCTAAGAAGCGGCCGAGAGGCGCGTAACCGTGCTCGGGATAGAAATATAGGACCACGAGGGGTCGTGGTAATGGCAGAGGAAACAACGGTCCTAACCGAGGTCGAGGAACTCAAGGCGCAGGTTCAGGCAACACGCAGGCTAGGCACCGGCTTAGTTTACTGCAGCAAGGTGTCGCGAAGAAGGTGACGCACCGGATGTCATAACCGATGCGCTTTCTAATTTTCGGTTTTCCTTATGTTGCATTGATTGATGTGGGCTCGACGCCTTTCATACATTGCTTGTAGTGTGGTAGGAACTATGGACCTAAACTCAAACCGCTTCTAGGGGAGATGACCGTAGTTAGCCCTTAGGTCACTCGTAGTCGTAGATAAACTCTATAGAGGCGCACTTCTAGAACTTCAAGGGGTAGTATTTGTAGCTGATCTAATGGAACTACCGCTTGGGGAGTTCGATTTGATCCTCGGTATGGATTGGTTGGTTAAGTACCAAGCAAGGTTGGATCATTGCCCAAGCGCATGGTTCTTAAGACGGCGGAAGGTGATGAAGTGGTTATGATAGGTGATAGAAGGAATTATCTATCCAATGTAGTGACCGCCTTGAAGGTCGAAAAAAGATGGTCAAGAAGGGTTGTGAGGCGTATTTGGTTCAAATCGTGCTTTGGAAGTTAAGGGGTTAGTAGTTGGAAAGGTCCGAACGGTTGGGGAATTCACGATGTATTCCCGCAAGAACTTCCGGTTTGCCTCCTGGATCGAGAAGTCGAATTCGGTATAGACTTGCTACCTGGAACGGCACCTGTGTCCATAGCACCATACCGAATGGCACCAAAGGAATTGGTGGAGCTAAAGGCTCAAATTCAGGAGCTCTTAGATAGAGGGTTTATACGACCAAGTATATCTCCGTGGGGAGCACCGTGTTGTTTGTCAAGAAGAAGGACGGTTCTATGCGGATGTGCATCGACTCACCGTCGCTTAAATAAGTTAACGATCAAGAACAAGTATCCGTTGCCTCGGATTGACGACTTGTTTGATCAACTGAAGGGTGCCTCGGTGTTTTCGAAGATAGACCTTAGGTCAGGTTATCACCAATTAAGGGTGAAGGAGGCTGATGTTCACAAAACGGCATTCCGAACTCGGTATGGGCATTTTGAGTTCTTGGTAATGCCATTCGGGTTGACCAATGCACCGGCGGCATTCATGGACTTGATGAATAGAGTATTCCAGCAGTACTTGGACCAGTTCGTCGTGGTGTTCATAGACGACATATTGGTTTATTCAAAGACAGAAGAGGAGCATGACAAGCATTTACGGATAGTTCTGCAAGTATTGAGGGGGAAAGCTTATATGCCAAATTCAGTAAGTGTGAATTTTGGCTTAGGAAGTGGCTTTCTTAGGTCATGTAGTGCCACCAAGGAATTAGAGTGGACCTCGCAAGGTTGAAGCAAGATTGGAGTGGAAACCACCTAGGGGCGGTGGCTGAAATACGAAAGTTTTCTGGGTTTAGCAGGTACTATCTCGAGATTCGTGGAAGGATTCTCTCTAATAGCAATACGCAATTAACTAAGTTGCTAAGGAAAGGTGTCCCATTTGTATGGACGGAGAAGCGACAAGAAAGCTTTGATAAGTTAAGGAAGATTTTGACTGAAGCTCCGGTTTTGGTACAACTGAAGCGGGAGAAGTTATTCACGCTTTATTGTGATGCATCTCACACCGGTTTGGGATGTGTGTTGATGCGAGATGGGAAGGTAGTAGCCTATGCATCCCGTCAATTAAGACCGCATGAGGTTAACTACCCAACTCACGACTTAGAGTTAGCAATGGGTCGTCTTCGCTCTCAAGATATGGAGACATTACCGTATGGAGAGAAGTCGATGGTCTACACGGATCACAAAAGCTTGAGGTATCTTCCGACTCGTAAGGATCTCAATCGAGACAGCGTCGATGGATTGAACTACTAAAGGACTATGATTGTTCAATCGAGTACCATCCGGTAAGGCTAATGTGGTAGCCGACGCATTGAGCCGGAAGGTGGTGATGGACTTAAGAGCAATGTTCACTCGGTTAAGTCTATATGATGATGGAAGTCTTTTAGCGGAACTCCAAGTAAAGCCGACTTGGGTTGAGAAGGTTAAGGAAAAGCGATTTAGTGGATGAGGGCTTGAGCTCTAAGAGGGTACAAGTTCAAGACGGTGGTTTGGAAGGGTACACATCTGTCTAGTGAAGGAGTGCTTTGTTTTCAAGGACGAGTATGTATGCCAATGGATACTGAAATTAAGGCGAAAAATTCTCCAAGATGCACATAGCAGCCCATACGCTATGCATCCCGGGGAAGCAAGATGTATGGAGATTTGCGAAACAGATTACGTGGCCAGGTTGAAGCGTGAGATAACGGAGTTCGTAGGGGAAGTGTCCGACGTGTCGCCAGTTAAGGCCGAACATCGGTCACCATCGGGACTACTTCAACCGATAAAGATCCTCAATGGAAATGGGAGAGGATCACCATGGATTTTGTTAGTGGGCTACCCTTACGCCCACCAAGAAGGATGCGATTTGGGTAATTGTGGATCGCCGACTAAATCAGCTCACTTCATACCGGGTGAGAATGGATTACTCACTCCGAAGCTAGCGAAGGCGTATGTGGGTGAAATAGTGAGGTTGCATGGCGTGCGATGTCGATTATCTCGAATAGGGATCCCGATTCACGTTAAGGTTTTGGAAAGCGTTGCATCAAGCTTTGGGTACACTAAGTTAGATTTCATCGGCTTTCCATCCACAATCGGACTGACGATCGGAAGGGTGATACTGATTTTAGAAGACATGTTAAGAGGTCGTGTCTTGGATTTTAGTGGTAGTTGGGAGGAGTACCTACCATTAGCGGAATTCGCTTATAACAATAGTTATCAAGCGAGTATTCAAATGGCTCCATACGAGGCCCTATATGGACGAAAGTGTCGTACTCCTACATGTTGGACGGAGTTGGGAGAAAGACAAGTTCTGGGTCCAGAATTGGTAACCGAGACGGAAGACAAAGTCAAGGTGATTCGATCTCGTCTCAAGGAAGCATCGGATAGGCAGAAGTCTTATGCCGATCTCAAACGCAAGGAAGTGGAGTATGCTGTGGGAGACAAAGTTTTCCTGAAAGTGTCGCCTTGGAAAAAGGTGTTGAGATTTGGACGGAAAGGGAAGTTAAGCCCAAGGTTCATCGGGCCATATACTGTTGTGAAGCGAGTAGGACCAGTGGCTTATCAGCTAGAGCTGCCGGCAGAACTGAGTCAGATCCATGACGTATTTCATGTATCAATGCTGAGACGGTATCGGTCAGATCCTTCGCACGTTGTGCCAGTAGCAGAGATTGAGGTGAACTCGGATTTATCTTTTGAGGAAGAACCGGTTCAGATTGTAGACCGAGATGTGAAAGTTCTACGAAGGAAGGCAGTGCCTTTAGTGAAAGTGTTATGGCGGAACCACAGAGTGGAAGAAGCTACGTGGGAGCCCGAGGAGGTGATGCGGCAGCAATACCCCCATCTCTTTTGATCAAGGAATTTCGAGGACGAAATTTATTTTAAGGGGGTAGAATCAGTAACATCCCAAATATGGGGTTATTTGGAATTTGACTATTTTCTTATTATGAACTGCTGTGATATTATTAATGGAATAATAGAGCTTAATTTAAGGCTTTGAGTGTGCCGGTTTGATAGGGAAATTTCAGTTTTTAATTTTAAAAGAAGGGAGCCTTAGTAAGTGGGTGTTATAAGAATAAATGTGGGTAATTTAACACTAAGAAGCCCTTGGTAAAGTGGCAAAGCAAGCCCACTTAAGAGCTAGCATGTGACGCCACCAAGGAACAAGGGAGAGCCTTGGTTCGAGTCACAAAATCCTCCTTTTTGTTTTTATTTGGACGGCACAAGGGGGGAGAGTTTTTCTCCCTTCAAACTCTTTTATTAAGTGTTGTTATTAAAGGATAATAGGAGAGTTTTATTTGCTTAATTATAGTATTAATAAAAGGGATAATGGATGGATTATTAGGAGATTATTGTTTGATGAATTCAAGCTATTTTGAATTAAATCAAATAGGTGGCCAAGAGGATTTTTAGGAGTTGTGCGAATTTGAACTCCTTGAGCAAGGAGAGTGGACTGCAAGGGTACTAGGGAGTGCCCAAGTTTCTTTTACTTCTTTTCCTATTAGCCGAATTCTCCCAAAAGTCCCCCATTTTCTACTTTCTCTTCTCCATCCTCTCTAAACCGAAAGCACATCCCCTAAAACCTTTCTTTTCTTTTCCCAACCTCTTTAGCCGAAACTCCACATTCAAATTCCCTTTTCTTTATTTCTTTGTCAACCGAACCTCTACTCCTTGTTGCAAAACCCCAACACCCTTTTCTCTCCATTATTTACCTTTTACCGAATGTTCAAGCAAGGGTAATCTTCTCTAAACTCATCTCCAATCGGTTCATAAGGTAGGTAGGTATGGCCGAATGCCATCTTTCTTCTCCTCTGTGTTTTTGTCGATTTCTAATAGGGGGAATAAGTGCCGATTTCGGCAATGATTAAGTCTTCTAAACAAGAAGTAACCGATTCCTGTTGGGTACTCAGGGAAGTGAAGCAGTCGATTCAGGCCCCGATCTCTAGCATTCGAATTGTGGTACGTAATTGCAAGATCTACCGTAGTTGGTCGGTTGATATTCGTTTTAGCCAAGGCTACTAACTTGTTGAGTGCCGATTCTTGGAATCGAAGCGGTTCGGGAGTTGGGTGTTGCGGTTGGTGTCCAAAAGTGTGAAGGTGAGATTTCGGGTTCACAAGGAACCCTTCCAATAACTGATTTGGCCGAATAGGCCCTAAGACTAATTCCATAGTTGGCCGAATATAGGTACAAAGTGAGATCTAGGGTGGCCAACGTTCCTTTTCGGATTTAGACTTCTCATCAACATCGTGTGTGTACATACACACTTATAGCGATTAATGTTGTGTTATATATGTTTTGTATGTAAATCGCTTGATGTAGATGCGGATTGGTACCTTAACGGTACAAGTGAGGATCCCGTAAGTCTCTCATTGATATGAGATTACTTTAATGCTTTTGGGAAGCATGGTTTATTGATACATGTGATGAATGCATGAGATCTGTTATTAACTTGCTTACCTACTATGGGCTATATGAGAGGAGGGGGCGGTGATGTTTCGTCTTGACGAGCACCGGTGTTTTGGTAACACACTGCGTGACTATATGTCACCAGAGGTTTGGTACCTCCAGAGGTTTGGCACCTCATAGCGACTTGTCCTCGTGGTTAATACCACCGTGGGTTGGCCCCACTTGAGATATGGGATCGCTCCGGTGATTTGGTATCACACGATGGGTTGGCCCCATCACCCGATTTGCGCTCTACGGACACCGGTGCTTTGGTAGCACATTGTGACTATATGTCACCAAAGGGTTTGGCACCACCAAAGTTTTGGTAACACATTGTGACTACGGTCACCAAAGTGGTTTGGTACCACATGGGGTAGACAAAGGCGTTGGGTTGGCTAGGTTGGGTACACGATACTCTGCATAATTAACTGTTATATGTTGTGTATGAAATGTTGTATTAACCGGGGGAAGGGTTACATACTGAGTCTTGGTGACTCACCTTCTCCTTTAACATTTTTCAGGTGACTCGTAGATGGCGGTTGAGGAGCCGGTTGGACTCGAGGTGGCCATGCAGTGGATTTAAATTTATAGGACTTTAAATTTGGTTAATTTTATTTTGGGTTGTAATAAGGCCTCCATAAACTTTATTTGTGTTTTTTTTATATGTTGGATATCTACTTTAAACTATATTATTAAATTGAACTAAAATCACATGTTTTCTTAAGTTAACACGAAAAAGTTTAATCGTGCCATCGGGCACACTTGAAACTGGTATAACAATTGGACTTAATTAAATTTCCAAATTAAATCTAAGGGTAGCTTTGGCAAGATAACCGAAAACGAGAAGCTTTAAATAAAAATTAAATAGGTATCGAAATGGTGTTCACAAGGTTTTTCTCCGTAACAAATCAAACTCGGTCGTAATGTTTGGGCCGGGTTTGGGTTGTTACACGCCAACTTATCAAGCAAATAGTCAATGCATACCGGTATAAAATGGGTTGACTTTGTAAGTCTATCAACCACAACCCACACAGTATCTTTCTTTTTCGGTGTCAAAGGTAGACCCGTCACAAAATCCATAGTAATACGGTCCCATTTCCACTCGAGAACCATAATAGGCTGAAGTAGACCCGAAGGTACTTGGTGTTTAGCTTTCACTTGCTGACAAATCAAGCATTTCGATACAAACTCAGAAATATATTTCTTCATACTCGTCCACCAATACTGTTTCTTCAAGTTATTGTACATATTTGTACTGCCGGGGTGAATTGACAGACAACTAATATGTGCCTCATGTAAAATTTTTCGAATAAGCTCATCATCTTTCGGTACACAAAATCTATCTTGGAACATCAAATATCCATCAGAACTAATCTGAAAATCTGACTCAACACCCGACTCACACTGAATTCTTTTGGCTTGCATGTAACGCCCCAAATTTTAGGCCTAGGAGAAATAGGTTTTGAAACAAGGGAATAGTTAGGAGACTGCACATAGGTATTTAGTTGTACAAGAAAATGGCACAATTGAATGCTTGCCTTAATGGTTAAGTGAGTTTGGAGTGTTTGGGAATGTTTGGGAAGTCCTGGGTTTAAACATAGGCTTTAGCAAAATTTTTAATTTTCAAGTGAATAAGGCCCTTGGTTCTGGAGTGTAAGCTTTAAGAATAATTGTGGCAGAAATGTGACACAAAATAACTTGTAGTCCAGTGGTAAGTGGCGTGTTTAAGGCTGCAAGGGAGCTCAAGTTCGAGTCGCATGATGCGCAAGGGAGTATTTATTTTATTTCCTTGCAGCATGAGAAGTGGAGTTAGACTGAAACTCTGTAAGGTGAAGTTTGAATTGGTCTTGGAGGGTTTTGTGGAGTAAATCAAGGAGGATATTGGGGAGAAAATCAAGGAATTTTAAAATGAGAGGTTGGTAAGGTGTTGTGGTCGATTGGGACTCTAAGGCTTTAGTGGGATTCGGCTAGGGGGAAATAGGGAGCATTTTCGGCACCAGGCATTTCTTTGTTCGGTTTTGTGAAGGTTGAAAGAAGACTGCCAAATTTTCTTTGGGATTTTTACCATTCGGGGTTTGTTTCGGGTTTTGCTATTGAGGTGACCAAAATTTCTACTACTTTCTTCCTTCCTACATTTACCGAATAGGTAACTTTCTTTTTGGTCTTATTTTTCTTTCTTTGCTGAATTCTCTTTCCTCTCTCACTTTTGGTTCTGCTTCTTCTTTTCCTCCTGAATCCTTCTCCTCTCGGCCTCCCTTCTAAATCGAACCTACTATCCATCTTCTTCTTCTCTACTTCCCACTCTCATCCAATCATAGCCGAATTCTTCATAAGGCTTTTTGTGTACGTTCAGTTTATCATCTTTCCCTATTGTGCTTGGCCGAATATACCTAAACTATTCCAACCGATTCCATCATCATCAATTTTGGTAAGTCTTCCAAATTTTTTTCCAAGTGAGTTATTTCATTAGCACTGTGTTTCTAAGCCACGCTTATTTTGTTCTTAGGGTTCTAAATCTCTAGAAGAGAAAGGAGGAGTCTCTAGGGTACAGAGGCGTTCCAAATCTTCCCCTTCACCAACTGATTGATTATTGGGGTAAGTTGGGTAAGGTGGGCCGATTAGGCTGTGATGTTGGTGTTGGGTTTGTTTTAAATCACATTCTAGTGAACAGATCTGTCTAATAAGAATCGTTGCTTAAACAGATAATCATCAGGAGCGTGGAACAGTGGCATAGCCAACAATCTTAGAAGTGTAGGCCATATTTCATTCAATCGTGGTAGGTGATTGTTTAAGTGTGGTTAAGTACTTGAAAATATCCATTATTGAAGGGCTGATCGAATATTCAAATCAATGTAGGTTGGTGCCAAGAGGTGTTTCTCTAGCTCTCGTGAAAAAGGTGTGTAATCACACTATCTCCTCTGCGAATCGGCAAAAGCCAAAAAGCCGAACCTTCGGCATATGAGGCCTCACGAGCGTGCGATTGCTCGCATGGTAAATCGAACCCACAATCATGGGCAATAGACTGTAGAGGCCACTACGAGCGTTCTCGCGCTCTTGGGTCGTTATGGGCCTCGTTTGGCTGAAATGGGCCGTGTGGGCCTAATGGGATCGTGGGCCCCACACAGATAAAATTCACGAAAAGTGGCAGATACTGTATTGGGTTATGTAGTTCGCATAGCCGTGACTGAATTTGGGCTGGATGGGCCACATGAACGTGTGGGCCCACTTGGGCCGAATATTGGGCTTTGGGCCCATTTACACCGTTTTGATCATATAGGTTATCTGTGTCACTCGAGGCGACTTTGGACCTTTGGAAAGGTCGTTATCTGCACTGAAACCCTAAAAAGGTAAAATGACCAAAATACCCCTAAAGGTTAAAATTACTATTTTACCCCTAATAGATGGAAATTACCATTTTACCCCTAGAGATAAGTCGACTGATGAATGTATATTATTATATGACTGTACTGAGTAGGACATACTGCATACACGAGATATTTATGACATGGCATACTGCATGGGGTTGGGATACTGTTATGAAGGAAGAATATCATTATCGTGGCCCGCTGCAAAAATCATTCTCGGCGGCTTTGTTGCGATCATCGATATTAGCGGCTTTGCCGCAATACTAGCGACTCGATCGTTATTGTTAATGCGCCTATGCCGCAAAGATTGGTGTGTTGGCTGGGTGGGTCGATTTTATCCCCACATGGTGTGTTGGTTGGTACAGGTGGTGTGTTGGCTGGATTAGGGTGGGTTGCATATGTGCACCATACAGAGATCTTCAGAATGGGCTAAGGCCCACACAAAGATCATCTTCGAATAGGCCTCAGCCCGCACTATTACTGCATGATAGGGGATTACACACTGAGTTCTCGTAACTCACCCTTTTCTTTTAACTTTACAGGTAATCCCTAGCCTTAGACGATTTGGAGCTGCGAGAGACTCGGAGGTGGCCACACGTTCGCTAATATTTTAAGACCTAGTAATTTAAATTTTTATATTGTTTTGATATTTATGTAATAAGTCCTCTGGTGATTTTAATTTCATCTAATTGGGTTTAATTTCTTATTTTGAAACTGCCAAACTGATACAAATAAGTTTTCAAAAATAATAGCTGTTTTAAAAGACAAACACACATTTTCAAAATTCAAAATGACATTAATTAGAGTAGCTTCCGCGGGTTTTTAACCAACTAAGATACCAACAGTAACAAACATGGCGATCGTTTAAAAACGGTTTTCTCTCAACAAGCCTGATTTCGAAAAACACTTTGATGTGACACGTCAGATTCGGTCGTAGCGTCTAGGCCGGGTTTGGGGTGTTACATTGCAATTCACTATCGCTTTTCTGAGCTTCACAAATCTCTTGGAGAAACATTGGTCTAACTCTCAACTCAGCCAGAATAGATCCATCATTCGATAAGGCCAACCGTGTGTACATAGCTCTCAATGCCAACAAAGATTTTGTAACAGTCTGAATTTGACCCTAATCGGAACGGTGGTTTCGGGACCACGAATCTAAGTCCGATTAATAATTAAATATTATCTTCTGTCTTAATTATATGTGAATTAGTATGTGTGAAATTTTCGTAAGCTAATTTGTCTGTCTATGTGTTCAATTTGACAAAAAGGATTAAATTGCATAATTTGTAAAAGTGGCCTTTTATTTGATTAACGGCTAAATTAGTGTGGCTTTTAAGTGTTAAGGGCTTATGTGGCAATTTAGCCACTATTTTGGTTAGTGGACGACATGGGTAAGGAAATATGTATATATATATATGTGTGTTTTCATATATACATATTAAATTTTATAAGTTAAAGTTATATTATATTTATTTATAAGTTATATTTATATTATAATAAAAGAAACATGGTTATTGGATGACTGAAAGACAATCATACCCTTACTATATGTTTGTTTTATTTGATTCATGAAAGGCTAAATTGGTAACTTAGTAAAGTGATGATATATATGTTATTTGTAATAAAATAATAAAGCCATAGTTCATCTTTTTGGAAGCCATAGCCGAAAGTTAGCAAAAGAGAAAGAAAGAAAAACCTAAACATATTCGGCCTTGTCCAAGCTTAATTTAGATCAAGAACAAAGAAAAAACGGACTTGGATCGGGGAAAGTGAAAATTATCGAATAGCTGGTTTTTTCCGTCTGACGATATCTGAGGTAAATCTATAAGCAATTTAATACCGTTAATATCGGTTATAACCTTGATTACATGCTGAATTATGAATTTATAAATGTGAATTTGGCCAAAGCCGAATGTGGTAAGTGATTTAATAATGAAATGTAGTTAAATTTAAATGAATTGATATGTTAAAGTGATATGAATTATGTGTGATATAAGTGATTTTGGTAATATGTAATGTGTATGAGATGGTTTAATAATATCGATATTTGGGCTTCGAGCCTAGCAGGCCTTGTGCCGGCTTATTGCCTAGCAGGCTAAATGCCAGTGATTAAATTTCAGACCTCGGGTCTAGCAGGCTAAATGCCGGTGATTAAATTCCAGACCTCGGGTCTAGCAGGCTTAGTGTCGCAGTGTGTTTGTGCTTTGTTGCCTAGCGTGCTTAATGACGGTGATTTATTATAAATAGAGGATTCATGGATCATTAATAAGGTGGAATGTAATTACTGCAAATAAGCTAAATGCTCAGGTAATCATAAGCTTCACAGTTGCAAGGAATAAGGTAAGTTGTTATATTACTATTCGAAGTGAGTAATATGTGATATAGTTGAAGTATTTTTGTAATATTTTAATATGTGCATTTGGTCTTACAAATAATGAGTATGATATATTGGAATTTAATCTTGGTTGTGCCTTTAAGACTCGACCATATGTGTAAATGCTATATGTGAGGGTAAATGGATATGTTTACCTATGAGTATGATTGATTATATGTGGTTAATATGTATATTGTACTTACTTGATTTGGTTATATGTGGATACATATTACATTTATGTGTATTCGGTGAGTTTGCACAATTAAGGTGAGATAAGGAAATTTTGAGGTTATCAAGGAAAAGGGTATTAGCATTCGGCATTAGTAGATCATTTAAGTACTAAGCTTTGAAATTGTATGATATTAAATTTGGATTGAAAATGTTTGAATGATCATTTGATTTAATACTTTCGCTTAAGACTTACTAAGCTAGTTAGCTTACTTTGTGTGATATGTTTTCATTCTGTTTTATAGATTTTGACCAAGCTACAAGCTCAGCTGATCGTCTACGAAGTCAACCACGCTATCAAATTATTTTGGTACCTAAAGAGTTGAATTTTTGAACTTAAGGCATGTATAGGCTAGCTTAATGTTTGAACGACATTTTGTTGATGTATATAAGCCATGTGAAAATGGCTTGATCATGACGTTATTGTGGTATATACATATTCGGTCATATTATAAGCTCATTTTGGTAACTATGTTATATGGCATGTGAGTATAATATTTTGATTATATGGCTTGATTGGAAAATGATGTGAATAGCTTATGATTAGCTCATTTTTTTGATAATCTTGATGCTTGGTATGATTTGTCTTTGAGTATGGTTATAAAATTCACCTAGTAGAGGGATAAAAATGAATATATATATTTGATTTTGTATTGATTATTTTGATTAAATTGTAAAGGCAATGTGTGCACATATAATATGCTTGAATGATTTGCATATTAGGAACATTTGGCGAATGCAAAATAATGAATAAGTCATATAATTATTTTTGGTTCAATTATACGCATGCAAACGAATTAAGGTGTGTGTACATTGGTTCGATTGAGTGTTTGGATCTATTTGAATTCGGTATAAGTAATGTACATGTGATTTCATATATGTTTATTTAAATGCCATGATTGTTATCTAGTTTAAGAACTAATTATGAGCATGTGTATATTCGGTTAAGGTGGCTTTAATTACTAAATGAATAGAACTTTTCGTTAGTCGTTGCAATGACCCATTTGGAGTATATATGTGCACAAACTTATAATAGTTAGTCGAGTGTGTTTTGGTCTTACTGAATGATATGACATTGTCTTTTAAATGAACTTAAATCTAATTAATAACGTACATGATATACTTGGGTAATGTTAGTCAATTGAATGAAGTATGTTTTAAATTATCTTTGATAGATATGGTTGGTTTAGTTGTTTGAGTACTTAGTAAATAAATAAAGATACGGTAAATTAGGCTTATGGTATTTGCATTGTTGTGTGGTATGAATAAAATGTACATAACATGTTCGGCTTATGTTCTTTGATGATTGTGCCGCATATGACTTAGGTTTAGTATGGTAAGTATGTTTTATGCAATTAAATGTAATATACATTTATATGCATATGTGATCGTTTTAATTTATTTGTATTATTATATAAGTATGTCTATTTATGACTTAAGTGATTGATTAAAAGTTGTGACTTAAATAGTAATGCCCCGTAACCCTAATCCAGCGACGGATACGGGTTAGGGGTGTTACATTTTATTGGTATCAGAGCTTACAGTTTAGTCGATTCTAGGACTACCGTAGCACGTGTGAGTCTAGCTATACATGTCTTAATTTATAATGCGATAGTGTGATGACTTCTGACATTTGAGTTGTGTTTTTATATAGTAAATGGATCCCGATAGAGCAGTAGCTGATGATGTTCAGAGCGTAGTGCCTGATCCTGCGCATGGGTCAGTGCCGGTAGACTCTCGACCTATTTCGAGTAGCCATGAGGGGGAGGCTAAGCAAGCCTTCTACCAGATGATGAAAGAATGGTTTACTCAATATATCCGGACTAATCCGGCTGTGCAACAACCTCCACCCCCGAATAATCCATTTCCGATACCTATGGTACCTCCGATAATAGATCCGATGAGATTTGGCAGGCCTCCTGTAGATACAATTAGGAAACACGGGGCCGAAGAATTTAAAGCTAATGATGATGATGATGCAGAACAAGCTGAGCTGTGGCTTGATAATACTATCCGTGTGCTTGACGAGTTATCATGTACTCCGGATGAATGCTTGAAGTGTGCTATATCCTTATTACGGGACACCGCATATCACTGGTGGAATACACTAGTATCGGTGGTTCCGAAAGAGAAAGTGACTTGGGATTTCTTTCAGACCGAGTTCCGTAAGAAATATATCAGTCAGAGATTCATTGATCAAAAATGAAAAGAATTTCTGGAATTGAAATAGGGTCGTATGACCGTGACTGAGTATGAGCGGAAATTTGTGAGACTGAGCCAATATTCTCGTGAATGTGTGTCAACTGAGGCTATTATGTGTAAAAGATTCGAAGACGGTTTGAATGAAGACATTAAGTTGCTGGTCGGCATACTCGAGATTAAAGAGTTCATGGTACTTGTTGAACGAGCTTGTAAAGCCGAAGAGCTTGGGAAAGAGAAAAGAAAAGCCAAATTTGAAGCTAGAGACATTCGTAAAAGATCATCGAGTAAAACCTTTCATTCTGTATCGAAGAAGTTCAAAGATGAATCCAGTCGACATAAGGCTACTTCAGACTTCTCTAGACGAGATCGACCTCCTGCGGGTTCCCGAGCTACTTCGATGGCCAGTGTTGGTAATGTTCAACAGAACCAGGTTGAGTGTAAGCATTGTGGGAAATGGCATTCCGGGAGTTGTAGATTCCGTGATTGGTCCTGTTTTAAATGTGGATCGTTGGATCATTTTATTCGGGAGTGCCCGATGCTAGCCGAGCAAAATATTGCTCAGAATACAAGACCGAGCAATGTATCAGCGCATGGCAGACCACCCAGGCATTTGGGAAATGTAAGTGGCAGTCAGAAAGGAACCAAAGATAATGCAGTTCGATCAGAGGCTCGTGCACCTGCTAGAGCATATGCTATACGCACCCGGGAGGATGCTTCTTCCCCAGATGTTATTACCGGTACTTTCACTCTTTATGATACTATTGTTGTTGCGTTGATTGATCCTGGTTCGACTCATTCTTATGTGTGTGAAACTTTAGTATCCAGTAAGACTCTTCCTGTTGAGTCTACTGAGTTTGTGATTCGGGTATCAAACCCCTTGGGTCGATGTGTTCTGATTGATAAAGTGTGTAAAAGTTGCCCGTTGATGATTCGAGATTCATGCTTCCCAGCTGATTTAATGTTGTTGCCTTTCGACGAGTTCGATATAATTTTGGGAATGGACTGGTTGACCTTGCACGATGCTGTTGTTAATTGCAAAAGAAAGACCATTGATTTAAGATGTCAGAACGGTGAAATTATTCGGATTGAATCTAATGATCTGAATGGGTTACCAGCAGTGATATCTTCGATGTTAGCTCGGAAGTATATGAGAAAAGGGTATGAAGCTTATTTGGCCTATGTGCTTGATAGTAAAGTGACTGAGAAGCAGATTGAATCCGTACTAGTTTTGTGCGAATACCCAAATGTGTTTCTTGAAGAATTACCGGGTTTACCACCAGTTCGAGAAATAGAGTTTGGCATTGAATTAGTACCAGGAACGACTCTGATTTCAATAACTCCGTATCGGATGGCACCTACAGAATTAAAAAAGTTGGAAGTACAGTTGCAAGAGTTAACAGATAGGGGCTTTGCACGATCGAGTTTTTCTCCTTGGGGAGCACCAGTTCTATTTGTGAAAAAGAAAGATGGGACTATGCGAATGTGCATTGATTATCGGCAGCTAAATAAGGTAACCATAAAGAATAAATATCCATTGCCTCGGATTGACGACTTGTTTGATCAGTTGAAAGGGGCTTCAGTGTTCTCAAAGATAGATTTGAGGTCAAGTTATTATCAGTAGTGAGTCAGAGATTCAGATGTGCCAAAGACTGCTTTCCGGACGAGGTATGGACACTACGAGTTTTTGGTTATGCCTTTCGGACTCACTAATGCACCTGCTGTTTTTATGGATCTCATGAATCAAATTTTCAGTCAGTATTTGGATTGGTTTGTGGTAGTGTTTATAGATGATATTTTGATCTACTCCAGAAATGAAACCGAGCATGCCGAGCATCTGAGGCTTGTGCTACAAACTTTGCGAGATAAATAGTTGTATGTAAAGTTTAGTAAATGCGAGTTTTGGCTGAGTGAAGTCATTTTTCTGGGTCACGTTGTTTCAGCATTAGGTATTCGGGTTGATCCGAATAAAATATCGGCTATACTCGATTGGAAACCACCGAAAAATGTTTTTGAAAGTCGAAGCTTTCTGGGACTTGCTGGTTACTACAGACGTTTTGTGAAAGGTTTTTCTATGATAGCTACCCCGTTGACAAAGCTATTATAGAAAGATGTTAAGTTTGAATGGTTGGAAAAGTGTCAGAAAAGTTTCGATCAGTTGAAAGCTCTTTTGACCGAAGCTCCAGTGTTAATTCAGCCTGAATTGGGTAAAGAATTTGTTGTTTATAGTGATGCATCTTTGAATGGTTTGGGTTGCGTGTTGATGCAGGAAGGCAAATTCGTAGCCTATGCTTCGAGACAATTGAAGCCACACGAAAGAAATTACCCGACGCATGATTTAGTGCTAGCAGCCATTGTGTTCGCGTTAAAGATATGGCGTCATTATCTATTTGGTGAGAAATGTCATGTTTATTCAGATCACAAGAGTTTGAAGTATTTGATGACTCAGAGAGATTTGAACCTGAGACAACGCAGATGGTTAGAGCTGTTGAAAGATTACGAATTAGTGATTGATTATCATCCGAGAAAAGCTAATGTTGTTGCGGATGCTTTAAGTCGAAAGTCATTATTTTCTCTTCGTGCATTAAACGCGCATATGGTTATGTCTGATGATGGTTCGGTAGTAGCTAAATTAAAACCAAGACCGTTGTATAGTCAAAAAATTTGTGATGCTCAGAAAGTTGACAGAGATTTGTTGGCAAGACGAGTTCAGTGTGAGAGCAACATTGAGTCAGAGTTTCGAATTGATGAGAATGACTGTTTGAAGTTCAAAGATCGAATATGTGTTCCGAGAAATTTGGATATGATTCAGATGTTATTGAATGAAGCTTATGGCAGTCGATTATCTGTTCATCCGGGTGGCACGAAAATGTATAACGATCTGAAACAGTTTTATTGGTGGCCTGGTATGAAACGGAACATATCTGAATTTGTCTCAAAGTGCTTAGTTTGTCAGCAAGTAAAGGCCGAACATCAGGTGCCTTCTGGGTTACTTCAGCCGATCATGATAACTAAATGGAAATGGGACAAAATTACTATGGATTTTGTATCCGGCTTACCAATGACACCGAGCAAGAAAGATGCAATTTGGGTTATAGTAGATAGACTAACCAAATCAGATCATTTTGTTCCTGTTCGTACGGACTTTTCGCTCGATAAACTTGTAGAGTTGTACGTATCTCAAATTGTGAGATTACATGGTGTGCCTACTTCTATTGTTTCAGACAGAGACCTGAGATTTACGTCGCAGTTTTGGAGGAAATTGCAAGATGCTTTAGGTACTAAACTACACTTTAGCACTGCCTTTCATCCGTAGACAGATGGTCAATCCGAACAAACCATTCAGATACTTGAGGATATGTTGAGATGTTGCGTCCTCGAATTTGAAGGTACATGGGAACGATACTTATCTTTGATTGAATTTGCTTATAACAATAGTTTTCAATCTAGTATCAGAATGGCACCCTACAAAGCATTGTACGGTCGTAAATGTCGTACACCTTTATACTGGACCGAGCTCAGTGAAAACATGATACACGGGGTTGATTTGATTAAAGAAACTAAACAGAAAGTGGTAGTAATCCGTAACAGTTTGAAAGCTACGCCAGATCGTCAAAAGTCATACGCTGATTTGAAACGTAAAGACATTGAGTTTCAGATCGAAGACCGGGTATTTTTGAAAGTTTCACCGTGGAAGAAAGTACTCAGATTCGATCATAAAGGCAAGTTGAGTCCGAGATTCATTGGACCGTATGAAATTACAGAGCGTGTTGGGCCTGTTGCTTATAGACTAAGGTTGCCCTCTGAGTTAGAAAAGATACACAATGTATTTCATGTTTCGATGCTTCGTAGATATAGATCTGACCTGTCACATGTAATTGCCCCATCTGAGGTTGAAATCTGATCTGATATGACGTACGAGGAGGAATCGATCCGTATTTTAGCTCGTGAAGTGAAAGAGTTGAGAAAAAAGAAAATTCCGTTAGTAAAAGTAATATGGAATTGTCATGGAATAGAAGAGGCTACGTGGCAGCCTGAGGATTCAATGAGACAACAATATCCGACTCTGTTTAACGGTAAGATTTTTGGGGACGAAAATCCCTAAGGGGGGAGAGTTGTAACAGTCTGAATTTGACCCTAATCGGAATGGTGGTTTCAGGACCACGAATCCGAGTCTGATTAATAATTAAATATTATCTTCTATGTTAATTATATGTGAATTAGTATGTGTGAAATTTCCGTAAGCTAATTTGTCTGTCTGTGTGTTCAATTTGACAAAAAGGATTAAATTGCATAATTTGTAAAAGTGGCCTTTTATTTGATTAACGGCTAAATTAGTGTGGCTTTTAAGTGTTAAGGGCTTATGTGGCAATTTAGCCACTATTTTGGTTAGTGGACGACATGGGTAAGGAAATATGTATATATATATATATATGTGTGTTTTTATATATACATATTAAATTTATAAGTTAAAGTTATATTATATTTATTTATAAGTTATATTTATATTATAATAAAAGAAACATGGTTAGTGGATGAATGAAAGGCAATCATACCCTTATTATATGTTTGTTTTATTTGATTAATGAAAGGCTAAATTGGCAACTTAGTAAAATGATGATATATATGTTATTTGTAATAAAATAATAAAGCCATAGTTCATCTTTTTGGAAGCCATTGCCGAAAGTTAGCAAAAGAGAAAAGAAAGAAAAACCTAAACATATTCGGCCTTGTCCAAGCTTAATTTAGATCAAGAACAAAGAAAAAACGGACTTGGATCGGGGAAAAGCGAAAATTATCGAAGAGCCGGTTTTTGCCGTCCGACGATATCCGAGGTAAGTCTATAAGCAATTTAATACCGTTAATATCGGTTATAACCTTGATTACATGCTAAATTATGAATTTATAAATGTGAATTTCGCCAAAGCCGAATGTGGTAAGTGATTTAATAATGAAATGTAGTTAAATTTAATTGAGTTGATATGTTAAAGTGATATGAATTATGTGTGATATATGTGATTTTGGTAATATGTAATGTGTATGAGATGGTTTAATAATATCGATATTCGGGCTTCGAGCCTAGCAAGCCTTGTGCCGGTGAAGTGTATCGGGCTTATTGCCTAGCAGGCTAAATGCCGGTGATTAAATTTCAGACCTCGGGTCTAGCAGGCTAAATGCCGGTGATTAAATTTTAGACCTCGAGTCCAGCAGGCTTAGTGTCGGTGTGTGTTTCAGGCTTTGTTGCCTAGCAGGCTTAATGCCGATTATTTATTATAAATAGAGGATTCATGGATCATTAATAAGGTGGAATGTAATTACTGCAAATAAGCTAAATGCTCAGGTAAGTATAAGCTTCATAGTTGCAAGGAATAAGTTAAGTTGTTATATTACTATTCGAAGTGAGTAATATGTGATATAGTTGAAGTATTTTTGTAAGATTTTAATATGTGCATTTGGTCTTACAAATAATGAGTATGATATATTGGAATTTAATCTTGGTTGTGCCTTTGAGACTCGACCATATGTGTAAATGCTATATGTGAGGGTAAATGGATATGTTTACCTATGAGTATGATTGATTATATGTGGTTAATATGTATATTGTACTTACTTGATTTGGTTATATGTGGATACATATTACATTTATGTGTATTCGGTGAGTTTGCACAATTAAGGTGAGATAAGGAAATTTTGAGGTTATCAAAGAAAAGGGTATTAGCATTCGGCATTAGTAGATCATTTAAGTACTAAGCTTTGAAATTTTATGATATTAAATTTGGATTGAAAATGTTTGAATGATCATTTGATTTAATACTTTTGTTTAAGACTTACTAAGCTAGTTAGCTTACTTTGTGTGATATGTTTTCATTCTGTTTTATAGATTTTGACCAAGCTACGAGCTCGGGGATCGCTCACGAAGTCAACCACGCTTCTCGAATTATTTTGGTACCTAAAAAGTTGAATTTTTGAACTTATGGCATGTATAGGCTAGCTTAATGTTCGAACGACATTTTGTTGATGTATATAAGCCATGTGAAAATGGCTTGATCATGATGTTATTGTGGTATATACATATTCGGTCATATTATAAGCTCATTTTGGTAACTATGTTATATGGCATGTGAGTATAATATTTTGATTATATGGCTTGATTGGAAAATGATGTGAATAGCTTATGATTAGCTCATTTTTTTGATAATCTTGATGCTTGGTATGATTTGTCTTTGAGTATGGTTATAAAATTCACTTAGTAAAGGGATAAAAATGAATATATATATTTGATTTTGTATTGATTATTTTGATTAAATTGTAAAGGCAATGTGTGCACATATAATATGCTTGAATGATTTGCATATTAGGAACAGTTGGCGAATGCAAAATAATGAATAAGTCATATAATTATTTTTGGTTCAATTATGTGCATGCAAACGAATTAAGGTGTACATCGGTTCGATTGAGTGTTTGGATCTATTTGAATTCGGTATAAGCAATGTACATGTGATTTCATATATGTTTATTTAAATGCCATGATTGTTATCTAGTTTAAGAACTAATTATGAGCATGTGTATATTCGGTTAAGGTGGCTTGAATTACTAAATGAATAGAACTTTTCGTTAATCGTTGCAATGACCCATTTGGAGTATATATGTGCACAAACTTATAATAGTTAGTCGAGTGTGTTTTGGTCTTACTGAATGATATGACATTGTCTTTTAAATGAACTTAAATCTAATTAATAACGTACATGATATACTTGGGTAATGTTAGTCAATTGAATGAAGTATGTTTTAAATTATCTTTGATAGATATGGTTGGTTTAGTTGTTTGAGTACTTTGTAAATAAATAAAGATACGGTAAATTAGGCTTATGGTATTTGCATTGTTGTGTGGTATGAATAAAATGTACATAACTTGTTTGGCTTATGTTCTTTGATGATTGTGCCGCATATGACTTAGGTTTAGTATGGTAAGTATGTTTTATGCAATTAAATGTAATATACATTTATATGCATATGTGATCGTTTTAATTTATTTGTATTATTATATAAGTATGTCTATTTATGACTTAAGTGATTGATTAAAAGTTGTGACTTAACTAGTAATGCCCCGTAACCCTAATCCGGCAACGGATACGGGTTAGGGGTGTTACAGATTTCCTACTCAAAGCATCGACGACCACATTCGCCTTTCCCGGGTGGTAGTCGATCACTAACTCGTAATCTTTTGTTAACTCTAACCACCTTCGTTGCCTTAGGTTCAATTCCTTTTGAGTCATCAAGTACTTTAGACTTTTGTGATCAATGAGTACTCGACATTTCTTACCATACAAATGGTGCCTCCATATTTTCAATGCAAATACAATAGCGGCTAATTCCAAATCATGGGTCGGGTAATTCTTCTCGTGCGGCTTTAAATGTCTAGAGGCATAAGCTATTACTTTGCCTTCTTGCATGAGTACACAACCCAATCCATTCAAGGATGCATCACTATAGACCACAAATTCTTTTCCTGGTTCGGGTTTTACTAAGACTGGAGTCGCAGTCAACAATGCCTTCAATTTTTAAAAACTTTGCTGGCACTTTTCTGTCTACTCAAACTTCACATCTTTTTGCAATAACCTCATCATCGGAGTAGCTATCATGGAAAACCCCTTAACAAACCGTCTGTAATAACCAGCTAGGCCCAGAAAACTTCTAACCTCGGATACGTTCCTTGGCAGCTTCTAATCCACAATTGCTGAAATTTTACTCGGGTCAACTCTAATTCCATCTCCCGAGACAATGTGCCCCAAAAATTTGACTTCTTTAAGCCAAAATTCACTTTTACTAAACTTGGCATATAATTGATTATCTCGTAAAATTTGTAAGACTGTCCTCAAATGCTCAGCATGTTCATTTTCATCACGAGAGTAAATCAATATGTCATCAATGAAGACTACAACAAATTTATCCAAATATGGCCGAAAAATGCGATTCATTTAATCCATAAACACAGCAGGGGCATTGGTTAAACCGAAAGGCATGACTAAAAATTCATAGTGACCGTACCTTATACGAAATGTGATTTTCGGTACATCCGAGTCTTTGGCCCTCAACTGATAATATCTAGACGTCAAGTCTATCTTGGACAACATAGTGGCTCCCTTCAGTTTGTTAAACAAATCATCGATCCTTGGCAATGGGTACTTGTTCTTTGCTGTTACCTTATTAAGCTGTCGATAATCTATACTCAACCTCATAGAACAATATTTATTTTTCACAAATAATACGGGAGCACCCTTTGGGGAATAACTTGGTTTTGCGAAACCTTTATCCGTCAACTCTTGCAACTGTGCCTTCAATTCTATCAACTCGGTTGGAGCCATCCTGTACGAAGCAATTGAAATGGGGGCAGTACCAGGGGCTAACTCAATGCCAAATTCAACCTCTCTAACCGGAGGCAACCCTGATAATTCTTCTGGGAATACATCTGGGTACTCATATACTATCGGTACTGACTCAATTCTTAACTCTGATTCTTTAGAATTCATCACAAAAGCAAGATAAGCTTGGTATCCCTTTCTTACATATTTCTGGGAAGACATATGAGAAATCACTACAGGTAATCGGTTCTGTTCATCTGATTCAACACGAAGAATATCCCCATTTTCACATTTTAACTCAATGAACTTCCTTCCACAATTTACTATCACATCATGAGAAATTAGCCAATCCATACCAAGAATTAAATCAAATTCATCAAACGGCAATAACATGAGATTAGCCGGAAAGTAATGACCTCTAATCATCAAAAGGCAATCCTTGCATACTTTGTCAACTAACACACATTTGCCTAGGGGATTTGACACTTTTACCACAAATTTTGTAGACTCTACAGGCATGTTCATACTAGATACTAATTTCATGCAAATATACGAATGGGTAGATCTCAGATCAATTAAAGCAACAACATGAGTATCATAGAGAGAAAATGTACCCGTGATCACATCAGGGGATGGCGCTTCTTCGCGAGCGCGAATAGCATAGGTCCTCGTAGGCGCTCTACCCTTAGATTTTACAGTCTGCTCTCTATGTAATCTTACTACTCGTTCCATTTCCCAGATTCCTCTGTTGCCTTCCTCTAGTACTTCTCGGTCTTGCACTCTAAAATTTCTCTTTTTCAACCATCTCGGGACATTCTCTAATAAAATGATCTTCGGATCCACACTTGAAACAAGCTCTCTTGTGTGCTCGGCACTCACCGGGGTGACGTCTGCCACACTGTGAACATTTCGATCTACTTGGTCGAGCATTACCAAAACTAGCAATTAAAGTGGTCTGAGCTTTGGAACCTGAGTACTGTTTACCTTTTGTAACATCCTGGAAAGGGCCTATGCATTTTCGGTTTAATTGTACGAAGTAACATGTTTTATGTACTAAGAATAAATTTTGAACAATTTTGGAAACCTGAAAATGTATGGAAATGTTAAGTTAAAAAAAATGGAAAGTGAACATTTTTGGAAACTTGGAAATGGATGGAAATGATTTGGAAATGATTCAAAATAGGAAAGTGCACATTTCTGCAAACTTGGAAATGTAAGAAAATGTCAAGTTTACAGAGCCGAACGAAAATTTTTGGAAACTTAGAAATGACTTAGAAATGTCGAGTTTTAAAGTTTAAAAGAGGAAATTAAGGCAAGGTGGCCTTAAAAGAAAAAGTTTGTGAAATTTGACACACAAACAGGCTTGGAAAAGTGGCTCAAGATGCCACTTAGGGCCTCTCAAAATGGCGCCACATGCAAGGTGTTGGGCCTGGTTCGAGTCACTTGGGAAGCAAATAAAAGAAGTTTTATTTTTGCTTCCGTAAGCTTCTGAGGTGGACGGCACAAGCCTTCTAGAAAGGAGGAGTTTTATTCTCTTTAATATTCGATTAATAAGGTGATAAATAAGGGATTTAATTTGGATTATTTTTGAAGAGATAATAAAGGATTATTCTCTAATTATATTAAATTAAGAGATAAAGCTATCAAATAAAGAAGAGTGGTGGCCAAATAAGGGATTCTGAGGAGTAGTTTCGGCTATAAAAGGAAGGAAATAGGGCTACTCATCAATTTTTCTTCCTCCTCCTCTCTCTGCCGAATTTCTGAGTGCTCTCCTCTCTTCTCTTCTCTTTTTCTTTTGTCAAGCCGAATCTATAGTCCACCATTGCCAAAATTCTCAAGTTTCTTTTCCTTATTTTATTGGAAACCAAATACCCCAAGAGAACCTCTAGTCGACTTCTCCATTAAATCCCAAAAGCCGAAACTTTATCATCTAGTCATCAAGGCCGATTCTTTAAGGGGCTTTTAACAAGGGTGCTATCGATTTCTTAAAAAGGCTAAGATCCAAAGTTTGGTTTCAATTCTTTTATATTTTAAACCTATCTAAAATTTAGGGACTAATCTCTTTTATGGATTTTGGCCGAGTTATGGAAGGGTGTTTTCGGGATATAAGAAATTGTCAACTACAAGAAGGTATCTTTCGAAACTTCTAAGATCTAAGGTAAGTTATGAATACCATTCGGCCATAAGCTATATTATTATGATTTAATGTTAGGTTGGATCTAACATGGGTACATAGGGATTTCGACAGCAATAAAGAAGCAAGGATCCAATTCGGGATTTAAGATTTAGAAGGTAAGAACAAAAGTAAATTCGGCCAAGGCCTATTTTAGTAGTAGATCTATTATTATGTGTTTTAAGCCGAAAACTAACCAATTCAAGGGATTTAGTGACTAGCTGATTTCAAAGGGGAAAAATACGAGTTTCTGGGATTTGATTAAATCATCAAATCGACACCAAGGTAAGCTTTAAGAATACAAATCCTACTAGGATTTGGTTTTCTAGCCGAATAGGCTTTATGCTAAATAGTAGGTGATTAATCAATTGTAGGAACTTGAGATCTAAGGCGAGATCGATTTCGGATTTCAGTGAAGTGGTTAAGCAAATCAGTGTGTACCCCACACTACTTCTTAATATGTTTCATGGCCTGCTTTATTAAAATATGTGATATTAAGAATATGAAAGTGGCTAGGTACCATGTTATGGTACTAAGTACTCAGTGCACGTTTCCTACTTCTACAAAGAATATGAAAAAGGTCATTAGTAACATGAGAATATGATAAGAATGTGAACTCGCATATTTATGCATATCATCATTATATGGGGCATATGGGTTTGTTTGAAAGGGGAAGTGAATGTGGTGACCTAAGACCACGAACACGGTGACCTAAGACCGTGGTATCCGAATGTGGTGACCTAAGACCACGATGAATCTGAATGTGGTGACCTAAGACCACGATGAATCAATGCGCGTGACCTAAGATCGCGATATCTGAATGTGGTGACCTAAGACCACAAATGCGGTGACCTAAGACCGCAATATGGAGTGTAGCGGAAGGAGGGTCGACTTAGTAGTCCCCACGGTGTACAGGTTGAGTTGGTACGGGGAGTGTAGCGGATGGCTTATTAGGTTTGGGTTTGGGAATGCATCATAATTTGTATGCTATGATATGAATGCGTAACATTTGTATGCCTGATTCTATTTTGATTTAGTGTTTGTGTACACATTGAGTCTGTTTGACTCACCCGTTGGGGAATATTTTTCGTGTGATGATCGATGATGGACCAGGACGGCGAGAACTTGTGGTGGCCGTGCTCAACATGAAGTTTTTATTTTATGAACTACTATTTCTATTTAAGTACTTGAATTACTTGGAAATTATTTGATGTAATAAGGCCATAAGGCCATAGTTGGATTGTTTTCCATTTATTTCTATTTATTATGATTATGAGTTTTACCTATTAAAGTTTAAGTAAAATTTTTAATATAGAGAATTGAATTCGTTTTCAACACAAGCCCAACCCAAAACAATTTTTTTCAAAATCGCACAAGTTTTCTCTAGGTAACGAAAGAATTTTGAAACCGGTTTACTTGAGGAACATACCAAATCTGGGCAAATCTCGTGGGCCGGGTTTGAGGTGTTTCAGTTTGGTATCAGAGCCCAGTTTTAAAACTCTCGGTCTATGGGCCAAGGCCCAAAGCATTTTCAAAGCGAGCCCAAATGAGTTTTTTTTGAAAATATTTTATGAAACAAGCAGGTTTTCTGGCATGGCACCTAAAGTCTCCGACCCGCAGTCCACCAGGTAAGTACCCCTAACTATTTGTGTGATTATGTGTAATGAATATTAGAAGGGTAGAAAAGGAATGGAACGTAGAATAGCATGATAGGAACTTGAACCCTAGGACTAGTCTACTCAAACACAAACACATAAGACTTAAGGAACGTTAAACAAACCCATGGCTAAGTCACTAAGTTAGGGTGTGGTAACCCCGTGGCGCATGTCCGGGATTGGATCCTAAGAGCCTCGGTATTTAAGCGAGCCCTAGTGACTCACCTCCTCTTCGCAGAATCCTACCCGTGCGTAGCTTCTGCTCACCCTAACACGCAGGGCTCGTGAGGTGTGGCAACCTCTCATGCGCATGTCTAGGAATGGTTTCGGTGGGAGCTTGGTATTTAAGCGACCCACGTGACTCACCTCCTCTCCACTCGAATCCCGCTCAGTGCGTAGCTTTGGTTCACCCCGACCAAGAGGACTCCTGGTCATAGGCTAAACATAATAACTAAAACCCGAAAGGGAATTAGCCGTGTTTTTATAAAAACAACAAAACCCTAGTTTTAGAACTCTTAAAACTTTCTTCTAAATTCATGAAAACCATCTTTACAAAATTTTCTCAAAGATTTCGATTTATACAAAAATGCCCCTAGTGGTAAAATTACCAAAATACCCTTGGTTTATAAAATGACCAACTACCCAACAGCTTTGCCAAAAATTCATTATTTTATCAATGTTCAAAAACCCTAATTTGCAAATTATCAAAAATACCTTGAATTTTGGAAATTTCAAAATTGCCCCTAACTTAAAAATTACCAAAATGACCCCGATTTCCAAAATTTTTGCAACATCACCGCTTTGAAAAGTACAATTCTCAAAAAGAACCTCAAAGTTTTGCAACCTTTGAAATATCCCCGATTTATAAGATTTTACAAATTTACCCCGCTTGGAAAAAATCACCAAAATACCCTCGAGGTCCAAAATCACCGAAATACCCTCGATTTCAAAATTTTTCAAAATACCCTAATTTAAAAATACCAAAATACTTTGTGGCAAAATAACCAAGGAACTTTTTCCTTTTGAAAAATTACGAAAATACCCTAGAGGGACGAATTACGAAAATACCCCCAGGTAGTGGAAGGAAAAAAAAACAATAACAATGAAAACTAAAACCTTTCTCTGAATGAACGAGATTTCATGATTGTTTGATGGATGTATGGATGAATGAATGGAAAGACTGGGTGCATACGAAAGAACCACTCCTAAAACTCTTTTCATAAAATTTCTTCGCGGGTAATCAAGTGAAACAAAGACTAATTCATAAAACTTCTTAATCGATCCACGACGTAGAAATGAGCTCGTCGTGGACGAGGTAGAGGAAGGATGACGGTGTCAGAACCCGTTAGATCGGGTCAAGGGTCTGACAATGAGATACCACCGCCACCACCACCCCAAGCTGTTGGTGTTGAGTAGCAAGCTCGAGACGGGGATGATGCCGTGTCGCAGTCCGTCTTTGCAAGTTTTGGAGTTGGTGGTCGGTGCGGGAGGAAATTCGGAACCCGTAAGTTCAGGCTCGAGCGCCCCGAGCTAATGGAGCCGAAATGTTTCGTGGGGTATCGTGTGTGGCACCCGGGCTCACCGAAATCGGTTGGAAGCAACAGAGCGCATCATGGATGAGCTTGACTTGACCCCGAGGAGAAGTTAAAAGGAATGGTGGCACCGCACGCCGATGAAGCGTATCGGTGGTGGTTGATCGTTCGGGATGGTGCCACTACCGAGGATCCGACTGGGAATATGTTAAGGAAGCATTTCGTAAGAAGTATGTGGGAACCGGTATACCGATGAGCAAAGGAAGGCATTTCGGGCCGGTTCAAGGGAACAAGTCCGTGGCGGAGTATGAGGTGAATTCTCGAGGTTGAGCCGATATGCTCGAGGAGTAGTGGCAACCGAGCATGAGCGCCGTGGTCTGCTTTTTAGGACGGGCTAAGGGATGATCTCGAGATCGCTGATAGCACCGCATCGTGAGGGGGAGTTTTCTGCTTTGGTAGAAAAGGCCAAGGTGGTGAGGGAATCAAAGGATTCTACAAAGCAAAGCTATGTATAGGAATAGGCCCAAAAGAGGTTTTGGAACGTCTGAAAAGGTTCATAAGAGGCCTAGAGTTGATGGGCCGCGAGGTCAGTAAGTTGGTTCAGAAGGGCGGTATCGACCTTGTGATGTGTGTGGAGAGAAGCACTTAGGAGAGTGCTGGAAGAAAATAGGAGGATGTTTTAGATGTGGGTCCAAGGACCATGTGATCAAGGATTGTCCTAAGCAATCAGATGAAAGCCGACCAACAGCTCAGAATGTTAGTCAGACTGGTAGAGGAGGACCGCAGCCTCAACGAGGTCGTGGTTCGAGTAACAGAGGTAATGGTGCTGGCAGAGGCCGTGGAACAAAAAGGCAGAGGTGCTACTAATGTTGAGGCAAGGCAACAAGGTTTGGTTTATGCGGTTCGCTGGAGGGAAGATGGAGACGCGCCGGACGTTATAACCGGTACGTTCTTTATTTTTGACAAGCCCTATTTTTCTCTAATTGATGTGGGCTCGACCCATTCCTATGTTGCATGTAGTGTAGTGGAAACACTAGGCCTAGACTCTGAACCTTCTGATAGGCAGATGACTGTAGTAAGCCCATTAGGCCTAACTATAGTGGTGGATAAGATCTTTCGGAATGTACCCCTAGAGATTTAGGGAGTGAACTTTTGGGCTGACTTAATGGAACTACCTTTCGGGGAGTTTGAACTTATACTTGGAATGGACTGGCTAGTAGAGCACCGAGCCGTATTGGATTGTGCCGCTAAACGAATGGAACTAAGGACCCCGGAGGATGAAGTAGTAGTAATGATCGAGAGAGAAGAAACTACACATCCCAACGTAGTTTCGGCGTTGAAGGTCGAGAAAATGGTTAAGAAAGGGTGCAAGGCGTTCTTAGCCTTCGTAAGTGTGTTAGGTGGAAAGGAAGAAGGTGTCATGGAGTTAGAATGGTGAAAGACTTTGAAGATGTATTTCCGAGGAATTACTGTGAATACCCCGCATAGGGAGGTGGAGTTTGGAATAGACTTACTACCGGAACAGCTCTGTGTCAATCGCCCATACCAAATGGCGCCAAATGAGTTAGTTGAGCTCAAGGCTCAAATCCAAGAGTTGTTGGATCGTGGGTTCATACGACCCAGTGTGTCTCCATGGGGAGCACCAGTTTTACTTGTAAAGAAGAAGGACGGAACTATGCGTATGTGCATAGATTATCACAATTGAATAAGTCGACCATCAAGAACAAGTATCCTTTGCCAAGGATCGATGACTTGTTCTATCAGCTGAAGGGGGCCGCAGATTCTCAAAGATAGACTTAAGGTCTGGATATCACCATTGAAGGTGAAGGAGGCGGATATCCATAAGACCGCTTTTAGGACAAGATACGACCATTTTGAGTTTGTGGTGATGCCGCTTTGGATTGACAAACGCCCAAATTGCGTTCATGGATATGATGAACCGAGTTTTTCAACCCTACTTGGATAGGTTCGTCGTTGTGTTCATCGACGATATTTTGGTGTATTCTAAGTCTGAAGAGGAGCATGATGAACATCTCCGAGTGGTGCTACAAGTGTTAAGAGAGAAGAAGCTCTATGCCAAATTCAGCAAGTGTGGATTTTGGCTTAAGGAGGTGGCATTCTTAGGGCATGTGGTATCCGCAGAAGGAATAAGAGTGGATCCTAGGAAGATCGAAGTCGTGTTGGATTGGAAACCACCTAGGTCCGTGGTCGAGATTCAAGTTTCTTAGGTTTGGCAAAGCTATTACGTAAGGTTCGTAGAAGGATTCTCGTCAATAGCCGCGCTTTGACAAAGTTACTAAGGAAGGAAGTACCCTTTGAATGGTCCGATAAGCAACAAAAGAGCTTTGACAACCTTAAGAAGGTGTTGACGGAGGCTCCAGTGTTAATCAAATGAGGGGTCGGGAAGGATTTTGTGGTGTAATCGTGACGCTTGCATACAGATTAGGATGTGTGCTAATGCAAGAAGGAAAAGTAGTCGCTATGCATCTCTCGGCAACTAAGGCCTCATGAGGTTAACTACCCAACTCATGACTTGGAACCGCAAAGCAGTGGTTTTCGCCCTTAAGGTTTGGAGGCACTACCTCTACGGAGAAAGGTCGGTGATCTACATAGACCACAAGAGCCTTAAGTATCTGTTGACTCAAAAGGAGTTGAACTTGAGGCAACGAAGGTGGGTGGAGTTGTTGAAGGACTACGATCGTTCGATAGAATATCATCCGGGCAAGGCGAATGTGGTAGCTGATGCCTTAAGTCAGAAGGTTGTGTTCGATCTAAGGGCTATGTTCGCTCACTTAAGTTTGTACGATGATGGAAGCCTGTTGGCAGAGTTGCAAGTCAAGCCCATATGGTGAAGGAGGTGAAAGAGGGACAGCTTGGTTGATAAGGATCTAAGTGCTAAGTTACGCAAGTGCGAATGAGAGTTAGAGGATTATAGTGTTAATGATGAGGAGTATTGTGCTTCAAGAGAAAGGCATGTATGCCTAAGGACAAGGAGTTAAGACAAAGGATTCTTCGACGCATATAATAGCCCTTATGCTATGCATCCCGAGGCATTAAAGCATGCATGAGAGATCTAAGGGAACAATTTTGGTGGTCCGATCTTAAGCAAGAAGTGACCAATTTGTGGGGAAATGTTTGACGTGTCGCAAGTTAAGGTTGAACACCAAGTTCCATCAGATTGCTTCAACCAATCGAGATTCCGCAATGGAAGTGGGAGAGAATTACCATGGATTTCGTTAGTGGGCTTCCCCTTACGCCTAATAAGAAGGACTCGCATGGGTGATAGTGGACCGCTTGACTAAGTCCGCGCATTTCATCCCTGTAAGAGTTGACTATTCTCTTGGTGGCTAAGTTATATGTGGCGAAATTGTGAGGTTACATGGTGTACCAAGATCGATCATCTCCGACGAGACCCAAGGTTTACGCCTCGCCTCGGGAGGGCACTTCATCAAGCTTTAGGCACTAAGTTGGACTTCACTACGACTTTTCATCCATAATCGAGACGGGCGCTTCAACGAGTTATACAAGTGTTGGAGGATATGTTGAGAGGTCAGTGATGGATTTCCGAGGAAGTTGGGAAGACTATTTGCCTTTAGCCGAGTTCGCCTACAACAACAACTATCAGGCTAGCATTCGGATGGCACCATATGAAGCATTGTATGGTCGGAAGTGTAGAACTCCTACTTGTTGGACCGAGTTAGGAGAACGCCGAGTTTTGGGTCCAGAGTTAGTGGTCGGCGAAGAGAAGGTTGAGATGATTCGAGCACGGTTAAAGGAAGCCTCGATAGGCAGAAGTCGTACGCAGACCTTAAGCGGAAGGAAATAGAGTTTGAAGTGGGAGACCAAGTGTTTCTAAAAATCTCGCCTTGGAAAAAGGTAATGAGGTTCGGTCGCAAAGGGAAGTTAAGCCCAAGGTTTATAGGGCCCTATCGAGTACTGAAGCGAGTTGGAGCAGTGGCATACCAATTGGAGTTGCCACCAGAGTTGCGGCAGATGCACGACATATTCCATGTATCCATGCTACGTCGTTACCGATCGGATCCATCTCATATGGTACCTATCGAAGAAGTAGAGCTAAGGCCTGACTTATCCTACGAGGAAGAGCCGATTCAGATATTGGAACGTGATGTGAAAGTGCTACGGAGGAAGTCAGTTCCTCTAGTCAAGGTGTTATGGCGCAATCATGGATCTAAGAAGCTTCAGGGAACCGTAAGAGGCAATGCGACAACAATACCCTCAATTATTTTAGTTAGAAAATTTCGAGGATGAAATCATTTTAAGGGGGGTAGAATTGTTACATCCTGGAAAGGGCCTACGCATTTTCGGTTTAATTGTACGAAGTAACATGTTTTATGTACTAAGAATAAATTTTGAACAATTTTGGAAACCTGAAAATGTATGGAAATGTTAAGTTAAAAAAAATGGAAAGTGAACATTTTTGGAAACTTGGAAATGGATGGAAATGATTTGGAAATGATTCAAAATAGGAAAGTGCACATTTCTGGAAACTTGGAAATGTAAGAAAATGTCAAGTTTACAGAGTCGAACGAAAATTTTTGGAAACTTAGAAATGACTTAGAAATGTCGAGTTTTAAAGTTTAAAAGAGGAAATTAAGGCAAGGTGGCCTTAAAAGAAAAAGTTTGTGAAATTTGACACACAAACAGGCTTGGAAAAGTGGCCTGAAGATGCCACTTAGGGCCTCTGAAAATGGCGCCACATGCAAGGTGTTGGGCCTAGGTTCGAGTCACTTGGGAAGCAAATAAAAGAAGTTTTATTTTTGCTTCCAGAAGCTCTGAGGTGGACGGCACAAGCCTTCTAGAAAGGAGGAGTTTTATTCTCTTTAATATTCGATTAATAAGGTGATAAATAAGGGATTTAATTTGGATTATTTTTGAAGAGATAATAAAGGATTATTCTCTAATTATTTTAAATTAAGAGATAAAGCTATCAAATAAAGAAGAGTGGTGGCCAAGTAAGGGATTCTGAGGAGTAGTTTTGACTATAAAAGGAAGGAAATAGGGCTACTCATCAATTTTTCTTCCTCCTCCTCTCTCTGCCGAATTTTTGAGTGCTCTCCTCTCTTCTCTTCTTTTTTTCTTTTGTGAAGCCGAATCTATAGTCCACCATTGCCAAAATTCTCAAGTTTCTTTTCCTTATTTTCGTGGAAACCAAATACCCCAAGAGAACCTCTAGTCGACTTCTCCATTAAATCCCAAAAGCCGAAACTTTATCATCTAGTCATCAAGGCCGATTCTTTAAGGGGCTTTTAACAAGGGTGCTACCGATTTCTTAAAAAGGGTAAGATCCAAAGTTTGGTTTCAATTCTTTTATATTTTAAACCTATCTAAAATTTAGGGACTAATCTCTATTATGGATTTTGGCCGAGTTATGGAAGGGTGTTTTCGAGATTTAAGAAATTGTCAACTACAAAAAGGTATCTTTCTAACTTCTAAGATCTAAGGTAAGTTATGAATACCATTCGCCATGAGCTATATTATTATGATTTAATGTTAGGTTGGATCTAACATGGGTACATAGGGATTTCGACAAAGAATAAAGAAGCAAGGATCCAATTCGGGATTTAAGATTTGGAAGGTAAGAACAAAGGTAAATTCGCCAAGGCCTATTTTAGTAGTAGATCTATTATTATGTGTTTTAAGCCAAAACTAACCAATTCAAGGGATTTAGTGACTAGCCGATTTCAAAGGGGAAAAATACGAGTTTCGGGATTTGATTAAATCATCAAATCGACACCAAGGTAAGCTTTAAGAATACAAATCCTACTAGGATTTGGTTTTCTAGCCGAATAGGCTTTGTGCTAAATAGTAAGTGATTAATCAATTGTAGGAACTTGAGATCTAAGGCGATAGATCGATTTCGGATTTCAAAGTTGAAGTGGTTAAGCAAATCAGTGTGTACCCCACACTACTTCTTAATATGTTTCATGGCTGCTTTATTAAAATATGTGATATTAAGAATATGAAAGTGGCTAGGTACCATGTTATGGTACTAAGTACTCAGTACGTTTCCTACTTCTACAAAGAATATGAAAAAGGTCATTAGTAACATGAGAATATGATAAGAATGTGAACTCGCATATTTATGCATATCATCATTATATGGGGCATATGGGTTTGTTTGAAAGGGGAAGTGAATGTGGTGACCTAAGACCACGAACACGGTGACCTAAGACCGTGGTATCTGAATGTGATGACCTAAGACCACAGTAATCTGAATGCGGTGACCTAAGACCGCGATATCTGAATGTGGTGACCTAAGACCACAAATGCGGTGACCTAAGACCCTCGATATGGAGTGTAGCGGAAGGAGGGTCAACTTAGTAGTCCCCACGGTTATGCAAGTTGGAACGGGGAGTGTAGCGGATGGCTTATTAGGTTTGGGTTTGGGAATGCATCATAATTTGTATGCTATGATATGAATGCGTAACATTTGTATGCCTGATTCTATTTTGATTTAGTGTTTGTGTACACATTGAGTCTGTTTGACTCACCCTGTTGGGGAATATTTTTCAGGTGATGATCAGTGATGGACCGGGACGGCAGAACTTGTGGTGGCCATGCTCAACATGAAGTTTTTATTTTATGAACTACTATTTCTATTTAAGTACTTGAATTACTTGGAAATTATTTGATGTAATAAGGCCATAAGGCCATAGTTGGATTGTTTTCCATTTATTTCTATTTATTATGATTATGAGTTTTACCTATTAAAGTTTAAGTAAAATTTTTAATATAAAGAATTGAATTCGTTTTCAACACAAGCCCAACCCAAAACAATTTTTTTCAAAATCGCACAAGTTTTCTCTAGGTAACGAAAGAATTTTGAAACCGGTTTACTTGAGGAACATACCAAATCTGGGCAAATCTCGTGGGCCGGGTTTGGGGTGTTTCACCTTTACTCCGGTTTAAAAACCCAGCTGAAGTAGCTGATCGAGTAGTAAACTCTCTTGATTTCTTGGATGAGGATTGAAATGACTTACTCAAATGTCTCTTCCTCGAGTCACGAGACTCAATTTCAGCCTTTCTTTTCTCTTTGGACAATTCCTCGGCCTTGCACGCTCTCTCTACTAGCACAACAAATTCCTTTAGTTCTAGAACACCAACAAACAATCGAATATCCTCATTTAACCCGTCATCAAACCTTTTACACATAATGGCTTCAGTGGATACACACTCCCGAGCGTACTTACTGAGCCTCACAAACTCACGTTCATATTCGGTTATCGTCATTCGACCTTGTTTTAGTTCAAGGAATTCCTTTCTTTTCTGGTCGATGAATCTTTGGCTAATATACTTCTTTTGGAACTCTTCTTGGAAAAATTCTCAATTAACTTTCTCCCTTGGTACGACCGACACAAGGGTAATCCACCACTGGTAAGCCGAATCTCTTAAGAGAGACACCACACACTTCATACACTCTTTGGGTGTACAAGATAGTTCGTCAAATACCCTGATAGTATTTTCAAGCCAAAATTCTGCTATTTCTAGATCATCATCCTTATTAGCTCGAAATTCCTCAGCTCATTGTTTTCGAATTCTATCAATCGGAGGCTTTTCTCTTGTTACCACTTCTACAACTTGAGGAGTTGCAGGGGTAGGCGGAGGAATAGGTGGGGTGGAGAGGGTTGAGCGTTCGGGTTCGTTCGAACAAACTCCGTGTACCAGGCATTCATCATGTGGAGAAAGGCTTCCCTAGCCTCTTCTCTTCCTCTGTGACTTATAGTCATTGGTCTATTCTCATTTTCAGTTGGCATCGTCCCTTGGGAGAGAGCCTACGCGTTACTTTCTACATCATCCGCCACTGCTTTGTCGGGATCCATTTACTATATGAAAACATAATTTAAATCGTCAGGAGTCGTCACACTATCATTATGTAAATACTCATACGTATGGCATGTATAGCTAGACTCATGCTTATGCTACGTTAGTCTGAGAATCGACTAAATCGTAGCTCTAATACCACTAAATGTAACACCCCTTACCCGTATTTGATGATGGAACCGGGTACGAGGCATTACTGGACTTAACTTACTTATTCGTACAAAAACGGGCAATGAACTTTCTTTTCAACTTAAACTTTTTCATTTGAACTCTTAACATCCTTATTATGGGCCTACAAGACCCAAGACATACACATGGAGTGATCTGTGACTGAACCGTAAACTTACAAACACTGTAGAAAATTTTTACCCTAAACAGGGCCATACGCCTGTGTGAAAGGAGTGACACGCCCGTGCTTCAGGCCGTGTCCAAATTAAGGGAAATTCTATTTATGACGTCAGTAGACACTTTGGGTCACACGGCCAAGCCAAATACCCGTGTGCTGGCCCGTGTGACAAACTGAATTTTTCAAAAATTAAGTGCAAGGGACACACGGCCTACCAACACGCCCATGGGGCTGACCGTGTGTCACACACGGCCTAGACACACGCTCGTGTGTCTACCCGTGTGGGCAAATGCAAGGCTATCTACCAAGCCATTTGCCACCCTGAAAAAAACCACACTTATACTATTTCTAGCAACACATGACATAACAATAATGCACCTCAAGTATTCACAATCAAGACATCTACACCTTGAATTCCACTACATTCATCGTGCACATACTTCATACTTTACTCACACAATTGCATAAACATACACTTCATGAATTTCATCATCATTGAATAGATATAACTTAACTAGTTTTGGCCGATTCTAATGGCCATTTACAAAATGAATTGAGTAACATTAATAGCCAATACATTGGCTAACCAATATAACATATAACAAAATGACCAAGTTTCTATTGTAACATCCCGATTTAGGGCCTAGTGGAAATAGTGGTGCGAGACCACAAATCTAAGTTATATGTATGAGTTTTGAGGTTTATGCTATGTTTGCAAGTTAGTGTGAAAGTTTCATGAAGCAATTTTGTTAAATTGTCGTTGAATTATCCAAAAGGACTAAATTGCAAAAGTTGCAAAATGTGAGATTCTAGAAGCTATTTGTATGAAATAGCTTTGGATTATCAATTAGAGGTCCTTAAATAGTAATTTCCAAAATTCTAATTTTTGGAAAAAAATGGGCATGAGTGGATGATATTGGAAAGTTTAGTGAGAAGGGGCATTTTAGTCATTTAACAATTAAATGATTAAAAAGGGGAAAAGATGACAAAATTTCATTCATCTTCTTCTCCAACCTACCGAAAATTTCAAGAAGCTATTGTTAGGGCTCTTCAATTTTTTAAGCTTGCTAGTAAGTGCAACCAAGCCTCGTTTTTGATATTCTTCGTATTTTTGAAGTCCTAGTAACATGAGTAAGCTATTTTTAGCTATATGTTGAGCTAGGATTGATGTTCAAAAATGTACCCATGTATGACATGCATGTATTTTGATGTTTTATGGAAGATTATGAAAGCTTGATGTAGTAGAAACATCTTTTGCTAAGTGAAATCCATGAAAAATGCGTGTAGGGACTAGTTTGTGAAAGTCTTGAGATTGGTCATACATGAGTGATTTAGTGAGAATTGATGATTGCTTTAGTTGAGTAAATGATTCGGCTAAGCATGAAAGGCTAGAAAGTTGAATGAAAATCACTTTACGAGCCTCAGGACAAAAGTGTAAATATGAGAAAGTTTAGGGGCAAAATGGTAATTTTGCTAAAGTATGAGATAAGGGTCAATTTAGTCAATGTGTGTATTGAACGGGTTGATTTATCATTTTAGATCAAGAAAGAAGAAGCCCGGATCATAACCGAGGCAAGGGCAAATGAGTGGACTAAATTGCACATCTCCATACTTTTTGAGTACCGAGGTAAGTTTACGTATAAACGATGTATCTATGCGTATAGATTGTTAATGCTAGCTAGTGTGTAGCATGATTGAGAACCTACTCGGTTCTAGTGGAATGAATGAGATAGTAGTTGTGAATGGATGAATGTATTACAAAGTAGACATGTGAATGTGTAGTGATAATGCTTGAGGGTGGGCTAAGTGCGATACCACCTTAATACTTAACAATGATGGGCTGTGTCCGATACTATTGTTAAGCATATTATTTAGTGAGCTATGTGCGGAATCACTATAATTCTCCTTTTTGGTAGGCTATGTGCGATACTACCTTATGATCCGATTGTGGTGGGCTAAGTGCGAAACCAAATGAGTAATTTAAATTTGTGTTGATGTATTATTGAGAAATAATGATGTGTTGTATTTTGAGTAAATGAGATATTGAGTGCAGGGGTGCATGTCAATGATTATGAGTATGTGACTCATGGTGTGTTGGAGATGTGGTAAGGGATAGAAAGAGTAAGCATAGTAGTGGATGTGAATTACATATGTTAGTATAATGCTAATTGTTGTTTAGCTTATACTAGAATGCTTAAATTGTTTATGTGTAAACTTACTAAGCTCAAAGCTTACTCCTTTATTTTCCCTTGTCTTATAGAGAAAAAGGATTGAATCGTGATGCGTGGATTAATCGGAAGATCGCCCACACTATCAGCACACTCTGGTACATTGGACTTAATGTTTTGTATATGGCATGTATAGAGGCTAGACAAGTTAGTGAGTTTTGTTGTAATGGCTAAGATGTGTTGGCCTTTAGATGGATAATCTATTTTGTATAATGCCATGGTTGATGGCTAATTTATTATATGAAAAGATGTAGTTATCCATGTAAGATTATGTTACAATATGATTTGAATGTAAACATGTTGTATGAGTTAGAAGGGTGAGAAGAGCTTAGCAAATAGCTTTGTTCTTGTCCATGTGGATAGACACACGGGCATGTGTCTAGGCCATGTGTGACACACGACCAGCCCACGGGCGTGTGACTTGGCCATGTCACTTTGGCAGATTCGAGTGTTATAGGCCACGGGCTAGCCATACGGGCGTGTGTCTAGGCTTTAGGCCGTGTAAAGTAGTCAGTGTTCACCACGGGTGGGGAGCACGGGCGTGTGCCCTAGCCGTGGGACTTTGGCAGAATGCTTGAGTTTTGTGCACGGTTTGTGGACATGGGCGTGTGTGACTACACACGGGCGTGTGGCCCTGTTGGGATGGAAAAATTTTAAATTCGTAAGAGTTTCCGATATGGTCTCGAGAGCCCTCATGTGTACTAATAAGGCCTCTTAAGTCGAGAATAAGGTTATTGTGGTGACTTAAGGAGAGTAGTCACGTTTAGCCTAAGTGGCGATCAAGTGGTTTTACTCCGGTAATGCCTCGGACCGGTTCCAGCGTAGAATACGGGTAAGGGGTGTTACACCTATACATGCCATACCCAAAATAATCAACTTTATTATACCAAAAGAATGGTTTGATAGTGTGTGTCGAACTTCGACGTCCTACGATCCCCGAGCTAGCTTGGTGATACTACAAGGAAAGGGAAAAGAGAGGGGTAAGCATAACGCTTAGTAAGTTTGCATGAAATAAATAGCAACATAAAGGCTTATGATAACATCCATACATTACATCGAGTAATAACCCAAATTCTCAAGCACATTGACATAACTTACTCATGCTTACTCTTACTAATCTTATATCACATATCGAACTCTTTTCTCATAAATTACTCATATGTACCTATGTCACTTCATCACATAACTTTAGCACTCTTACATCTTGAATGTAAACTTAGCTCTTTATCCCGTTGAACCATTTGGAATATCGAAGGATACTCAAACTCGTCATGCATGTAACACGATGCTAATGCCATATCCCAGATATGGTCTTACATGGGATCACATCTCGATGCCGATGCCATATCCCATATATGGTCTTACACGGGACCTCATATCGATGTCGATGCCATGTCCCAGACATGGTCTTACACAATATCTCTATTTGGTGCCGAGGCCATGTCCCAGACATGGTCTTATATGGGACCTTCCTTTGGTGCCAATGCCATGTCCCAGACATGGTCTTATACTGGACCTTCCTTTGTCTCATGTCGTGACAATGGTATCCTTGCTATTCCTAAGGTTCAACCGGGACTTAGACTTAATATAATAATCATCATACTTTTATCGAGACATCATTAGTCAATCTCATAGAGATAGTATACATTTCTTATGATATCAAGCAATTAAAAGCATAACATCATTATGTAGCTTTAATTTCACACAAACTTACCTCGGTACCAAAATATGTTTAGTTGTTCGATTTAGTCTACCACCTTGTTCTTTCCTCGGTTTCGGTCCAGACTTCGTGTTTCTTGATCTATAATGACAATTTCACTTATTTAATGATCACATTGACTAAAATAACCCATGAATCATACTTTGGCAAAATTACAATTTTTCCCCTAAACTTTCACATATTTACAAAATGGTCCCTAGGCTCGTATAATGAAAAGTACTCATTTCTATGGTTACCCAAGCCTAGCCAAACATTTATTGAGCTTGTAACAGCTCACACTTTCCTTCAAAATTGATTTTTACTACACATTTTTATCACTTTTATAATTAGGTCCTTTTTATGAATTTTCCATGAAAGTCACTCAGAAAAAGATGTTTATCATACATCAAAATTTCATATTCCTCCATTAAACATCAAAATACATGTATGTCATACATGGGTAAATTTTTAAACATGAACCCTAGCTCAAAATAAGGGTAGAAATAGCTAAATCAAGCTACGAGGATCTCAAAAATACGAAGAATATTAAAAATGGGGCTAGGAGGTACTTACAATAAAGCTTGAAAGTTGAAGAAAACCTAGCTATGGAGTCCTTGAAAAATTCGGCTAGCATGGAGAAGATGGACATGAGTTTTGACTTCTTTTTCCCTTTTAATTAACTTATTAACCAAATGACCAAATTGCCCTTAAGGCCCCTTTCTTGAGATTTTTCCTTCCCATGTCTATTTTTTTCCATCATAAGTTATAATGGTCTAATTGCTAAATAAGGACCTCTACTAAATTTTTTATTGCTATCTCATACTTGAAACTTCTAGAATATCATATTTTCCAATCTTTGCAATTTAGTCCTAATGAATAAATTGATCATTTAATTATAAAATTTCTTCATGAAATTTTCACACAATCATGCAAACATGTCATAGACCTCATAAAAATCATAAAACACTTATTTCTACTTCGAATTTGTGGTCTTGCAACCACTATTCCAACTAGGCCCTAAATCAGGCTGTTACACTGAGGATGCTATAAAAGAGAAATACCCAAACCTATTCGTCGGTAAGATTTTCGGGGACGAAAATCCCTAAGGGGGAGAGTTGTAACAGCCCAGTTTTTGCTAAATTGGAACAGTGGTTTCAGAACCACAAATCTGAAGTCGTAAAAAAAACATTTTAATATTTTTTTTGGTGTTTACAGTATTGGAATTAATATGTGTGAAAATTTCGTGTGAAAATTTTATCGTTTGTGTGCTCAATTTGATAAAAGGACTTAATCGCGTAAAATGAAAAAGTAGCATGCTTTTTGTTAAAGTGCTATATTGCTATGGCTTTTATAATATGGGGTCCTTATGTTGAAATTTGACCATTGAATAATAGCATGGATGGTATTGGGCTTATAATTGATGATTTTATAATGTTTAATTAATGGAAAAAATGGTAAATGATATATTATTATGAATTAAATAAACAAAACATAAAATAGCCATGCATTCTCATCTTTTTTTTGGCCGAAAGTTGAAGGAAAAAGAAACCATGGTTGCTTAAATAGTTCAGCACATTTGGAAGCTTGAATTAGGTATGTGGTTTGCTCGATTTTTGATAATTTTTATGTTTTTGAGATCGTTGCTTCGTTTACGAGTTAGCCCATGTTTTAATTTTCGGAATTGATGATGAATTTGAGATTTTCCATTTTTGATAATGTGATGAATTTGTGGTTTGATGATGAAAAATAAATCTTTGTTAATAGATTATTATGTTTAATTAAGTGATTTTTGATAAAAATGTGTATTAAGGATTAAATTGTAAAATTTGTAAATTGAGGGGTCAAATTGTGAAATAAATGAAATAAATGGGCTGCTAGGGACCTAGGGAGAATTTGGCCTAACATGGGTTTAGTGAAATTTTGTGTATTTTGTTTTATTTTGAAATGGGGACTAAATTGAGAAAATATGAAATGTTAGGGGCTAAAGTGCAAAAATGCTCAAATTATGTATTTTTGGATGAATTTGAGAGAATATGTTATTAAACAAGTCAAATTTGTATTAATTTAGATCAAGAAAAGAGGAAATCGGATTTGGATCGGGGGAAAACAAAAGTTGTCGAATAGTCGTCCCGGTTCGTTCGTCTCCGTATGAGGTAAGTTCATAAGTAAATAATTGTTGTTAAATTCATATGAAAATGTATTTAATTGTGCCAAATTGAATTTTAGTAACTATATATGTGTATGCCGAATTGATATAAGTATGGGAGAAGTAACTACGAGCTTGAAACGATCGAATTACGACGTCCGAAAGCCCCGTACGAACCATAGGAATAGTTAGGATACATATGTCATGACATAGGATTTTGATATGTGATTTCGTGTAAGACCACGTCTGGGATATTGGCATCGATTTAAGATTTACGTGTAAGACCATGTCTGGGACATTGGCATCGTATATGATTTCGTGTAAGACCCTGTTTGGGACAGTGGCATCGATATTTGATTACATGTAAGACCTCGTCTGGGACGTTGGCATTGTACGAGCTTTTCGAGCTATCCAAGTATCCTTATTGATTCCGAATGGTTCAACGGGCAATGTTGAGTCAAGATTGAATGTGAAATCGAGCTAAATAGTTCAGGTATGTGCGAAGTTAAATGTTCATGAAAATAAGGTAAGTATAGTACTTGAGATGATGATATGAACTATGCATGTTAAAGATGTGATCATTATGTACATGAGATTGTCCATATTCGGCCAAGTTGAAATAATAATGCTAATGTTTATTTGATAATTTATTTGCTTATGACTTACTAAGCTATTTAAGCTTACTGTGTGTGTGTTTGTTCGTTGTTTTATAGATTTTGGAAAGCTAGATACGAGCTCAGGGATCGTCAAGGAAGTCCGTCACACTATCAATCGTTATTTTGGTATTTTAAAAGCTTGAATTATGAGCTTATGGCATGTATAGGCTAGCATATGTTTTGGTTGGTTTTGAAATTGTAAATATAAAGCCATGCGAAAGTGGCTAGAAATGATGCTTATGTTTATGCAGTTTTGATCATGATATAAGTTCATGTTGGGATTTATGTTTCATGGTACTTATGTGTGGTGTGCTTGATATATGAATCGGTTTGATGTAATGAATTGGTTGATGTATGTGTTTGAGTTATGGTTTATTGTTGAATTATTAAAGATGTATATGTATTATCTTGTGAATTGGCTTAGAAATAGAAAAGAGTGCACACTCATGTTCGGTTAGAAATGGATAAATTGATTATATATATAAACAGGTATATGACATGTTGTATATGTCTTGGTATTTGATGGTCAATTTGGTTAGTTTAAGGTTAGATTTTATTTATGTGTATAATGTGATAGACGAATTAATAGTAGTATGGCCACATTAATTCGGTTATTTATTAGTGAAAATTTGCTATGTCTAGGTATGCTTTCGGTTATAAAATAGGATGATTTGGTTTGATCACATGATTATGTTATAAGCATGTTTCGTTGGTTATATGATTAATTATTAAGTGATTTAATAAGCATGTTTATATTCGGCTAGTAATAGGTAAGACCAATAAATATATGCCTATGATATCATTGGTAGTGAATTGATCATTCTATTAAGGATAGGAAATGGCATAATTTATGATCGTGTGTGTCGAGAGTCTTAATATTTATATAATGAATGATCTAGCCTAGCAACTAACTATCACCACATTGAGGCAAGTGCACCTATCGAACAGTAGTATAGCTTAGTGGCAAGACTGGATTGTCGAACCCAAAGGAACCAAAAGTACTAATACTGACTATCTTCTTATTATTTAGCCTAAGAATTAATGGAATTGTTATTTAATCTAAAATTAACTAACTACTAAGCTAAAGACGCTAAGACGAAGAGAATGAATTGGGGAAATACTTGTGGGAAAAACCAATTGATTAAAACAATACCCAAGGAGGAATCCACCTAGACTTCACTTGTCATTTAACTCTGAACCAGATGATTTATTCACTTGACCTGATCCGTAGCATTCCCTAATTTATATTAATACCTCTCTCGAGGCTACTAACGTCTAACCCTAGGTTGATTAATTGAAATATCTTTCTAATTAAAACCCCTAGGATTGCATTAACTCGATCTATGGACTCCCATATTAGGTTTGACCCTAATCTAGCAGATTTTCATCATCCTATCTCTAGGGTTGCGATCAACTCCGCTTAACTATGCTAGATCTACTCTTAGACAGGGTCTATTCCTCCTCTGCCTAAGCACATCAATACTTGAATCAATATCCTGAAATATCAAAACAAGAATTAAGAACACATAATTAAGAACAAATCAAGTATTTATCATATAGTTCAGAAAACAATAACAAGATCCGTCTTAGGTTTCATCCCCCTCAGGTATCTGAGGAGTTTAGTTCATAATCATAAAAGAATACATCTCAGAAGAAAATATAAAACAAAATATAAGAAAACCCTAAAACCCCTGAAGGAATTGAAGGAGAGATCCTCTGTCTTGAGTATGATTTCGGCTTCTTGAGATGAATCAACTGGCTTTCTTCGAGTAAATCCCACGATTCTGACCTCTCCGGCTTGGCTCCTTGGCCTAGCTGGACGCCCTGACTAAAAGCACCTTTTAGGTTATACTTAGGGTATTTATATAGGCTTCGGAATGTGTTTCTTCCCCTCTAAGTATCCTAATCCAAGTGAAATTCCTCTTTGCCACGGCAGGGACACGCCCGTGCAACACGCCCGTGTGAATCGAATTATAGACCGTGGTTGGGTCTGCTAGGGAGGCACGGCCGTGTGGTGAAACCCCAGGCCGTGTTGATTTCCTACTTTGGCCCATTTGGTCCGTTTTTGGCCCGTTTCTCGTTCCTTTCATCCTCCTATGCTTCCCTAAGTATAAAACATGAAATTAAAGGATTAGGAGCATCGAATTCCACAAGTCAAGGGATAAATCATCCAAAAGTACGCTAAATATGGGATTAAAATATGTATATATTACGGTTTATCAAATGCCCCCACACTTAAGCTTTTGCTTGTCCTCAAGCAAAATTCTCAACTTACAATTAAGAACTTATTTTCCACAGTTCATAATTCTAATCAACAATGTCTCATCATAATTCATAGATAATTCATACATGGATAATTCAACTCAAAGAGTCCTAAATATTCAAACAATCTAAGTCATATATTTTTGTAGCATGAAAACATAGGTGTTTCCCCTCATCTAAATAATTACCTCTAATTCAAAATTGACAAGGGTTGACATCCTCACTAAAGATTCACTCAAATCACTCGAAGTGTTTAAGGTTCAGGAAAAAGCACTCGTATGTCAAACATGAAAAGTTAATCCCATATGCTTGCATGAAAATCAAATCTCCACCACTATAATATGAGATGATACACAAATCAAAAGGTCTTTAAAAGGGTTGTAACGGGGCTTGGGTTAAAGGTGTGGATAAAGGTTGAATTAGAGGGTTAGAATCGAGATTGACCTGATAATTTACCTAACTTAGAACAACGAACTGATAATGAATAATTACATCAATTAAAAACTTGTAATACTAATAACACGAGCTTCTTCTAAAGATGTGAATTTAACAGTTTAAGCTCAAATAACATAGAACTAATAATGAATATACTTTTTTTTAAGAACAAATCATACGAATATAGGAAAGAATTTACAACTTAAATAGAGAACATAGTTAGGCAACTTCTCAAATCAAATCTCGACAAAAAGGGTTAGTCAAGAGAAGTGGTGATAACAAATACAAGATGGGTTTTGGGTTAATATTAGTGGGTGAGTCAATAAATGGTTTGTTAAGATCAAAGGGGTTCACTAGGGGTTAATTGTGAAGGTAGGCTTTTTATGGAGTAAGTGGGTTAAAACCTAGGTGCCTTCATCATCTTAGTATATCAAATCAAAGGTGTGGTCTCGACATGTATAATCGAAGCAAGTTCTAGAATAACAAATCAATGTTGACACACTCATAATCAATAAAGTGAGCAAGAAAAAAATGCTCTAAAAGGCTCAAGATCTCACAAAAATTATGGGCTTTTGATGTCAACTTTGTAAATTTCGAACTTCAAGATAATAATTAGATTCAGGTAGACAACCTAATTTTTTTTTAAATTTGAAAATAAACTCATCATGCTTGATTCTCTAGTCTCCTAAAGTTTAAATCATAACTACACAATTAACTATGACTTAATCCAATGAAAATCATAAATCAAAGGAAGTTTCATTCTAACAGTAATATGAGAGAATTACTTAAGAACAAGACATAATTCAAGAATTTGAGAATAATACAAAAAGTTAGGCACTTTTTCACGATAAAATTCAACCCCCACACTTAAGATGTACATTGTCCTCAATATACAAAGATATATATGAACAATATATTAAGAAAATCAAAAGAGAGGGAGAAGTGAAACTTCCTGAATTATGGATGAAATCCTTGGAGGATGATCAATGATGAACATGATGACTAGGCATAGGTGAAGGTGGTGGAGAATACTCCGGTGGTGTGTTCGTTCCTTGAGTGGCACCTTGAACCTTTTTAAACTGCGAAGTCATCAGTAAAGTTTTTAGGGAGTTCTTATTTAATGGACGTTTGTTATAGTTACTCGAGAGTTAAGCAATTTAGAGATAAAAGAAATCAAATTATACTTAAAAATTTAAAGAGTTTAATAATAAAGGAAAATGAACTAAAATAAAAATAAATAAATAAAAATAAAAATAAGAATAAAGAAAATAAAAAGGACTCAAAGGTCCTCATCATCGGAGTGATCTCGAGGTGGTGGTGGCGGTGATATGTGAAAAAGCTGATAATATCGACCATGGCTGCCTCGCAAGGCCGTGTGGATTTATCTCAGCCCGTGTTATTTTGGCAGTTTCGACCATGGCCGCGTTGCACGACCGTGGCATTTAGTCGGAGCCCGTGTCTTGGGGAAAATTTTCGTCCTGTTTCTGCACGATATCCGCCACGCCGATATGCATACTCGTGGTGTCCACACGGCCACGGCCACACCCGTGTGCAAGGCCGTGTGGTATGGAAACCTACGCCTAAAAATTTGGTTAGTTTTAAGTTAGATGCTAAAATTCGAAAATATGGACGTTAGTGGGGTTAATGCTCGGGTTGCCTCCCGAGAAGCGCTCGTTTAAAGTCTTGAGCTAGACTTACCTGTTATTCGTATGGCCATGGTGGTTTACGGATTCGAAATTGTAACATCCCGATTCAGGGCCTAGTCAGAATAGTGGTGCGAGACCACAAACCCGAGTCAGTAAAATTGAGTTCTTAAGGTTTATGACATGTTTGCATCATAGTACTAAAGTTCCATGTAAAAATTTTGTGAAATTGACATGGAATGATCAAAAAGGACTAAATTGCAAAAGTTGCAAAATATGAGTTTCTAGAAGCTTTTTGAATGAAATAGCTTTAGAATATTAATTAGAAGTCCTTAAATAGCTATTTGCCCAAATTATAAGTTTTGGACAAAAATGGACATGAGTTAGTAAAAGGGAAATTTTTAAAGAGAATGGCATTTTGGTCATTTGTCTAATAAATGATTAAAATTGGAAAAAGATGATGAAAATTTCATTCATCTTCTTCTTTCGTGTCGAAAATTTGAAGAACCCCATAGCTAGGGTTTGTTCATCTTTCAAGCTTGCTAGTAAGTTCATCTTAGCCCCGTTTTTAATATTCTTCGTGTTTTTAAAGTTCTCGTATTATGAATTACCTATTTTTAGCTATAAAATGAGCTAAGATGCATGTTCAAAAATCTACCTAAGAGTGACATGCTTGTAAAATGATATTTTATGGAAGTTTACGAGAGTTTGATGTTAGACAAACATCTTTTTCTAAGTGAATTTCATGAAAAATGCTAGTAAGGACTAGTTTGTAAAAGTTATGGAATTGGTCATACCTATTAGAAATAATGGGAATTGATGATTTCTATAGTAGAGAAAATGAATCAGCTAAGCATGAAGTTTAAGAAAGTTGAGTGAGATTCATTTTACGAGCCTTGGGGCGAAAGTGCAAATATGAGAAAGTATAGGGGTAAAATAGTAATTTTACCAAAGTATGAGTTAAGACTCAATTTTGTCAATGTGAGTATTAAATGATCTATTTATGATTATAGATCAAGAAAAATGAAGCCCGGATCGAAACCGAGGCAAGAACAAAGTCAAGGACAAAATTGCATACATACATACATTTTGTATATCGAGGTAAGTTTGTATGATTTCTAAGCTTTATGATTAATATCATTGAATTGCTTAGTATAATGTACAATATTATCATGAAAATGTTTAATGTTATATTAAACAAAGTAATCAATGAGATCAAGCATGAGAAAGCCCCGATTGAAGATGAATAGCTTAGGATACTCGATCTATCACATGAAATGAGAAAGTCCGTATAAGTCCAAGCCGAGGCATGGCATCGGCAATCAGACAAGTTATCATGTAAGACCAAGACAAGTCTTGGCATTGAAGAGTTATTATGAGATGAAGACCCATATAAGCCCAAGCCGAGGCATGGCATTGGTGAGTCTCCAAGCAAAGTTATCATGTAAGACCAAGACAAGTCTTGGCATTGAAGAGTTATTATGAGATGAAGACCCATATAAGCCCAAGCCGAGGCATGGCATTGGTGAGTCTCCAAGCAAAGATGTCATGTAAGTCCAAGACAAGTCTTGGCATTGAAAAGCTATCAAGAGATAGAGATCCCATGTAAGTCCAAGCCAAGGCATGGCATTGGTGAGTAACAAGGAAGATTTCATGTAAGTCCAAGCCAAGGCTCGGCATTGACCAATTCATGAGTAAAGGTACCAAGTAAGACCATGTCAAGACATGGCAATGGTAAGTTCCCAAGGGAACTCACGAGAAAAACTTCGTATAAGCCCATGTAAAGACATGGCCTCGAAACCAAGATGAGAGATTCCATGTAAGACCGTATCTAGGATATGGCTTTGGCATCGAGCGTGTGAGATGAGATTCAGTACCCTTGGTTATTCATAGAAATTCATTGGGTAAACAAGTAAAGTTTAAATGAGATAACAAGAAAGTAAGTAAGCAGAGTTATCATCAAGTTGAGAATGAGTATTATTCATGTTATGAATGATAAGTTAGAGATTATGATTATTATGCTAAAGTATGCTGATCAATGTGATCAAGTGATACAGGTACCTTGTTTACGTCACAAGTATGAGACTAGTAAGTATCATGAGATTTGTAAGAATCAAGTATGAGTAAGTAAGCCTTATAGCTGAAATTTATGATACCATTGTTTACGTCAAATGGTTTATATTAAGCAAGTATGTTGCTATGAGCATTATGCAAACTTACTAAGCTAAATGCTTACGTCTTTTATTCTTTATTTCTATGTAGTCCCGCCAAGCTAACTTGTGGATCGTTGAAGTCGGAGCTCGAAGTACACTATCAATCCTTATTTTGGTATAGCCAAGTTGAAATTATATTAAGTATGGCATGTATAGGAAACATTTCATTTTGAGTATATGTCTTAGAAAGGGCAAAAGTATGGGCTATCAAGTTTATTATTTTTTGTAATGGCTATGTGATTGGCCAAGATTGACTAAGTATGTATGTTATTGATATCAATGAAGCATGTTGTATTGTTCATGAAAGATGTAATACTTGAGTTGCTGAATGGAGCTTGAGTTTGGTCTTGATTTCAGGGTGGTAATTGGCTTGGTAAATAGCCTCTAAGTGCCCACACGGATGGACACACGGGCGTGTGTCTAGGCCGTGTGCACCCTGCACCATTGTATATTAAGTCAGAATAGACCACGGACTAGTCACACGGGCGTGTGCCTTGGCCGTGGGGCATTTGGCAGAATCCTGCGGTTTTAGGCACGGTTTGGGACCACGGGCGTGTCCAGGCCGTATGTATTTTGCCAGTATCCACCACGGGTGAAAGACACGGGCATGTTTTAAGGGTGCACGGGCGTGTCCCATACAACACGGGTGTGTAACCCCTGCTCTAAAGAAAAGTTTTTGAATAAGTTTCGAAAGTTTTTAGATAAGTGTTTAAGGCCTCGTAGGCTCATGAAAGGTATGAATAGACTGGGAAAGAGAAGTTTTTAATTCGGAACAAAATTTTATAGCCCGTAAGTACATGTTTAAGTTAGTTCAAGCATGGTAATGTCTCATATCCAGTCTTGGTCTCGGACTCGGATATGGGGTGTTACATTTAGTGGTATCAGAGCTACGGTTTATTCAGTTCTATGACTAACGTAGAACGAGCACGAGTCTAGCCATACATGCCATATGTAAGAATGTTTTTATAATGATAGTGTGACGACTCCTGACCAATTAAATTATGTTTATACATTTAGTAAATGGATCTCGATAGAGCTGTGGCGGATGACGTAGAAAGTAACACGCCGGCTGCCGCTGAAGGGACGGTGCCGAACGAGCATGAGAATAGACCCACTACGGTGAGTCAAGAAGGAGGAGAAGAGGCTAGAGAAGCCTTCCTCCATATTATGAATACATGGTATACGGAGTTCGTTCGTACGAACCCGAATGCACAACGCCCTCCACCCCCACCTATTCCTCAACCTATCCCAGTAGCCCCTCAAGTAGTAGAGGTGGTAAGAAGAGAGAAGCCTCCAGTCGATAGAATTAGGAAACATGGGGCAGAGGAATTCCAGGCTAGAAAAGATGATGATCCGGAAAAGGCTGAGTTCTTGATAGAAAATACTATCAGGGTATTTAATGAGTTGTCATGCACACTTGAGGAATGCATGAAGTTTGTAGTCTCTCTTTTAAGAGAATCTGCTTACCAATGGTGGAACACCCTTGTGTCGGTGGTACCGAGGGAAAGGAGCACATGGGAATTTTTCCAAGAAGAGTTCAAGAAAAAGTATATCAGTCAAAGGTTTGTGGACCAGAAAATAAAGGAATTCCTAGAACTGAAGCAAGGAAAAATGTCTGTGACTGATTATGAGCACGAGTTTGTGCGACTCAGTAAATACGCTCGAGAGTGTGTATCCACCGAGGCTATCATGAGCAAGAGATTTGAAGATGGGCTAAATGATGACATCAAATTGTTTGTTGCTGTTCTAGAACTGAAGGAATTCGTTGTGCTAGTAGAGAGGGCTTGTAAAGCCGAAGAACTAGTAAAGGAGAAGAGAAAGTCTGAAATGGAGTCTCTTGACTCTAAAAAGAGACAGTGGAATAAGTATTTCCAATTCTCATCCAAGAAGTCAAGAGATTTCTCTACCCGATCAGCTACATCCACTGGGTTTTCAAGGAAGGACAAGAGTAAGCAGTATTCGGGAAGTAAGGCACAGACGACCTCAGTTGCTAGTGTGGGGAACATCCGATCGGATAGACCCGAATGTCCACAGTGTGGTAGACGTCATCTTGGAGAATGCCGAGTGCATGAAAATGCATGTTTTAGATGTGGTTCTCAAGACCACTATATAAAAGATTGTCTAGAGATGACAAAAGAAGAAAGAACTCAGAACCCGAGATCCGGGAATATGGTCAGAGGAAGACTGCAGAGGAACCCAGAAAGTGGGGCAAGTGGGATAGGTAACCCTAGAGAGCAGGCTGCGAGACCCGAGGGTAGAGCGCCTGCGAGAACTTATGCCATTCGCGCTCGCGAAGATGCATCTTCCCATGATGTTATTACGGGTACCTTTTCTCTTCATGATATCAAAGTTATTGCTTTAATAGACCCCGGATCCACACACTCTTACATTTGTATGAAACTAGTATCCAATATGAATATGCCTATAGATTCTACAGAATTTACAATTAAGGTATCTAGTCCTTTAGGCAAGAGTGTGTTAGTTAGTAAAGTATGTAAAGATTGTCCATTAATGATTAGAGGTCATTACTTTAAAGCAAATCTTATGTTGCTACCATTTGATGAGTTTGACATCATTCTTGGTATGGACTGGTTGACCACTCATGGTGTTATAGTTAATTGTGGGAAGAAATATATTGAGATGAGATGTGAGAATGGGGATACTCTCTATATAGAATCAGATGAGAAAAGTAAATCTCCGGCAATGATTTTTCACATGACGGCACAGAGATACGTAAGAAATGGGTATGAGGCATATTTGGCCTTTGTGATGAATGATAAAGAAACAGAGTTAAAGATTGAGTCACTGCCAATAGTATATGAGTACATGGATGTTTTTCCTGAAGAATTACCAGGACTACCACCAGTTAGAGAAGTTGAGTTCAAAGATTGAGCTATCTCCTGCATGCTTGTACCAATATCTATTACTCCTTACAGAATGGCTCCAACGGAGTTGAGAGACTTGAAGTCACGATTACAAGAGTTGACAGAGATAAAGGTTTTGCGAGATCAAGTTGTTCTCCATGGGGTGCTCCAGCTTTATTTGTGAAAAGAAAGATGGCACCATGAGATTGTGCATAGATTACCGTCAACTTAATAAAGTGACAAGAAATAACAAGTACCCATTGCCAAGGATCAATGATTTGTTCGATCAATTGAAGGGAGCCACTGTGTTCTCTAAGATAGACTTGAGATCGGGGTACTACCAAATGAGAGTAAAGGAATCGAGATATGTCCAAGACGACTTTTTCGAACAAGGTATGGGCATTATGAATTTTTAGTCATGCCCTTTGGTTTGACCAATGCTCCTGCGGTATTCATGGACTTAATGAACCGCATTTTTAGACCATACCTCGACAAGTTTGTAGTCGTTTTCATTGACGACATACTGATTTATTCCCGAGATAAGAATGAGCATGCTTTGAGCACCTACGACAGATTTCTGACTTCTTGAGGAAATCAATTATATGCCAAATTCGAAGAAAAGTGTCACCAAGGAAGTAGGATTTACGACATATTGTCTCGGGAGAAGGAGTTCGAGTAGACCCAGTGAAGATTTCGGCTATTATGGACCTGGAAGCCACCAAGAATATCTCTCGAGATTAGAAGTTTTCTAGGCCTAGCCAGCTATTATAGACGATTCGTCAAGGGGTTTTCTATGATTGCAACCCCGATGACTAAACTTTTACAGAAAAATGTGAAGTTTGAGTGGGCAGAAAAATGCCAACAAAGTTTCGAGAAACTGAAAGCGATGTTGATAGAAGCTCCAGTTCTGGTACAACCTGAGATAGGGAAAGAATTTGTGATTTACAGCGATGCATCCTTAAATGGATTAGGTTGTGTACTTATGCAAGAAGGCAAAGTGATTGCTTACGCCTCAAGACAGTTGAAGCCACATGAGAAGAATTATCCGACCCACGATCTAGAGTTGGCTGCCATAGTCTTCGCATTGAAGATATGGAGACACCACCTATATGGTGAGAAATGTTGGATCTTCACCGATCACAAAAGTTTGAAGTATTTGATGACGCAGAAAGAGTTGAACTTAAGGCAGCGGAGATGGTTAGAGTTGATAAAAGACTATGAATTGGTCATTGACTACCATCCCTGAAGGCGAATGTGTGGTCGCGACGCTTTGAGTAGAAAGTCCCTATTTGCATTAAGGTCAATGAATTCACGGATGACTTTATCCGACGATGGTTCTATTCTAGCTGAGTTGAGAGCTAGACCAACTTTCCTCCAAGAGATCATTGAAGCTCAAAAAGAAGATAGTGGATTGCAAGTCAAGAGAGCTCGGTCATGAGATGTATGTTGAGTCTAATTTCCGGATTAGTCCCAATGGAAGTCTGATGTTCAAAGATAGAGTTTGTGTACCGAGAAAGGAAGAGCTTATTCAGGGAATTTTGCGTGAGGCCCATAACGGATGTTTGTCTGTACATCCGGGTGGTACCAAGATGTATAATGATTTGAAGCAACAATATTGGTGGCCGAGAATGAAGAAAGATATTTCAGAGTTTGTTTCCAAATGCTTGATTTGTCAGCAAGTAAAGGCTGAACATCAAGTACCTTCGGGTTTGCTTCAACCCATTTTGGTTCCAGAGTGGAAATGGGACCGTATTACTATGGATTTTGTAACGGGTCTACCATTATCTCCGAGCAAAAAAAATGTTGTATGGGTTATAGTTGATAGACTCACGAAGTCAGCTCATTTTATACCTGTACGAGTTGATTTCTCGCTAGACAAGTTGGCAAACTTGTACATTTCAGAAATAGTAAGGCTTCACGGTGTTCCGTTGACAATCATATCGGATAGAGATCCGAGGTTTACATCCATATTTTGGAAGAAGTTAGAAGAGGCCTTGGGTACAAAGTTGAACTTTAGTACCGCTTTTCATCCTCAAACTGACGGTCAGTCGGAGAGGTTAATTCAAGTACTCGAGGATATGCTCAGATGTTGTATTCTTGAATTCCGAGGCAGTTGGGAAAAGTTTCTCCCATTGGTAGAGTTTGCCTACAATAATAGTTTTTAGTCGAGTTTAAAGATGGCGCCCTATGAGGCTCTATATGGGCGAAAGTGCAGAACGCCTTTATTTTGGACTGAACTCAAGGAAAACCAAATTCATGGGGTTGATTTGGTTAGAGAAGCCGAAGAGAATGTGAAAGTGATACGAGAATATTTAAAAGCTGCATCAGACAGACAGAAGTCCTATTCGGACTTAAAGAGAAAAGAGATAGAGTATCAAGTCGGAGATAAAGTTTTCTTGAAAGTGTCACCATGGAGAAAAGTTCTCAGATTTGGCCGGAAAGGCAAGTTGAGTCCACGATTTATTGGACCGTATGGGATTACCGAGAAAGTTAGACCGGTAGCTTACAAATTGGCTCTGCCATCAGAGTTAGAAAAGATACATGATGTGTTTCACGTGTCAATGTTGAGACGCTACCGATCAAATCCTTCACATGTAATTACCCCTTCAGAGATAGAGATTCATCCCGACATGACTTATGGTGAAGAACCAGATAAGATTTTAGCTCGGGAAGTCAAGCAGCTAATGAATAAAAGTATTGCCCTGGTAAAAGTATTTTGGCAAAGACATGGAATAGAAGAAGCTACGTGGGAACCAGAAGAGAGCATGAGAAACCAAGACCCAAACTGTTTCTTGGTAAGATTTTCGAGGACGAAAATTCCTAAGAGGGGGAGAATTGTAACATCCCGATTCAGGGCCTAGTCGAAATAGTGGTACGAGACCACAAACCCGAGTCAGTAAAATTGAGTTCTTAAGGTTTATGACATGTTTGCATCATAGTACTAAAGATCCATGTAGAGATTTTGTGAAATTGACATGGAATGATAAAAAAGGACTAAATTGCAAAAGTTGCAAAATATGAGTTTCTAGAAGCTTTTTGTATGAAATAGCTTTAGAATATTAATTAGAAGTCCTTAAATAGCAATTTTCCCAAATTATAAGTTTTGGACAAAAATGGACATGAGTTAGTAAAAGGGAAATTTTTAAAGAGAAGGGCATTTTGGTCATTTGTCTAATAAATTATTAAAATAGGAAAAATATGATAAAAATTTCATTCATCTTCTTCCTTGGTGCCAAAAATTTGAAGAACCCCATAGCTAGGGTTTGTTCATCTTTCAAGCTTGCTAGTAAGTTCATCCTAACCCCGTTTTTAATATTCTTCGTGTTTTTAAAGTTCTCGTATTATGAATTAGCTATTTTTAGCTATAAAATGAGCTAAGATGCTTGTTCAAAAATCTACCCAAGAGTGACATGCTTGTAAAATGATATTTTATGGAAGTTTATGAGAGTTTGATGTTAGATAAACATCTTTTTCTAAGTGAATTTAATGAAAAATGCTAGTAAGGACTAGTTTGTAAAAGTTATGGAATTGGTCATACCTATTAGAAATAATGGGAATTGATTATTGCTATAGTAGAGAAAATGAATCAGCTAAGCATGAAGTTTAAGAAAGTTAGTGAGATTCATTTTACGAGCCTTGGGGCAAAAGTGCAAATATGAGAAAGTATAGGGGTAAAATAGTAATTTTACCAAAGTATGAGTTAAGAGTCAATTTAGTCAATGTGTGTATGAAATGATCTATTTATGATTATAGATCAAGAAGAACAAATCCCGGATCGAAACCGAGGCAAGAACAAAGTTGAGGACTAAATTGCATACCTACATACATTTTGTATAACGAGGTAAGTTTGTATGATTTCTAAGCTTTATGATTAATATCATTGAATTGCTTAGTATAATGTACAATATTATCATGAAAATGTTTAATGTTATATTAAACAAAGTAATCAATGAGATCAAGCATGAGAAAGCCCCGATTGAAGATGAACAGCTTAGGATACTCGATCTATCACATGAAATGAGAAAGTCTGTATAAGTCCAAGCCGAGGCATGGCATCGGCAATCAGACAATTTATCATGTAAGACCAAGACAAGTCTTGGCATTGAAGAGTTATTATGAGATAAAGACCCATATAAGCCCAAGCTGAGGCATGGCATTGGTGAGTCTCCAAGCAAAGTTATCATGTAAGACCAAGACAAGTCTTGGCATTGAAGAGTTATTATGAGATGAAGACCCATATAAGCCCAAGTCGGGGCAAGGCATTGGTGAGTCTCCAAGCAAAGATGTCATGTAAGTCCAAGACAAGTCTTGGCATTGAAAAGCTATCAAGAGATAGAGATCCCATATAAGTCCAAGCCAAGGCATGGCATTGGTGAGTAACAAGGAAGATTTCATGTAAGTCCAAGCCAAGGCTCAGCATTGACCAGTTCATGAGTAAAGGTACCAAGTAAGACCATGTCAAGACATGGCAATGGTTAGTTCCCAAGGGAACTCATGAGAAAAACTTCGTATAAGCCCATGTCAAGACATGGCCTCGAAACCAAGATGAGAGATTCCATGTAAGACCGTATCTAGGATATGGCTTTGGCATCGAGCGTGTGAGATGAGATTCAGTACCCTTGGTTATTCATAGAAATTCATTGGGCAAACAAGTAAAGTTTAAATGAGATAACAAGAAAGTAAGTAAGCAGAGTTATCATCAAGTTGAGAATGAGTATTATTCATGTTATGAATGATAAGTTAGAGATTATGATTATTATGCTAAAGTATGCTGATCAATGTGATCAAGTGATATAGGTACCTTGTTTACCTCACAAGCATGAGACTAGTAAGTATCATGAGATTTGTAAGAATCAAGTATGAGTAAGTAAGCTTTATAGCTGAAATTTATGATACCATTGTTTATGTCAAATGGTTTATATTAAGCAAGTATGTTGCTATGAGCATTATGCAAACTTACTAAGCTAAATGCTTACGTATTTTATTCTTTCTTTCTATGTAGTCCCGCCAAGCTAACTTGTGGATCGTTGAAGTCGGAGCTCAAAGCACACTATCAATCCTTATTTTGGTATAGCCAAGTTGAAATTATATTAAGTATGGCATGTATAGGAAACATTTCATTTTGAGTATATGTCTTAGAAAGGGCAAAAGTATGGGCTATCAAGTTTATTATTTTTTGTAATGTCTAAGTGATTGGCCAAGATTGACTAAGTATGTATGTTATTGATATCAATGAAGCATGTTGTATTGTTCATGAAAGATGTAATACTTGAGTTGCTGAATGGAGCTTGAGTTTGGTCTTGATTTCAGGGTGGCAATTGGCTTGGTAAATAGCCTCTAAGTGCCCACATGGATGGACACACGGGAGTGTGTCTAGGCCGTGTGCACCCTACACCATTGTATATTAAGTCAGAATAGACCATGGACTAGTCACACGGGCGTGTGCCTTGGCCGTGGGGCATTTGGCAGAATCCTGGGGTTTTAGGCACGGTTTGGGACCACGAGCGTGTCCAGGCCGTGTGCATTTTGCCAGTATCCACCACGGGTGAAAGACACGGGCATGTTTCAGGGGTGCACGGGCGTGTCCCATACAACATGGGCGTGTAACCCCTACTCTAAAGAAAAGTTTCTGAATAAGTTCCGAAAGTTTTTAGATAAGTTTTTAAGGCCGCGTAGGCTCATGAAAGGTATGAATAGACTGAGAAAGAGAAGTTTTTAATTCGGAAAAAAAATTTATAGCCCGTAAGTACATGTTTAAGTGAGTTCAAGCATGGTAATGTCTCGTATCCAGTCTTTGTAACACCCCTAACCCGTATCCGTCGCCAGATTAGGGTTACGGGTACTACTAAACCAACACAAGTCATTTCATACCATCAGCATTAATACTAGGTAAAATGCATTCCACTTTATATTATCACTAATAAAATGTATAATCCATTAAATCTCAAATTATCAACATGCATATCATGCAAAAATTTTAATACACATTACTAGATATCTAATTACATCCAATAAACAAGTCACTACTCATGTAGTCATGTACAAAGCAATGATTTAATAATTATATGGCACTCAACCATTTAATAAATCTATATACCTATATACATCATAAAAATACCTTACCTATTTATTACGTCACCGATTAGACCATATGTATCCCATAGCCGAACAGTCAACATTCCCCATTTAGGTAATTTAAACTTGAAACAAAAATTAGACATTACCGTATGTCTACAATTAATGCACGTAAATTTTACTCTCTACTATATCACCTATAGTATGCATATGCATAAATTTCAATTCATATCATTTACTACCGATCACCTTGACACGCTCAATTACACATAACGAACAAATCATTAGCATCTCAATGACATATTTATATATATATATATATATACATATACCCTATTCAATCTATTATTAAAATCTCAAATAATACATGCATATATCAAAATCGAATATCCACATCATTAACACCACGAATAACACTTCATATCATACACATACGAATAGCATAATATTAAATAAACTTTAATAATAAGCTTACGTTAATTTCAGACATGACCAAACTATACTTATACACAAAAGCAAAGCCATTTTCGCATAGCTTTTTACGTATACATACCATTCAAAACAAGTTAAAAAGGGACATAGTCTATACATGCCAAAGATTTCAAAAGGATTACAACTTATAAGATACCAAAGCTTAATGATAATGCGATGATCTTTGACGTGGATTCCCGATCTCAAGCCTCGACTTCAAAAAGAATCTATAAAACAATGAAATAAACACCCCAAGTAAGCTAATATAGTTTAGTAAGTTTTAAGCATTTAACAAACATCTAAGTTTTATCAAGATCAAATAATTTATAACATTTCAAATCTCTTGGCCGAATAATCACATTTTCTAAGATAGACTTCATAAGAACATTATAAATATATATAAGTATGTATAAGCTCTTATACCCGTTTCACATTAGTACGCTAAATAACATTTATCACTTTTACTTACCAAATCTCTACCAACAATTCAACCACCATCCATTTTAAAATATCATTAGCAATACCTCTCTTTAATACTTACCTCTCCAACTTTAACTTAACTAATTGTACATAGCATAATTTCACATTTGAATATTATTTATCAACCTTAATATTACGAGCCATCATATAATAATAAGCCTGTACCCTCGTTACGAGGAATTTAGTAACGTATCGCACCACGCTCTCGACATCGTCAGCTAAAGCTCGTTCAGGATCAGGATCCATTTACTATATAAGAAAAATAAACACATTTCACCATCAGAAGTCATCACACAATCACATTATAATTTCTTTGGCATGTATAGCTAGACTCACATACGCTACGTTAGTCCGAGAACCGACTAAACCGTAGCTCTGATACCAATCAAATGTAACACCCCTAACCCGTATCCGTCACCAGATTAGGGTTACGGGTACTACTAAACCAACACAAGTCATTTCATACCATCAGCATTAATACTAGGTAAAATGCATTCCACTTTATATTATCACTAATAAAATGTATAATCCATTAAATCTCAAATTATCAACATGCATATCATGCAAAAATTTTAATACACATTACTAGATATCTAATTACATCCAATAAACAAGTCACTACTCATGTAGTCATGTACAAAGCAATGATTTAATAATTATATGGCACTCAACCATTTAATAAATCTATATAACTATATACATCATAAAAATACCTTACCTATTTATTACGTCACCGATTAGACCATATGTATCCCATAGCCAAACATTCAACATTCCCCATTTAGGTAATTTAAACTTGAAACAAAATTTAGACATTACCGTATGTCTACAATTAATGCACGTAAATTTTACTCTCTACTATATCACCTATAGTATGCATATGCATAAATTTCAATTCATATCATTTACTACCGATCACCTTGACACACTCAATTCGACATAACGAACAAATCATTAACATCTCAATGACATATATATATATATATACACATATACCCTACTCAATCTATTATTAAAATCTCAAATAGTACATGCATATATCAAAGTCGAATATCCACATCATTAACACCATGAATAACACTTCATATCATACACATACGAATAGCATAATATTAAATAAACATTAATAATAAGCTTACGTTAAATTTAGACATGACCAAACTATACTTATACACAAAAGCAAAGCCATTTTCACATAGCTTTTTACGTATACATACCATTCAAAACAAGTTAAAAAGGGACATAGTCTATACATGCCAAAGATTTCAAAAGGATTACAACTTATAAGATACCAAAGCTTAATGATAGTGCGATGATCTTTGACGTGGATTCCCGATCTCAAGCCTCGACTTCAAAAAGAATCTATAAAACAATGAAATAAACACCCCAAGTAAGCTAATATAGCTTAGTAAGTTTTAAGCATTTAACAAACATCTAAGTTTTATCAAGATCAAATAATTTATAACATTTCAAATCTCTTGGCCGAATAATCACATTTTCTAAGATAGACTTCATAAGAACATTATAAATATAATAAAGTATGTATAAGCTCTTATACCCGTTTCACATTAGTAAGCTAAATAACATTTATCACTTTTACTTACCAAATCTCTACCAACAATTCAACCACCATCCATTTTAAAATCTCATTAGCAATACCCCCCTTTAATACTTACCTCTCCAACCTTAACTTAACTAATTGTACATAGCATAATTTCACATTTGAATATTATTTATCAACCTTAATATTACGAGCCATCATATAATAATAAGTCTGTGCCATTGTTACGAGGAATTTTGTAACGTATCGCACACATAGTGCCGTTACTTTAATAGTTCGCACACACAGTGCTAAATTTCAGTAACGTATCGCACACATAGTGCCGTTACTTTAATAATTCGCACACACAGTGCTAAGTTTCAGTAACGTATCGCACACATAGTGTCGTTACTTTAATAATTCGCACACACAGTACTAAGTTTCAGTAATGTATCGCACACATAGTGCCGTTACTTTAATAATTCGCACACACAGTGCTAAGTTTCAGTAACGTATCGCACACATAGTGCCATTACTTTAATAATTCGCACACACAGTGCTAAGTTTCTGTAACGTATCGCACACATAGTGCCGTTACTTTAATAATTCGCACACGCAGTGCTTAGTTTCCGTAACGTATCGCACACATAATGCCGTTACTTTAATAATTCGCACACTTAATAACCTGCCGATCATTTAATTCCATACATACATATACAAGATTCAATCCACCAATTCATATGTGATTACATACACCTAGATATAACCTTACTATTTTATTTAAATCTATAACACATTCGGCCACACGATTTTCAAACATCTAACCTTTCCTTAACAAAGGTATTCATAACTTTGCTTAACATCTCTTGTACCTAATCTCATCATTAACATAAAATATCCAATTCATTTCACGAAATTAAATCAAATCTTTAAACAATCCCACATTCGATCAATTTATGCCAAATATATATATACATTCGGCAATGCATCAACTAACATAGTTACTACCACTTGATTAAAGATTATATTATAATTTAAAATTCAATTTAACCCAATACTTAAAACTTACCTCGGAAAATTGACGAATTTAACTTTCGGCTATTCGTTTAACTTAGCTTTTCTCCGATGCAATCTCGTTTCCTTTTGTTCTTGATCTAGTTAAGATCAAATTAAACTCATTTAGATACATTTCCATTCAATTTACTTCAAGATACTTAATAATGCAAATTACCATTTTTACCCCAAAACTTACAAAGTTTACAATTCAGTCCTTATATCTCAAAACACAAAATATCAATAATTTAACCTCATTTATGAAGGGCCGAATGTTCATAGCCCCTTTTTCAATTCGTTTCTTCCATTTATTTGCTACTTGGTACATTCAAAAAATTTCTTTTTATTAATACATCCTTATACTAAACTCTATCCAAAACTATAAAGAAATTCTTGTTAATCTTGCATGCTCATTTAATATTCTACAATTAATCACACAAACACTAAGTTTTCATCCATGGTAACTTTCGAATTTCACAACCAATTCAAGAATTTGAGTATGGGTTAGCTAATTTACATGACAATAACCTCAAAAATATCAAAAATAACAAAAACTAAGTTAAATTACTCACCTTAATGAAGCATGCATATGCCAAAATGGTTGAGAGCCTAACACTTCTCTTCTTACTTTATTTTCGGTTAAAAGAGTGGAAGAAGATGATCATGCACTTCTTTTATGTTTTATTATTATAATGTTATTATAAAATATACATATATATTATTATAATCCTTATTTAATAAGAAAACAAACTATAAAATACTTAATTAAAGCCTAGTGTCGTCCACTACTATAGGAAATGGGATATTTGTCCTTTAAGGACTCATCATTAAGAAGCCACTCTCTAATTGGCACTATCACCATTAACCATTAAATTTCCATTTTATGCAATTACATCCTTTTTATAATGTAACACCCCAAACCTGGCTCACGAGCCACGGCCGAATTTAGGATGCCACTGCGGAAAACGTTTGAAAAATATTTTTGACTTAGAGTGTAAACATAAAAAAAAAATTGTTGTCTTTACTAAAACATTGTATAATTAAAATAATCAAGTTGTTACAAATTCTTCGATTAAAAAAAAACTCTAACATATATTTTAAAATATAAGTTACTAAAAATAAAACATTTTCAGATAATAATATAATCGACAATCCAACTTAAAACATAATAAAAATCCTTAAATATTTAAAGTGGCCCTTATTACAATAAATAATAATTCAAAATACTGATAATATAAAATGCATAAATTAAGTGAAAACATCTTCTCGCATGGGCCACCTCGCATCCACTCCAACCCGGTCCAAGCTTTATGCATCACCGTAAGGTTTGAGAAACATTGGGTGAGTCACACAGGACTCAAAGCATGCATAGTTATTACACATGTCCCCACATATGGGCTTGGCCCATATCCACACATCCACATGCAAAATTATGCAAAATGAAGCCCAACCCAACCTAGTTCCATCCATTACACCAACCTCGGCACACCGCGCCCCAAGGCCGTGGCTAATCCACCGATCACCTAAGTGACCCCACATAACTTACCTCAGCAGACTTGCTGCTCAAGGCCGTGGCTAAGCCACCGATCACATAAGTGATCCCACATATCAATTAATCCATGATGATGCACACAGCTATCAACCGCCGAGATGGGCACCTAGCCAACACCTCCCTTGATGGAGCACATAGCTAACATAAAGCGCCAATGTAGCACAAGGCTAACATCAGACCACGTACATAAAGTACACCCTTTCCTTCGATAGTCACATCCCAAGTCCCATGCATATATATATATGTGTATCATGGCAACATATCACTTGGACAATAATGCATCACATGCCATCACATTTCATATATTCATCAATGATCATTTAATATCGTAATTCACTGACCTGAGTATTCGATCACCCACCACGGGTATTCACAAACTTAGCCCTTAATTCGCTACCATTAACATCATATCACATATATATAAATATAACACATACACACAATCAAGAGACAAAGTCATGATAACTACGCACTGATAACAAAGATGAGAACTATACTTTCCCCGCTCGTCAATACCTAAATATTTATCACTCTTGATTAGAACACTAACATTCATAAAACTATACAATTGATAAGTAATCTAAATCCTTACCCTCGGAATCCCGAACAATAACTATATGCGATTTCACTCCAATTGATGGTTCATAACCTGATGAAGAACCACGAACAAACAATGGCTCGAGTACGTGCGACTTCAAATAATCGATTATCACCAGCAGAGGGTCCACATCCGGTGGAAAGTCTCGAACTCCCGACACACTTTCTTCGTTTGAAATTTGAGGGTATAGCGTAACCACCCCTCTTCCAAACACTATTAATCGCTTCTTTTCGAACCCATTCTTGATTGCCCTAAAATCTTAACACTTTGATTCAATTCGATAATCGTCACTTGCCTATGGAGTTGTCAAAATCCTTGAATGATGAGATCCTTTACCACCCGTTCTTAGTATGGCTATGGTCGACTATCAATGAAGAAATGATCAGCACTCCCTATACCACTACAAAGATAAAAGGGTTTGTTTGAAAGAGAAGAAATAATGATTTCGATCAAAAAGATCCTCTCAAGGAAATATACAATTTCGGTAATGAAAGAAAAATAAAAGAATTGAAAAGAGTGTTTTTACCGATTGATCAAGGTGTGAATAAGAAAAATGGTTGAGAAGTGAATATATATGAAGAGAAAGATTCGGCTAAGGAGATTGTCATCAACATTCGGCCATGGTGAAGAATTAGGGAGAGAATAATGTTGAAAGTCTCTTGTGGAAAACAAAGAGGAAAAGAAGAATAGAAATGAGGAGTTTGGGTTTCGGGTTCTCAAGAATAGAAAATGAATGAAGGAAGAACTTTGAGTCAAAGTGTGTTCGGCAATAAGGGAAAAAGAGAAGAAATGGTCTTTGATGGTTTTGTAGTTTCGGTCACAAAAAAAAAGAGAAAGAAGAAATGGACTTGAGGGGAGAAAGAACAACTAAAAACCAAAATGGTCAAAACTCAAATGGCCAAAAGAAAAGAAAATGGTTACCTTTTGGCCAAAATACATTCGGCTAAGAGGAGAAAAAGATTAGAGAGAAACACAAAATAACCAAAAGAAAGATGTGCTCATCTAGCACTTAATTCTACCAAAAACTAGCACCATACCATACCAAAAGCTAACCAAAATTTTCGGCCATCCCCCCTAGCCCCTAATATCGTCCAAGTTCATGAACTCCAAAGCCAAAGTTTTCCACACAAAACTTTCCATAGCAATAACCTTATATTATGCCTTGTGTTCCCTCATCATTCCTTAATCAAAAATAATTCTTTTCCCCAAATTCAAGCTTACTTAAACTACTAACCATCTTGCCATAAAAATTAGTCCTCCTTATCCATAATGCCGTCCACATTCATGGACAAGTTGGTCATGCCAAACTTTTCAAAACCTCATCCCTTAATCCAAGCCTTATGTCCCCTTATCATACCATAACACCTTGATTCCATACCTTAACTATCAACTTGCCTTTTTTTTATTATTAGTCTACTATCCATAAATGATAAAGTCCAACCTTATCTTAATTAGAGTTGACCAACACATGCCATACAATGCAAAAATAAAAGTCACCTTATTGTCATCCATAGGATTCGAACCTCTTCCCTCATACAATTACTCATGTGCCAACACCACTTTACTACTTGCTCACTTATGCTAACATTAAACACTTAAATTAACTTAAGCATCATAATCACTTGATCCACTTCACTAAATTCTCCATACTAAAAATTATTCTAAACCAATTAATTCCAAGCCTTCACAAGACTATATTAAGCACACAATAAAATCATACCTGAATTAACTCAAGCAACAATATGATACTCAAATTTTTCCTAAAGCCCAAGGCCCAATCGGCCCAATCCTATTAAGCCCAATTTCAGGATGTTACAATTCTACCCTCCTAAAAAATAATTTCATCCTCGAAATTACTTACTAACAAACAGTCGTACATCCTATCTCACCACACTATGCTCTTGCTGCGCACTCTGATCTTAATAAAACCAATATACTTTCTAAGTACAGTCTCTATGTTCACACTCAAGGTTCTAGATACTTCACTAGCGATGGTTCCGACACAGCCATTTTGCTTCTACCGCGTCCACTACAACCACATCCCCTAGAACTCATATCTAACATCGCGATTTAATCTGATTAAGAAGTTTTATGCATTAATACTTTTGTTCCACTTGTTTATGCGCGAACTATTTTATGAAACAAAGTTTTCAGAAATTGTTCTTTCGATCAATCAAAATTTCTAGTTCAAGTTCACTATTCTAATTCAGAGAATCACACTCACATTCATCCACAACATTCAACACATCATTATAGGTATTTCTGACTATTCCCGACCCAGGGGTAATTTCGTCATTTTTCCTACAAGGGTATTTTCGTAATAAATTGAAATCAAATCTTTATAGATCAAGGGTATTTCAAAATTTTCAAAACTCAAGGGTATTTTGAAACATTTTCTTCCAAATCAAGGGTATTGCAGAATTTCCGAAATCGGGGTTATTTTGGTAATTTTGTAAGTCAAGGTATCTTAGCATTTTGCAAAACAGGGGTTTTGGTATTTTGTAAAGTAAGAATATTTTCATAAAAGTCAAGGGTAACATGGTAATTTTATAAACCAGGGGCATTTTCATAATTTTACCACTCAAGGGTATTTTAGTAATTTTGCAAATCGAGTGTATTTCGTAAAATTCTCAAGTCTAAAAGGATTTTATAAATCAGAGGGATAATTTGGTAAATTTAAAACTAAGATCTTTATAAAACAGTATGGCTAGTCCCTTTCGGGTTTTAGTTATCGAGTTTAGCCCGTGAATAGGTCCTCTTGGTTAGGGTGAACCGTAGCTACGCACAAGGTAGGATTCGAGTAAAGAGGAGGTGAGTCACTCGGACTGCTTAAATACCAAGCTCTTACTGAATCCACTCCTAGACATGCGCACAATGGTTGCCACACCCTAGCTCGGCGACTTAGTCACAGGTTTGTTCAATTGTTCTTTAAGTCTTATGAATCTTGTGTTGGAGTAGACTAATCCTAGGGTCCATTAGCCCTAATATTCTAATCCACGAGCCCAAATAAGCCCATAACATTCACATATATAAATCACTTCAATAGTCAGAGGTACTTACCTGGTGGACTTCGGGTTGGAGATATAGGTGCCATGCCAGAATAAACCTGAAAAATTTATGAAAGCCCAAATCTTTGAAAAGCCCATCAAAAAAAATATTTTTGGGCCCAAAACCATCAAAGCTGAGTTTTGAACCGGGCTCTGATACCAAATTGTAACACCCCAAACCTGGCCCACGAGCCACGGCCGAATTTAGGATGCCACTGCGGAAAACGTTTGAAAAATATTTTTGACTTAGAGTGAAAACATAAAAAAAAATTGTTGTCTTTACTAAAACATTGTATAATTAAAATAATCAAGTTGTTACAAATTCTTCGATTAAAAAAAAAACTCTAACATATATTTTAAAATATAAGTTACTAAAAATAAAACATTTTTAGATAATAATATAATCGACAATCCAACTTAAAACATAATAAAAATCCTTAAATATTTAAAGTGGCCCTTATTACAATAAATAATAATTCGAAAATACTGATAATATAAAATGCATAAATTAAGTGAAAACATCTTCTGCATGGGCCACCTCGCATCCACTCCAACCCGGTCCAAGCTTTATGCATCACCTGTAAGGTTTGTGAAAAATTGGGTGAGTCACAGACTCAGTGCATAGTTATTACACATGTCCCCACATATGGGCTTGGCCCATATCCACACAGTCCACATGCAAAATTATGCAAAATGAAGCCCAACCCAACCTAGTTCCATCCATTACACCAACCTCGGCACACCTACCGCCCAAGGCCGTGGCTAATCCACCGATCACCTAAGTGATCCCATATAACTTACCTCGGCAGACTTGCTGCTCAAGGCCGTGGCTAAGCCACCGATCACATAAGTGATCCCACATATCAATTAATCCACGGTGATGCACACAGCTATCAACCGCCGAGATGGGCACCTAGCCAACACCTCCCTTGATGGAGCACATAGCTAACATCAAGCGCCAATGTAGCACAAGGCAAACATCAGACCACGTACATAAAGTACACCCTTTCCTTCGATAGTCACATCCCAAGTCCCATGCATATATATATATGTGTATCATGGCAACATATCACTTGGACAATAATGCATCACATGCCATCACATTTCATATATTCATCAATGATCATTTAATATCGTAATTCACTGACCTGAGTATTCGATCACCCACCACGGGTATTCACAAACTTAGCCCTTAATTCGGCTACCATTAACATCATATCACATATATATAAATATAACACATACACACAATCAAGAGACAGTGCGATAACTACGCACCTGATAACAGTGAGAACTATACTTTCCCGCTCGTCAATACCTAAATATTTATCACTCTTGATTAGAACACTAACACTCATAAAACTATACAATTGATAAGTAATCTAAATCCTTACCCTCGGAATCTCGAACAACAACTATATGCGATTTCACTCCAATTGATGGTTCATAACCTGATGAAGAACCACAACAAACAATGGCTCGGGAGTACGTACGACTTCAAATAATCGATTATCACCAGGCGAGAGGGTCCACATCCCGTGGAAAGTCTCGGACTCGACACACGACCCTCTCGTTTGAAATTTGAGGGTATAGCAGAACCACCCCTCTTCCAAACACTATTAACTGCTCTTTTCGAACCCATTCTTGATTGCCCCAAAATCTTAACACTTTGATTCAATTCTGATAATCGTCACTTGCCTATGGAGTTGTCAAAATCCTTGAATGATGAGATCCTTTACCACCCGTTCTTAGTATGGCTATGGTCGACTATCAATGAAGAAATGATCAGCACTCCCCTATACCACTACAAAGATAAAAGGGTTTGTTTGAAAGAGAAGAAATAATGATTTCGGTCAAAAAGATCCTCTCAAGGAAATATACAATTTCGGCAATGAAAGAAAAATAAAAGAATTGAAAAGAGTGTTTTTACCGATTGATCAAGGTGTGAATAAGAAAAATGGTTGAGAAGTGAATATATATGAAGAGAAAGATTCGCCTAAGGAGATTGTCATCAACATTCGGCCATGGTGAAGAATTAGGGAGAGAATAATGTTGAAAGTCTCTTGTGGAAAACAAAGAGGAAAAGAAGAATAGAAATGAGGAGTTTGGGTTTCGGGTTCTCAAGAATAGAAAATGAATCAAGGAA